>ONZH01030036.1:217500-655334 GCA_900303285.1 Rhinella marina
AAGCCTGAAATGTGGCAAAAGGCCGAATAATTTCGCAAGGCACTGTATGTCATCCGTAGCCACCGGAATCACCCAACCATTTTATTTATTTTTTTTTTTTTGTGGGAAGTTGGGCTTTCAAATTTTCCCCAGTGACAGATGTCTGCTCATGAGGACTTAAGTCACCTGCCACATGTGTCTGGCGGCAACGTTCTCCTCTCCTATTCACAACACATTCATACTGTGAGTATGTAAGGGGGATCAGGAGAAATTGCTGCCATTCAGCAGTTATCTCGATTATGGATGTCGTAAAGGGTTTTTCCAAGCCTAGCCTGCTGTACCTGTTAATAATCCATACCTAACTATACCCTGCCACCTAGCTGTTCTGGCTTCCTTCTTTAGTTCCCTTCCTGTAAACTTTCACATGGATGGAGTTGTGTGCCACTGCAGCTGATGACTGTCCTAAGCACTGAATTGCCCCCAAGTGGCGTGTGACCCAGCAGTGACATGCCGCTTAGGGACATGTCAATGCTGAGGCAGGTCATAGGCTGCAGAGGTGTACATGACCCCATCAAAGCAAAGGTTTACAGAACGGGGACTGAGATGCCATAGAAGGGAGTCAGAACAGTGTGGTGGGGAGGTGGTGGGTATGTTTTTCTTGTTTTCAACAGGTACAGCAGGCAGGGCTTGAAATTTAAAAAAGTGCCCAAGGCTGGAAATCCCCTTTAAGACTCCTATCCTCATTATGTCTTTGCTTGAATGCTTCTCCTCATGCCATTCAGTAAAGGAGAGCTGGTAATCTTCACTATCAGAATTACTGTAAATAGCCAGGCACTGCTGATCCCCATTCACTTCAATCAGATCCAGAGGCTTTTTGGCACATATGCCTGCTTTCTGCCAGGCAAATACTTCTGCATACAACGTAGTTGTCTGGCAGAAAGCTGACATTTATGCCGGAAACCAGTCAGGTCCCGTTATAGTCAATGGTGATCCGCCGGGGAGTGTGGCGATACCTGGCTATGCCTGATACGGTAGTTCAGTAGTCTATTACTCTGCCGTAGCGGACTATCAGAATGCCTAAACATAGATGTGAGCATAGCCTTACTAATAGTAGATTGTACGTCCACCTGTTTGGATTGCAGTCTTTCCAATATCAACCTATATATAAATAATACCGCAGGACACAAGCAGATAGATTAAAAAAAAAAAGATTCCTCAAAACAACTTGGACTTTATCATCAGCATTTATCAGAAATAGGCAAGATTTAATAATGTCCATAGGTCAATTTATAAAATAACTTCAGGTCACTATGATGGACCGTCTCAGGTGGGATTCCAATGACCCCATTATCGTCTGCTACAGTATATGAAAATTCCTAGTTATACCTCTCCCTTAAGAACATGGGGGATGCAAACATACTTGCTACTTCTCTTAAGACATTGGCATCATTCCAAAGGGGTTATGCATAGTTATTTCTACCAGAGGTGAGCTGTATTGTATGATTTATAGTTGATCAAGTCCAGTTTTTGACCCCCTATTTCGAGCGTACATACCTACTATTAGTTGGCCCTACAGCCTTCTGCCTATTAGCTTTTAGGAGGAATTCTCATGTGAAAAACTGATATAAGGGGTTCGTGAAATCATTTTATTGTGGTCCATCCAAAATCAGAACTTTGAGGGCTGCTCTTCGAAGGGTGTTGAGAATATTGATGTCATGACATGGTCAGCATCAAGATCCTCTGGAATTAAGACAATGATGTAGGTCTCATCAAACAAATACTTACTAATTATAATTTATGCGTGGTTATTAAGTGCAAGTGCCATGGGGTGTACCTGAAAAATTACAATAACATTGGAACTTGGGAGATTTATGGAGATGACCATGAGCAAAGTTCATAACACTTGCATCTGGGCTCTGATGCTATACTACACCCAAAGGGACACCAGTATTACAGAAAGCACATTGTAGGTGGTGGGCCATGTTCCATCTATTGTATTGGCACCCGGTATGTATGTAGTGTACAGTAAGTCCATGTTAGGCCACATTCATGCCACTGCTAGTTATTTCCGTTGTTCTGCTCCGTTGGAGTGCCAGATTCAGCACAAGTGACTATAATGGGGTCAGTTCAGGTGTCCACTTTTGTGGAATATGTGTTGAAGGCCCCAAATGGAGCCTCTGACGCAGATGTAAACATGTCTTTAACTGGAGCAAATTTATTCAAGCTGTGGTTGCCGATGTTCATCAGTAAGGTACAATCTGGGTTACAACAGAGATTACAATGAATATTTAAGATGATCAATAAGGGTTGCTGTGAAATGTTCATATATAAATACTCCTGAGTCGTCTGTGCTTATCCTCCATAAAGTCTCCTAAACTTGAATAGTAAACCAATATTACCACATGACACACCAGTTCTTCATTTATTGCTAATGTGGAGTTACACTTTGCGATGGCGCCTGGTTGATCCCATGTACACTCATTGACCAAAAAAATAACGCCCCAAGAAGGAGTTGTTGGAATCTAATGACACTTTCTATGTGTGAATGTAATGATCATATATGTAAGTGGTCGCAATATTTGAGCGTAAGGATAAGGTTATTGGAGGCTCTAGGACCCTGTTGGACTGCCTCTAGCCTAGTTACAAGATGCGATTTGGTTGGGCATGTAGGATACATTTTCCGTATGGTATTCAACAACACGTTTGCCCACTGCTGGACCAGTAGAACCTGCACAGTCCTAGGTTGCTGAAGCTGGTTTCCAACCGGGTCCCATAAGTGCTTAATTGGTGATAAATGTGGTGACTGGGCAGCCAAGGAAGTCTTACAATCTGGAGACAATCCTGGGAAACCCTTGCTGTGTTTGGGCGATCATTATCCTGCTGATGAATGCCAGTTGAAAGCCCTGCCATGAGAGGCAACAGTTGTGGCCACAGGATGTCCTGTACATATTGCTGAACTGTTAGGGCCCATTCAGACGGCCGTATTATTTTGGGTCCAGCAATAATGCAGACACGCAATACTACGGCTGCCGCCTAGCGTGTGTTCCGCAGCGCCTCGGAACACACGGCCGGGCGCCCCATTCAAAATGCCTATACTTGTCCGCTGTTGTGGACAAGTATAGGACATGTTTTATTTTTTTATGCAGAGCCGCGGCACGGAGCTGGGTCCCCTCTGCCGCTGCTGCCCGCTCCCATAGAGGTAAATGGGGCTGCATCTATTCTGCAATATTGCGGAATAGATGCGGACCCATTCACACGGTCGTGTGAATGGGCCCTTACTGTCCATCATATCACTACTAGAGGTGATGGCTCATCAAATCATCACGCCAGCAGTTGGGGCAATTTGCTGCTCTACATTAAAGGTGGGATTGAAGCACTCACCACTAGGCCTCCATAGTCGAACATGACAGTCGTAAGACCTCAAATAGAACCTGAAATCATTACTAAAGACAATACAGTTCCAGTCCTTAGCAGTCCAGGTTTCTTGTTCAATACAAGCAAAGACAAAGGTGGCTGTCAATTCCGTGACACCAAATTTCCTTATGCTAAGCTCTTGGAAATGGTCTGGGCAGAGACTGGTCTGTGATGAAGGTGCCACTTCTGTCTGGGTGATGAAGTACAAAACTGGGAGCTGCTCTTGCTCATCAGCAGATCAGTCGATCTTCTCTACTGGTGGTCTGTCTCTACCAAGACGTAAACTACTCAAAAGTACTGGGGTGCGTTTTTTTTTTTTCTTTTTTTTTTTCTTGTCAATAAGTTTACATCAAAGGTCACATGTGCAATGTCATTGCATTTAAATGATTTTTTAATACTTTTGGCAATGGCTAAATCTGTTTTCTGTAAAGAGAGACTGTGTGATTGGATGCCTATTTGGGATTAAGAGATACAGGCATATATATTACACACATATTTTGAATTGTTTGTGCCTATTTTACAGATGGGACAGAAGTCAATGAACTCCTGGGGCCTGAAGCTGAGTTGGATGATCTAGGAAGTGCAGGTAATGTGCTGTTCTTCTAATCCATATGGAAAAAACTCTATATGCCTCACAACCACATAGCTGCCTGGGGCTCAGAGAAACTTCTTCTGCTGTTCCTGTCAGGAGTTCACACCCCTGAGCTCCCTCTAGTGGTGGCTGCAGGCAGCCAGTTTCATAATATAATATGTGAAGGGTAGCAGCAGACATAGAACTGCATAGGGAAGATTTATCAGTGCATTTATTCCAGTTGACTGAAAGTGCATTCGGGAAGTCTTCAGACCCTTTCACTTTTTTCTAAGTTGTCCTAAAATAAAATAAAAATTTTAAAAAAATCACCCTTTTCCCCCAATCAATCTGCACTTAATACCCCATAATGAGAAAGTGAAAAGAGAATTTTTGCACATTTATTAAAAATACAAAACTAAAATTTACATGGACATGAATATTCTTGACACTTAAAATTTTAACTCTGGAAGCCTCCGATTTCTCATGATGATCTTTGAGATGTTTCTTAACCTGGATTGGAGTCCACTTGTGGTAAATTCAGTTGATTAGACAAGGTTTGGAAGCATACACCACTGTCTATATAAGGTCTCACAGCTAACAATGCATATCAGGGCAAAAACCAAGGCATGAGGAGGAAAGAACTGCCTGTAGAGCCCAGAGAAAGAATTGTGTGGAGGCACAGATCTGGAGAAGGACAATGACCCTACGCGTGCAGGAGTGGCTTAGGGACAGCTCTGTGAATGTCCTTGAGCCCCCCAGCCAGAACCCTAACTTGAACCCAAGTGAAAATAGAGAGACCTGAAAATGGCTGTCCACTGATCGTCACCATCCAACTTAACAGAGCTTGAAAGGATCTGCAGAGAAGAATGGCAGAAAATCCCCAAATCCAGGTGTGCAAACCTTGTGGCATCATGCCTAAGAAGACTGGAGGCTGTAATTGCTGCCAAAGGTTCTTCAACGAAGTCCTGAGGAAAGGGTCTGAATACTTATGTTAGTGCAAGATTTTAGTTTTTCCTTTTTCAGTAAGTTCACAAAGATTGGACGTTCTATTTTCACTTTCTCGTTAAGTATTGAGTTCAGAATGATGGGGTGGGGGGGGGGGGACTTTTGATGGGAATTTTTTTTATTTTTTTTTTTGTAGCACAAGACCGCAACATAACAAAATGTGAAAAAGGTGAAAGGGTTTGACGATCATGATGTGAACATATGGCATCAATTTATAGTATAATTCTAATTTTATATAATTGAATTTAAGAACTGGGACAAAAATAAGTTGTAGGAGTTCTAGGTGTTTCAAAGACTTTGACTTTCAACTAGGTTCATTTCATCCCTGACATTCTTCTATTAACCAGACATTTGAGGACATGGGGCAGGGCTAGAATTGATGCATTCTCACAAGTCTTGTCATTCGCTCCCAGATTAATGAGGTTTTCAAGTTTTCATCCACCATTTCTGGAAATCGCAGGGTGTGACTGATTTATCAGCTGTCACATCTGTCAGAAATCCAACTATAGCCAAATCATTCAATGATTTGATAGCATAGCATATATTAGGATATAATACCAGCTGACAAAAATAGCTAGAACATTATCCATTTAATTTAGAACTCAGCCTGTCAGCATACCGGTTCTCGAGTTGCCTCTTCCCTTTAGCTCTTTTCACATGGGTTGCCACACAGCTTTCACATAGACAACAATCTGAAATTTGCAGGCACTGTCCCTAATTTTCTAAGGTAATCCTGGCAAATTTAACCCGAGCTTGGTCAAATGGGTGGAGCTTAGACAATCCCCGCCCAGAAGCTGGCAGTTTCAGTGGGGTTTGGGTGTTCCTGTGGTGGGGCTAAAATGCACATGAATTTACCAAAAATGTTTGGTAAGTATGCTTCCATAAACTTTGAAATGGCAGAGAGTCTAATATGTAGTGATACATTCTTAGGTGTATACAGAGCAGGTCATTCATGACTCTAGGAAAGGAGATTTTTTTTTTTTTTTTTTTTTTAATAAAACATCCATTTTCTGTACAGTGGTTACCATCTTGCCTTAGTTGCTGCTGTCCTATGTTAACTGCAGTTCAGAGATTTATAGCAGCCACATGGACATGCTCTTTGACCTGTGCAGGGAGGGGGTGAAGGTGACCTGGCTACAGAGGTCATTTTTCAGGGAAGGGAAGGAGGTGAGCTGTCCAGAGGTCATTGTGCAGGGAGGGGGGTGGAGCTGAGCCGTGAGCATGACCCATTGTAAATTATTTATGCAGTATTGTTTTTAGCTGTGTAATAGACATTTTACTTTTTCATTGTAATCCTTTCTGTGATGATAATGAGGTTTAGTGTGAACACTCTGAGGGTTCAGAATTATTTTGTTAGTCAAGATCTTAACATGCAAAATTGGAAAAAAGCATCATAAACATCATGATACCTTTCCATTTAAAAAAATCTTTATAATTTCTTTCTAGCTCACGATGAAGAATGCGACTCAGATGTAGAAAATGAACAAAACCATGATCCTAATGTGGAAGAGTTCCTCCAGCAAGGTGATACGGCTGTCATCTATCCAGAAGCACCCGAGGATGACCAGAGGCAGGGCACGCCTGAGGCTAGTGGCCATGATGAAAATGGTAATTATAACTCTTCGGCCGTTTCATAGTCTTTTTTTTTTTTTTTTTTTTTTTTTTTGTGAGACTATTGAACAATGCTTACAAATGGCTGGAGGCATTGGTCTCGTATTATAAATATCTGATTTGTTCTGTTTTATTGGTTGATGGCTATTCCAGATGACTCTGTGTATTGCAATGGTCTCACTGTATTTTCATTGGGATTTTACAGTGAATTATAAGAAAATGTCACATCACTGCAAGTATCTAATTGATAGATAAGGTTATATCACCCTGCGCTTAGTCCAATAAGTCCTCCGAATTTTGATTCCTTATTTACCAGCCTCCTACTTTGGCTAATAGAAAGTCTTGAGTGGGAACCCAGTGTCTGTGACGTCTATGGGTGGAATTTATCATAGACCAGAGGTTTATGCCGGTCAAGGATATCAACATGTGCTTCTGAAGGCTACGCCTAATTTATGACGAGGCTCCTCATCTTAAATTAGGCGCAGCACTGGCAGTTCGTGCACCTAAACTGAAATCTACGTCAGTACCTAGCTGGCGTAGATTTCAGTCTTCATTTACAAAGAAAAAAAATATTTCTATCTTGACCTCAATAATTATGACATAAGGAGGGGAGTAGAATATTGATTTTAGTGCTAAAGCATTGTGAAACTGCTGACAGCACCAGTTAGGGGAGGAGGGGGGGGGGGGGAGTACAAACTTACCTTTTGTATCGCTTTTATGATCTGATGTGGTTTGAATATGAACTTTTATTCTGCCATGGAGGCGGAGCTTCACTGTGAAGTGCAATCTGCACTGAGCTGTTTTATAGCTCCTCCCCCTCTTCTCAGAATGACAGCTGTAGCATCCAACCAGGAGACACTACAACTTAAGTGTCCCGCCGCTAAGATCCCAGCTGGGCCTACAGAAGTCTCCAGCCATTAACAGCTGCAATTCACCATTGTTATTTTATGTTCGATTTATTTTATTTTTTTGTGCAATGTGGTTTACATAATATGTGATCTCTTTCTGTATGGGCTTTTATTATTGCAGCAGTGCCATATATCTAGTTTATTACTTTTCAAAAATGTGTAGCTAAAAATAGATTTTTATTTGTTTGAGGGTGGAGGGAGTTTATTTTAATAAATTGTATTTAACCTAATGTAACTTGTATTATTATTTATTATTCTGTGCCATTTCCCCACAGGGGACAGCTGTGATCATTTGATTACTTAAAGAAGAACTCCCGCAAAAAAATGTTATTCTCTGACCTGTTAGAAAGGTGCATGATATAATCTGTAGTGATTGTCATTTTCTTATCAGTGACTGTTTCTGTGAGTAGAAACCTCTCTTCTTATTGTAGCTGGGTCATGTGACCAACTCCCTGACCTCCAACTGACCCAGGACAGAAAGCCAGTAACTGCTCTATTCATTCCTATGGGAGCCTCACTTTCAGTCTCATAGGAATACATAGAGAATTAGACTTCCTGTCCACACATAAGTCTATGTGTGAGTTGGTGGGTCTAATTGCTGGTCACATGACACAGATAAGAAACTTCAGGATGATATAAGTGAAAAATTCAGACACTGGTAAGAAAATGACATTCACTACAGATTATATCATGTACATTTCTAGCAGGACATAGAATAAAATTGTTGTCAGGAGTTCTTCTTTAATGCTTTGACATGCATAGTGTTCCAAAGCATTCTTGTCTGTTAGTATAAACTCTTTCATAGCCGAATAGTCAGATTCCTATAGCAGACCTGAGGGGAATAGTTAGGCCACCAGTTGCCATAATAAAGGATAGGCACCTTGCTATTGCATTGCATGGTGTTAATGGTTGAAGATGAGTCCTATTGCTCTTTCAAACTCCTTAAATGCCGCAGTCGCCATTGACTGCGGCACTTATGAAGTTACACCAGCCCTGCTCACTCCCTGCTTTTGTGTTTGTACTTGTATCATGGAGTGAGCAGGGTGGGGGGAAGCAGCCTTGTACTATTATCATTGGGGAGGCTGGGGATGCCTTTTAACTCATACATGTCAACTCCCAGGACCATCTCAGGAGGCTCCTGAGTGCATCTGGAGGGCTGCTTTCTCCTGGAAGTGGGGCAAAGATGCAGACTAGAGCTCCACATTGTCGCTCATGATTCATTCAAAATTACGCCAGTGCTTTGATTTCACAGATTTGCTTCAATTCTCGCATGGAAAAGAACAATGCAAACAATTTAGTAAAATTCGCACAAAATACAACATGGTTAATGTTTTTGTTATAAAGAGAGACTGAAGTCGCCAGTGAGGACAGGCCATCAGTATTAATGCCACGATAACCCTTTTAATGGTAACGGAGGCCAAACCGCCACCGCTATGTACATGTGGCCTTACCCTAATGTCTGTGGTCCTAAAACTATTTCTTTCGACCCATAAAACTCATCTCATTGGATGAAAGTTATTGGGCCTGTCAAGCTTTACTGCTCGACAAATGTCCACCCTGCCTTACTTGCATTGAAGGCCTACCGGCTGTGTCTTCTCCGCACTGCGATGGAGAGGAGACCACCTTGAAGGTACTTTGAAGGTGTCCCAGCTGCAGAAGACTCTACAGCAGCAATAACACTCTTCAAAAATGAAAAGAAATACAAATAATTCAGATGAATTCTGATTCTAAAGGAGTTGGTAGAGTCTGTCACAAGGTACAATTTACAGTAGCGGCTGGAAGCAAAGAATACTTTGTAATAAAAGTACAATGACTTATGAACAGCGTGTGAGGAAAAATTGATGGCTGGAAGGAAGAGTGAACGCACCTAACCTCCCTTTTCATCTCTTAAATCGCCAGCTATTTTAGAGGTCAGGTTAACAGTGAAATTTTAAGGATGTAAGATTTTCAGATTCCGCACATGCCGTAGTACCTTATCACAACGAAGGAGGAGGTTTACCGCCCCTTACATATGCAAGGATGTCGGTGCAGCTCTACATCTTTGAAGTGACGCAGTATCGAGAGGGCGGCCGCTAAATAGACAGGCGCAGCCTTTGTGTTTGCCGGCTCTAATTCTCTGACTGTCACTGGTCCGTAATGAATAGATAAGGGGCATGGGGCTTGTTTCACGAAAGGGATTGCCCATTAGTATGACTCTTTACGTACCCAGAATATAGGATATAAGTGTCTGGCAGGTGTCCTACCGCGGGGCCATGTTCCCCTCTCAATGAATGGATCGATGGACATTAGAGATAAGCGAGCATGCTCGGCCGAGCGTACTCGGGAGCAATTTTCGAGTAGTAGCGTACGCATCTTCTAATCTGTACGCTAATGCATACGCATCTTGTAATTTGTACGCATTAGCGTACAAATTTATAAGATGCGTACGCATTAGTGTACAGATTATAAGATGCGTACGCTACTACTCGAAAATTGCTCCCGAGTACGCTCGGCCGAGCATGCTCGCTCATCTCTAATTTATTGGACGTGCATGTGTGATGCCACTTCATGCAAATCTATGGGACTGCCAGAAATGGAGTGCACATGCTAGTACACTGCTCCTTTCCAACAGGGGAACACAGGTCCCCATTCTAATGCTTCCTATCCAACAGTTGGACCCCTGCCGTTCAGACACTTATCCCCTATTTAGTTGATGGGGAATAAGTTGTTGTAATGGGTTAATCTGCAGCTTTTTGATTTTTTTGCTTATTGTGAATTCCATTAGAGACCATGTATTGTGTATTTGTCTCGTGTAATAGTGGGGTTCCTAAGCCAAGGGATTTCTTATTAGTTGCAGTGTTTTTCCATTAATAACATTTTATTATCTCTCCGTAGCATAGGTGCTAAATGTTAGATTGATGGGGACCCTACTGTTGACACCCCACAATCACTGGTATAAGGGGACCCCAGCTGCTAGTCCTCCTCAGTGGATCGGGAAAGCCCACCAGAGTAATAGCTGTGGCAGGTAACAGAGGGAATGTATGGAGGGTTGATTAAATGTCTGCCGGAATGGCCAGTGTTTGATCGTACGTCAAACCTACTGCTGTCAACAAAGTCCATTAGACATCAATAGGGAGATTTATCAAAACTATTGCAAGAGAAAACTGACTTGGTCGTCCCTAGCAACCAATCAGATTGATAATTTTATTTTTTAAAAGAGCACAGAAAAATGAAAAGTGGACCCTGATCGGCAACTAAGCACCAGTTTAGATAAATATACCCCATGGCCGCAGTCAGTTGTGGATGGATGGCCGCCAGCTCATTGTCCACCTGCCTATTTGCCAGAAAAGATGGTCCCGTCCTGCTGGTGTAGCACATGACAAATGGTTGTCGTAAGCAGGTGACCACTAGTTACATAATTTGGAGAAATTAGTTTTCTTTTTTTTTTTTTTTCCTTTTAACCGTTTCATGCTGGTGTTATTATTTTTATTGTTTGTTCCCGATTTCATTGAACTTTCCACTCGCCGATATTGTGTAGATGTCTGTTAGGAACGATGCGCAACCAATTTATTGATGACTTCTGTTTGATGTCGTCCGCAGGAACTCCAGATGCATTTTCCCAGCTCCTTACCTGCCCATACTGTGATAGGGGATACAAGCGCTACACATCGTTGAAGGAACACATTAAGTACAGGCATGAGAAAAATGAAGATAACTTCAGCTGTTCTATGTGCAGTTATACGTTTGCCTATAGAACTCAACTCGACCGTCACATGACCTCACATAAGTCAGGAAAGGATCAGGTACGTCGTGTACAGTTTTCTTCTATTTAGTCTCCCTATCTCATGAAGTGATGGTGTATAACTGGGATCCCCACCCATCCTGGCACACCGGTATGATGTTGCATCCCATGCACGGAGGCTCTGGCCACCTGGCTTCGCAAGGAACTGCAGCAAAGTCCATTCAAGTCTATCTCAGTTCACAGAGGTCCTGGTGATAGGCCATCAATTTATGAGATGGGAAAAACCTTTTAATAAATTCCATGTCTTAGGCCTCAGTGTACAGACAGGTGCACTCTGGATGCACCGCTATCTGTCTGTCTACCAAAGAGCCGGGAGCCTGGAAAAATAATAAAGAAAAAACTTACCTTCCGATGCTCCCTCTGATCTGGTGCGGCCTTTGTCCTGTTCCCCAAGCTGAAGCTGTGATGTATTGTCTTGATGTCCCAAATACCACTGCAGCCAGTCACTGGCCTCTGTCAAGTAAGACATGAGACTTCTGAGGCCAGTGCTTGGCTGCAGCAGTATGTGGGATGTCACTGCTGAAGCCAAATCAACACACCACGGCTGCAACTCGGAGGAGAGGATGGAGCGGTGGTGTTGGGTCAGGGGGAGCTTTGTAAGGTAAAAACACCTTTAACTTTTCATGGTAAAGATATGGACTGCATCAATTAAAAAATAAAAATGAATATTTCTAGGATTTCCTTCTGCATCCATTTGTGACTTTCCTTGCTGTATTTTGTAGTAGGTACTTATGTATTCTAGCTGACTGTACGTGGTTTGTCTCTCACAGAGGCATGTAACACAGTCTGGAGGAAACCGTAAATTCAAATGCACTGAATGCGGAAAAGCTTTCAAATACAAACATCATCTAAAGGAACACTTACGGATTCACAGTGGTAAGTATGTCCTGTACTGTGCTCAGGGACGTATAATTAGATGGTCTAAAGTCTGCATCGACACACGTGCATTAGATGAATACTGGCTGAACCTGCTGCTCTCAGCAAGACGGGGCTGATAATCATTTGTATTGGGGTGTCCCAACTCTCCCCCATTGGAGTCAGATGTCAGCATAACCAGAGGTGTCTATCAGTGACTTATTCCTCTTTGGCTATGGAGAACACATGCACGCTCAGGTTTAAAGAAATAGCTGGTGGCCAAATAAGCCTTTGGCCGACAGCAATATTAAGGGTATGACCACGCTTAAACTGACCGTATGTTTTACAGTAGAGTTGAATTATCTCCTTGTTTTCTTGGTTAGGTCATCTAGAAGGACTCATGTCCCTGTTGGTACATGTGGACATTATGGCAGTGGGTCCCCCTGCTGTACCTGACCTGGCCTGTCCATATATTACACGGTTGGCCATTCATGGTGCAACATATAACAGCTGATTATCCAGGCGTCTCAGTCAGGCTGGCTCTTTTACAGAAGAAGAACGTAGATAGGATGATCTTGTAGTCTCAATCTATGTTTTTATCAGATTTTGTTTTCCTAAGGCCCCACCCATGCACAGGACCGTATCCATTTTGGAGTCTTCAAATCGAATTCAGTGGATTTGCATTTTGTGGAAACATATAAGATATGTTCTATCACTTTGCGGAAAGTACATATGGATCATTTGTATGCGTTCCGCATCCTTATTTCCATTCCGCAGAAATATAGACTATGGGGCCATTTATCAAACTGGTGTAAAGTAGAACTGGCTTAGTTGCCCTAGCAACCAATCAGATTCCACCTTTCATTTTTGACAGCTCCTTTGGAAAATGAAAGGTAGAATCTGATCAGTTGCTATGGGAAACTAAGCCAGTTCTATTTTACACCAGTTTGATAAATCTCCCCCCCTATGTCTGCAAAATGCGGACCACTGACCCGATGAAAACAATGGGTTCACAAATAAAATGTGGACAGCACACGGACCTGATCCATATTTTGCAGATCCTCGATTTGGTCGTGAGCATGGGGTCTAATACTACATGTAGTACAGTTGTAGAGCAATAGCCTGCATAGAAGGGGGGCATACATGGTACCTAGACACCTCTGCTGCCTCTTATCTCCATTGGATCAGGCAGATAAAACATAACCATACCCATAAACATGATGGATCCCATTGAAAGTTTGGCCAAAACTTAAATATGATTCTATGACTTCAATTACTTCTAATAAAAAGCAGATCTCTGGGCATATCTTGTGCTACCACCTGTGTATTATGGGAATTCTTGCAAGTTATGCTTTAATATTCTCATACGTTTTTGTCTTGAAGGAGAGAAGCCATATGAGTGCCCAAACTGCAAGAAGAGATTTTCCCATTCTGGTTCTTACAGTTCCCACATAAGCAGTAAAAAATGCATTGGAGTTATTCCTGTTAATGGGCGCGCACGATCTGGATTAAAAACCCCCCAGTGTTCTTCCCCATCCCTCTCAGCATCCCCTGGTAGCCCCGTGCGGCCACCGATTCGACAAAAGATGGAGAACAAGCCTTTACAGGAACAACTTCCATTAAACCAAATTAAGACTGAACCTGTGGATTATGAAATAAAGCCCATAGTGGTTGCGTCAGGAATCAACTGTTCGGCCCCCTTGCAAAATGGGGTCTTTAGTGGTGGTAGCCCTCTGCAGGCAACCAGTACTCCTCAGGGTGTGGTACAAGCTGTTGTTCTACCAACTATGGGCCTGGTATCACCTATTAGTATTAATCTTAGTGACATTCAAAATGTTCTAAAGGTGGCTATGGATGGGAATGTAATCAGACAAGTGTTAGAAAATAATCATGCAAGTCTTGCATCCAAAGAACAAGGGACACTCACCTCCGCAACAATTCAGCAAGCGGGTCATTCTGTCATTTCAGCTATTAGTCTTCCTCTGGTTGATCAAGATGGTACAACCAAAATCATCATAAACTACAGTTTAGAGCAACCAACACAGCTTCCAGTTGTTCCACAAAATTTAAAGAAGGAAGTCCCAGTAGAAGTTTGCAAGGCGGAAAAATTACCAGAAGATCTCACAATTAAAACAGAAAAAGACACAAAGTTTACAGCGGACAGCACTTGCACGATTTCTGACGATGGTCCACAAAACACAAATGCACTTCAAGAACCCAAGCACTATGACCAGAAAAAGAGTGATCTACTGCTTCCTGAAAGTAGTAAAGCTGAACCTGTTAAGTCTGAGTCCTCTTCTGTGGACACCACAGATGCAAATCTCGCTCCTAGTCAGCCACCATTGAAGAACCTCCTCTCTCTCCTAAAAGCTTACTATGCGCTGAACGCGCAGCCGAGTGCCGAAGAACTTTCTAAAATTGCTGATTCGGTAAATCTACCACTGGACGTGGTAAAAAAGTGGTTTGAAAAAATGCAACGCGGAGAAATTTCTGTTCCGTCATCAAGGTCATCTTCTCCAACATCTGAACCCAATGGGGTCTTGACAGAGAAAAGTAGTGAAACAAAAGACGAAGACGGAGTTCAGAATGGCGTATCTGACCCCCCTAAGAATGAGCCCTCTCAACCATTGACCACAAATGGTTCTACGAGTGGCACAGCCTCTCCTTCACCACTAAACCTCTCTTCTTTAAAAAACTCAGATGATGCAACGACCTCTGACGAGGGAAAGAGCCCCTCGGAGCAGCAAGTAGAACCTCTAGACTTATCCTTACCAAAGCAGCTTGGAAATGTACCGGAACGACCTTCCATAACTAGCGTTTACCAGAGCAGTGTTTATTCTGTTCAAGAAGAACCCTTGAACTTATCTTGTGTTAGAAAAGAGCCAATGCAAATGGACAGTGTCGCAAAGTCGGAGCCAGCTCTACTTTTAAACCCAAGTGCCAATCCCATAAACATTGCTATTCCTACAGTCACTGCCCAGTTACCTACTATTGTTGCCATTACCGATCAGAACAGTGTACCCTGTTTAAGAGCACTAGCTGCCAACAAACGGACTATCCTGATTCCTCAAGTGACATATACTTATGCCACAGCTCCTACGCCTACGCCTACAGTTCCTGAACCACAACAAAAAAGCCTCCAAACAAACGGGATTCAGGTAATGTTTTACATATTTTCTGAAAACTGCATGGGCTGTGGGCAAATGGGTCAGATGGTTGATATTTGACACCAGTAGATACGTTGCAGGTTTATTTGATGTAAGGTCTAGTTAGTTATGAAGTCCTCAAAGGTAAGTATTGATCTTGCTAGACCCAGAAATGGACCCAATTTTTGTTTTTCAAAGAAAATGTTAGATCATTATTAACCAAACCTCCAATTTTGGTGGGACTGGCCAATCTAATATGTTTTGGGGACCTCTGGACTTTCCCCCATAGCAGATTTTGGGGAAGATAAGTATCAGGCTGTTGGACTTCAACGTGCCCCATTCTTTGTTCCCAGGGAGATAAGCCACCGTCAGAAGTGTCAGTGGCTTTTCTTGAATACATTCACACTCAGCCAAGCATGCTTGTGTATGGGGCAATCTGGAGAGAGCACTGTCCAAAATGTATGGCCAGCTTTACAAAGTACCATTGCCGAAAGGGTTTTATAGTTTTCATTACAAATATATTTTTCTAAATTCTTTTTGACTAAATGAGATGGATACTGAAGCGTAAGGTGTAAATGTGGTCCTGATTTTCTTTCGACAAATGTTGGCGTGATTTAGCTGTGACATGCTTTAATTGTGTACAAAATATGGAAGCTGTCCGTTTGCCGTCCACATTTTATTTGTGGACCCGTTGTCAATGGGTCCATGGTCTGCATGTGTCATCCTTTTGGGAGCGGACATACGGATGCGGAAATCACACGGAATCTGTATGTCCGTTCCACAGAAAGAACATGTCCTATACTTGTCCGCAAAATTCTAACCCATTGAAGTCAATTGGTCCACAAAAAATGCAGAAGCAACACGGACCACCATCCATATTTTACAGATCCATCAGTACAAAGGATATGGTAGTGTGACAGAAACCTAAACTGTACTCAGTTTATAGGTATCTGCATTATTGGTATTAAATGGTATATACTATTTACAGTATAGGATACATAGCTTAAACTAGGCAAGCTGGGAGCATGAAGTAATCTCAGCCCCCCATGTAGATGATAGGACTTATTTACTTATATGGTGTAGATTTAATGGTGCAAGTGGTCTAAAGTTGCACTACATTTATTAAAGTTGTTTATGCTGGATGATAAATCAGGCGCATCTTTAGACTGTTGATTCTGACGTTATACCAACTTATTTTTTGTCAAAATTCTTGGCGCCTGGTGTTACATCTTAAAGGGAGTCTTTCACCTGTTTTTCACCTATATAACGAAGAGCACTGGCCCACAGAAAATTGCATACACATCCCAGACATACCTGTGTGCACTGTGTGGCTGTATTCCATGTCCAGTAAAAGCACTTTTATTCTCCTGGAAAACAGCCCCCAAGTGCCCAGCTGAAAGTGAAAGTAAAAACAGCTTTCTCTCCCGACTCGATTTCTAACAGCTATATCTTCTGATATAGTGGATATAATGCTGTGGTTCTGGTAAGGTGCTTTGAAAGGTTGGAATAACAGCTTTCAAACAAGGTCACACCCATATTTCTAGCTGCTACCAATCCTAAGATATGAGCAGCTAAAGCAGCCCTCCCCCTTCCGTCTGCTTTGCGTTGGGCACTTGTAGCAGCAGAGTAGGGCACTTGGGAGCTGTTTTCCAGCAGAATAAAAGTGCTTTTCCTGGACATGGAATAAAGATACAAAGTGCACACAGGTATGTCTGGGATGTGTCTGCATTCTCCTATGGGGCAGTGCTCTTAGTTTTATTGGTGAAAAACAGGTGAAAGACTCCCTTTGAGTCATGCACCATCTCTAACAAGTGACACCCACACGTTGCCTCTTTTCCGGTCATAGCAAAAATGTGTCTAAAACGGTTAGTAAATGTGATGTAAGGCATGTGCTCCAGAATTAAGTCTGATCTCTCTGCTCTGCACTGATGGGGGCCAATCACCCTGAAACAGCTGTCTGCAGATGAGTTGCTGGCTTAGCTATCATCAAAACTATGCTTCAAGACCTATTTAAAAGGTCGAGCATTGATTTATGGGATAACTTCTTTGTATCTGGTGGCATCAGAGGCTTTCTTTTCCTTTTGGAAAGGCATATCTTTTTCTCCAGAATGTTTGCACATTTGCAATAGTAAAGTCACTGCCCCAGTGACTCCATTTATTAACCTGTTGAGGAACAGCCTTATGATCTAACCACTGCAGCTATGACGCCTGCATTGGATGTTTGCTGTCCATATTCAGAGGCCTATTGGATAGGTCCCACATCTCCAGGACCAAGATGTGACCTATATATTGTTGTCTGGTTATTGGGTTCGCAAAAGAAAGCACAGCCTTCACTCTACTCTTTTGAATTGAAATTACTTTTTTAAAGGGATTGTTCAGCGTCTTGTAGATAAGATGAATGAAACCAAAAGCTAGATTAGATTTTAAGTGTTTTGCGGTTGAAGTGGCAGGTTCACTTTAACTTTACCCCACAAACAGACATTTTTCAGGCAGGTATTTCTGTCCTGGTCCTATCCAAGATGAAGGGATTGTCCGATTTGCTATACTGATGACCCATCATCCGGATAAGTCATCAATATCAGATTGGTCGGGGTCTGACTCCCGGCACCCCTGCAGATCAGCTTTTTGAAGGGACCATAGTGCTTGTGCAAGCAGGGCTGTGGAGTCGGAGTCGGTCACCATTTTGGTGGAGTCGGAGTCGGTATAAAATGGACCGACTCCGACTCCTAAAATATATAATGAATTTAGTTCAGTGCTGAATATATTTTTATAAGAATTTGTGAAATGATGAAATGTCCTATAAATGTCTGTTCTATTCCTGATCTAAGGATTTAGGCTTTTATTTGAGATGACTGTGTACTGCCCTTTATGTCCAGTGCATGTTCTCTCTGCTTTATGTTTCCTCTGAGCTCATGTGTGGAGAGGTTAGCTGCTCTCATGGCTTCTATCTGCTGATGTAAAACACCTAGAGCCTTATGTATGAAAACTGTCTAGGTGTAGAAGTTTCTTTGTTGTCCATAGCAACCAATCAGAGCTCCCCTTTCATTTCATATAGTGCTCTGGAGAAATGAAAGGGGAGCTCTGATTGGTTGCTATGGGCAACAAAAAAGTTTTAGACCTAGACAGTTTTCATACATCAGGCCCAGAGGCGTAGCTACTGGGGGGGGGGTCAGGGGAGGCGATGCTCCGGGCCCAATACTTCTGGGGGGGCCCAGCAGGGATGGCCTTAGTACAATCAGGCGAATACAAGTGAGCGCTTCCATTATGGAGTCTGATGGGGGCACATTAAGCCGATCTGAGGTCTGATGGGGGTACATTCTGCTGATCTGAGGTCTGATGGGGGTACATTCTGCTGATCTGAGGTCTGATGGGGGCACATTACGCTGATCTGAGGTCTGATGGGGGCACATTCTGCTGATCTGAGGTCTGATGGCACATTCTGCTGATCTGAGGTCTGATGGGGGCACATTCTGCTGATCTGAGGTCTGATGGGGGCACATTCTGCTGATCTGAGGTCTGATGGGGGCACATTAAGCCTATCTGAGGTCTGATGGGGGCAGATTAAGCCGATCTGAGGTCTGATGGGGGAACATTCTGCTGATCTGAGGTCTGATGGGGGTACATTCTGCTGATCTGAGGTCTGATGGGGGCACATTCAGCTGATCTGAGGTCTGATGGGGGCACATTCTGCTGATCTGAGGTCTGATGGGGGCACATTCAGCTGATCTGAGGTCTGATGGGGGCACATTCTGCTGATCTGAGGTCTGATGGGGGCACAATACACTAATCTGAGGTCTGATGGGCGCACATTCTGCTGATCTGAGGTCTGATGGGGGCACATTCTGCTGATCTGAGGTCTGATGGGGGCACAGTACGCTGATCTGAGGTCTGATGGGGGCACATTAAGCCGATCTGAAGTCTGATGGGGGCTCATTAAGCCGATCTGTGGTCTGATGGGGGCAAGGGACTGTTAGTTTAGTGATGTAAAAGCTGGGGACAGATTTCCTTTAACATAGGAGTCCCCTTGTTTTTTACTCCTATATTTTACTGCATTATGTGGTAGAGTATTTAGAGTAGGGTATGTAGAAAGTCTATTGTACTGTACTTAACAGCATAGATGATCTAGCCAGGGGCATAGCTAAAGGCTCATGGGCCCTGGTGCAAGAGTTCAACTTGGGCCCCCTTTCCCTCAGTGCTCTGTGTGTCTTCTTATGTGGTCCAAGGGTCTTTGGGCCCCCTCAGGCTCCTGGGCCCGGTAGCGACTGCTACCTCTGCACCCCCTATAGCTACGCCCCTGGATCTAGCAGTTTATATAGTCATCTTGCTAATACAGTATTATAACCACAACTAGTAGTATGTGCCTGTGAAGTTGGAAACGTGCGTTTGGGAAGCCAATAAGTGGGGGGCCCACTCAAGTATGTTTCGCCCCCCCCATGTGCTGAACCACTAGCTACACCTCTGATCAGGCCCTTAGTGAGCTGTACCCAGAGAAGCCTGATAGATTACAAACTGTTTTTGTCATGACTTATCTGTACTATTGATTTTATGCAAATTTGTTTAAAGTTATCACTTAAACATGCTCCATGTATGAGGGAGTAGGAGTCGGGAGTCGGAGTCGGGCTGAGGGGAAATTGAGGAGTCGGAGTCGGAGTTGGAGTCGGGGCTTTGGCTTACCGACTCCACAGCCCTGTGTGCAAGTGCTGCACTCTCTTCACTGTTTACCTGCTTGGCAGAGCAATAATTGTATTGCAATGTTGACAGTGTGCAGATAAACAATGAAGAGAAGGTGGCGCTCGCAGGAGCACTGCCGTCTCTTCAAACAGCTGATCGGCGGGCATGCTGGGAGTCAGACCCCCCCAATTTGATATTGATGACCTATCCTGAGGACCACCTCTTTAAGAGCGGACAGCACCTGGACTGAACACTGACCCAATCTTCACATGAGAGCTTGGGCTGTACTGAGAAAATTTCACATGCACCATCCTTCTCTGATTTTTCCTGCATGACTCATTCTCCGAAGTGAATAGGTTTGCAAGGAAAACACTTCAAGGAAAAAAAAAAGAAATAAATTGTCCTCATAATCCAGAACACAAATCAGTTTCCTGTCGTTATAGAAAGGGGCCTAACAGTTAGATATATTTTGCCAATCTACTTAGAAAATTGTGGCAGAAGCATATCATATTTGAGGTCGCCCACAATTAGGGGAACATGGGTGCCTTCTATCAGAAACAGTGCCTCACCCATCCACAGGTGACATGCGTTATTGCATCTCATCCCCATTCACTTCAATGGAGCAAGGCTGCAATAGCACACACAGCTCATAGACATGTGTGGCACTGTTTCTGCCATGCCATGTTTTTCTAATCCTGTACAGAAGAGTATATTCTGATACTCTTAGGGCCCATTCACACGACCGTGTGAATGGGCCCGCATCTATTCCACAATATTGCGGAATAGATGCGGCCCCATTCACTTCTATGCTGCGGCTCCGCATAAAAAAAAATAGAACACTTTCAATGGGGCGTCCAGCCATGTGTTCTGAACGTTGCGGAACACACGCTGGGCGACACCCGTAGTATTGCGGGTCCGCATTTTTGCGGACCCGCAATACTACGGTCGTGTGAATGCGGCCTTACTGTGCGTATATTGAGTATTAAAGGGGGTTGTCAGAGATTTTATTATTTTTTTTTTTTTAAGTGGCTAAGATAAGGAAACAGTGTAAATTAAAGGGGTTTTCTGAGTTATATATATTGATGACCTATCCTCAGGATAGGTCATCAATATCAGATCGGCGGGGGTCCGACACCTGGCACCCCCGCCGATCAGCTGTTTTAAGAGGAGGCGCGTGCCGTATCAGCGCTGCCTCCTCTTCACTGTTTACGTGCTGGCCGACACGGGGGTAGTGGTGAGTAGGTGTAATTACACCTAACTGCTCCATTCATTTCAATGGGAAGAATCGCTTCCATACAAGTCTATTGTTCACTGAAAGCAATCTGTTTGTGCTTTTTCTAATATTTCTGTCGTGCTCACTGAGGTGGTCGCACATGCTCAGTTCCATCCTTTAACTGCCACCAGCTGCAGTACAAAGGATACACCTGAGATCTCTGGATCCATGTGAGGTATAGGGCTGGTTCTATGTATTATATACTATATGATAGCGTAATCATGGGATAACCACTTCAAAAGAAGAAAAATCTAAAAACAAAAAATGAATCTACTGTGATAAATAAGGCGCCTGCCATCCGCAGCGATTTCCTGGACTTTTAGGCCAGTTTTACTTGCAATAAATTGATCAACTAAACACATTTTACCTTTTTAAATATGAATGAGTCCTGTTTAAAAAAACTTAGTTTCTGTCACCAGAAATAACCCTCTTAAACCTGCTGACATTAGCGATGTGCTAATGTCAGCAGACCCTAACTCTGCTATTATATTTATTGATGGCTCCCTTACTGCCGAATTCCTACTTTTGTAATATGTAAATTAGCCTCTAGGAGCAGGGGGGCGTTGCCCCTGCTCCTAGAGGCTCCGTTTTCCTACCTCCTTCCACGCCCCGCCATCCTTGATTGACAGGGCCATGCCAGCGTTTGTCTCCTGCTGCCGGCCCTGTGTGCTGCACGGCGCATGCGCAAAATTTACCCGGCACACGGGTGGTAAGAGAAGACTAGCACTGGCCCTGTCAATCAAGGATGTCGGGGCATGGAAAGAGGTAGGAAAACGGAGCCTCTAGGAGCAACTGATGACAGAAACCCTTTAAAAAGTCACCCACACGGAACAGGAAGTGTGGTCCTGGGAACACAGGAGCAGACAGGGTTTTAACGACTTAATCAGCTGATTATTGATATAAAGAAATCTATTGAGAAACGCGTTTTTTGTTTTTCATGCACGTTATTATAGGCAACAGGCTCATTTGAGGACCTTTGTTTGAAATGGATGCTGAAAATGTAATAAATCAATAAAAGTAAAGCAAGTCCTTAGACTCCTCCATCATGGATATTTTTTTTTTGATTTAGTAAATGTACATTATTTCATTTGAGTGATTTAAGTGTAATTCCTTGGGGTGTAATTGATGGCACGTTGTGTTACAGTGCGGCGCTTGCTGCTTTGTTTGTTGTGACACCTGTGTATATGAGATTAGTGCTGCGCTGCATTCTGTATAGTTACACGCTCCCCCCTTGCATTCAGCACAGCGTGTCATTTTCACATTTTCCATCTATTTTTTTGAGTCGGTAATGCTGCTTGTGTTCGCTAATTACTCTCAAATTACAGAAATGTGGAGTGCTAGAAGCACGGAAGGACCAAGAATTCTGTCTAGTCTACCCCCTTTTATTGGTGCTTTTGATCTGATTCTGTTCTGGGCAATTGTTTTACATGAGGTTGTGTAATATAGTGGTCCTTGCATTTTCAACCTCTCCAATGATAATCCTGCCGGCAGGGGCGGATTGGGAACTTAAAGTGGTCCTGGAAAAAATACTAAAAGTGGCCCTGTTTTGTAGTGGAGTCCAAATTGATGGAAAGCAGGGCCAGCAATACCATATTGTTGGCATATTACTCCACCCCAACAGAGCCAAATACCACAGTCCATCACAAAATACTGCCAGCAGCACAAAATACATCCCCAAAAACTTCCACTGGCTGGCCCCCTGGGCATCGGCCCACCGGGAAATTTCCCTGTAAGGTCTATGGCCAAACCGCCCCTGCCTGCCGGACACTCGCACTCATACCTTATAGGAGTTGTATCATATACTGTAGGACAAACATGGCTGCTTTCTTCCACACACATTGCCTCTCTTGTTCAAGTGTTCAGTGTGATGTATAGGCTATTCAGGTAACAGGCTGAAGTGCAATACCAGGCACCACCAAAAGAGTGGCGCTGTTTCTAGAGGTACGCATGATATGATCTCATTTTATACAACCTTATAGTGGTCATCCACAAGATTTCCTCACCTGTTAGAGGCCGTCCTCACAGGTGAAGAAGTGCCCACCTGTCTCTTGATCGACCGTGCTGGACATCTACCCCGGGGGCCCTGCACTGCTTCGCTGAGTAGCGACACAGTCTCTAAAGCTCAAATTGTACTTTAGGAGCAGCGACAGCATTTGCACATCTACCCAGGAGTGTAGCGGAGCACGCGGATTCTCTGATTCTGAAGCAGAATTCAAACTTCGGCACCTGACCTGCTTCTAGAAGCAGCAGTGAATTGATCCCGTCGTTTTGCGAAAATCAGTATCAAGCAGCTCCAGTGGAGTCCAATGAATGCAGAGCACGTGCTCAGAAGTCCTCATATTCATGAGCTCCTGGCACTCCTGCCGCTGATTGTGATCAGAAGAGATCTGTCAATAAGCAGCGAGGATAGCTGGAACTGAAGCATATGAGGACTGTGTTCAACGGACTCCTGTCTTTGGCTCACATTACTGATTTTATCAAAATCACTGGGTCAGTTCAAGTGAGTGACTAATGGGGGAGATTTATCAAACTGGTGTAAAATAGAACTGGCTGAGTTGCCCATAGCAACCAATCAGATTTTACCGATCATTTTCCAAAGGAGCTGTCAATGAAAGGTGGAATCTGATTGGTTGCTATAAGCAACTAAGCCAGTTTGATAAATCTCCCCCTAAGCACTTTGCTCAGGGTCTCTCTCTATAAGGACTCATGCACACGACTGTATTTTTAGTCCGCTCCAATCCACATTTTTTACAGATAAAAGGCGGCCCAGTTTAAGGGACTGTTGGCCCGCAAATAAATTGGAGCATGTCCTATTCTAGGAGGAGAAGACATTTCTACAGAAGTTTAAAAAATGCCGACATGCACACGGCCGGGATCTGTGTTTTGCGGATTTTGTGTACGGTTGTGTGTATGAGGCCTAAGGGTATGACCTCACATTAGATGGTCACCTAAACCCGCTGACATCAGCTGGATTGGCCAATACGCATCTAACAGCCAGCTCTAGATTTGACTTTCTCATAATTGATTTTATTGATACAGATTGTTTCCCCTTTTCTCTGAATTAAAGGTGTTTTTCGAGATTTTGATGCTGATGACCTATCCTTAGGATAATTCATCAGTATCTGATTGGTGAGGGTCCGACACCCAGGACCCCCGCCGATCAGTTGTTTGAGAAGGCATCGGAGCTCCTGTGATCGCCACGGCCTTCTCTCAGCTCACCAAAAACAGCGCCGTACATTGTATACTGGCTGTGCTTGGTATTGCACTGAACCCCATAGAAGTAAATGGGACTGAGCGCGATACTAAGCACAGCCACTATACAATGTACGACGCTGTGCTTGGTGAGCACAGAGAAGGCCATGGCAATTACAGGGGCTCCGATGCCTTCTCAAACAGCTGATTGGTCGGGGTCCAGGGTTCCGGACCCCCACCGATCAGATACTGATAACCTATCCTGAGGTCATCAGTATCCAAGTCTCGGAAAACCCCTTTAACTTTCTTTACTAGATCTTGCCTTATGTATTAGTATGTGGTAGAATACAGTAGAATTCCAGTCAGACAAATAGCATTGATGTTACACAAGGAAGGAGTCCGGCTAATTCCCTTTCGTCTCTACGGTAGATTGTCACCTATTGACTTGTCACAGCTGAGAGGATTGACTGTCCTTCCTCCGTCAGGGTTTAGCTTCCAAACATAGTTCCTAATCCTTTAATGTTTCATGCTTTCCTCCGGTCTGGCATCCTGAGTGACTCAGACATTGTGCGATGCACCTGCAGTTACTTCCACCCGTCATTTGGTGACTGCATTCATATCCTAATGGCAACCAAACAATTAAAATACAGTCAGGTAGCAGAGACATGTGTGCTCTCTGCTAAAATCTATTTGTAGCTAACCCATTTACGAAGAAATGGAGGTGTTACTAAGTTACTCTAATCCTTCTCATCGGCTTTTATTTATGAAACATCAACATATAATGCAGTACTTTCAATTTAAAATAGCATTTATCATGTAGAGAAAGTTAATACAAGGCACTTACTAAAGTATTGTGATTCTCCATATTGCCTCCTTTGCTGGCTGGATTCATTTTTGTATCACCTTATACACTGCTCATTTCCAGTGGTTGGTATCGCCGCATCCATAACAACTTAATAGTACCACAAGGGGACTATAACAGACAACATTTTGATTGCTTTTAAAATACAATGCACTGTCATTATAGTGCATTGCATTTTAATGTCAGTGCTTTACTGACATTGACCAGCAGGCTGCGCCAGAGAGGCACAGCCTGCTGGGAAATACTCATGGCTGGCTTTGGGCCTATAACAGACCCTAGCCAGCATTTATATACATCGGCATCCCGAGATCGCATTTGTGGGGTGCTGATGGGAGACAGAGGGAGTACGCGTCCTCTGTCACTGCTTTATATGCTACGGGCACCATGGTCTGTGGCATGTAAAGGGTTTAACTGCCCGGATCAGCATCCTGCCAGTCCGAGCTGTTAAAGCAGGAGTATGGCTCTCATGTGAGAGTCGAGTCCCCGCTGCAAGGGGGACTTGTGCAGCACTTAGACTGGGCTGGCATGATAAAGCCCCTATGGGTGGCACTAAAGGGTTAAAACTATGACAAACTCATAGAGCAATATTTTTAAAGGGGTTGCCTGACTTTCTAAAGTAGCAATTATCATGTCGAGAAAGTTAAAGGGGTTGTCCGGGTTCAGAGCTGTCCCGGTGACAAACAGGGCTCTGCCAGGCGGAGACTTCCGCCCAGAAGTTAGCCTGGTGACGACCCATCAGAGCCGGTGACGTCACCGAACACACTCCTGGGCAGAAGCCTCCGCCTGGCAGTGTGTGTTAGTAAACAAAAGAGCCCTTTGCCCTGCGCAATCCAGCGCAGGGCACGGGTGCGCATTGGAGCATGAAATGCTCTGATGCTCTTGTCAGGCAGGCTGCCTGGGTGAAATCCTGGGTATGTCCAGGTTCAGTTCTGAACCCGGACAACCCCTTTTAATACAAGGCACTTTCTAATGTATTGTGATTGTCCATATTGCCTCCTTTGCTGGCTGGATTCATTTTTCCATCACATTATACACTGCTCGTTTCCATGGTCACGAACACCCTGTAATCCAGCAGCGGTGGTCGTGCTTGCACTCTATAGGATAAAGCTCCAGCCTCCCTGGTGGCCAGTACTGTGGGAGCGTGCATAGGCAGCAGCTCCCGTTTTGACCCCCGGGTATTTTTGCTGCAGCGGTGTCTGTAACCACCTGGAAACGCTTTTTTGTGGTTTTGTTTTTTTCATCTCTTGGATGAATCTTGCAATATTTTAATGTCTGTGTTTGTGCACATTTGTGTTATTAGCTAAAGTACAACTAAAACCATCAGCCAGTTGAAACGCCACTTATAAGTGTCCCATGAACCAGTGATGTCATTCATACTTTAAAAACTCCTCATTCCATAAGCTCATGGAAGGATCTGTGCCTGTGAGCGGGTATGCCAAAAATGACACCTGTTCCTCAGGGTCATAGCTTTGGTATCCCTCATCTGGTACATGTCAGGCTCAGGTGATGGAAATACGTATTTCTATGCAAGTTGCAACAAACACTAAAAGATTAAAGGGGTTTTCTGGTATTTACTATAGTTTTATGGTTCCTTTGGTAACAGATATGCTTATATAGTTGCTTACCTCATGTACATCTTACCCATTTTTTTATTTATTTTTTTCAAAATTTGTACTTTACTGATCTATCTTCACCATGTAAACCGATGACCCTGGTTTGTTTCCATCCTGTATGTAGCACTTCCTTTTCCTGTATCCAACCAAACCCATGATACACTTCTCCTTTCTCTGCCACAGCTTCAGCACCGCCCCTAACACCCAGCTAATTTATAGCTCCTCCCATCCAGTTAGTTACATAGACACTCCCTATCACCGCCCCTAACAATGCCCAACTAGTTTATAGCTCCTCCCACCCAGCTAGTTACATAGACACTCCCCTATCTCAGCCCCTAACACCCTTCTAGTTTATAGCTCCTCCCACACAGCTAGTTACATAGACACTCCTCTATCACTGCCCCTAACACCCTTCTAGTTTATAGCTCCTCCCACCCAGCTAGTTATATAGACACTCCTCTATCACTGCCCCTAACACCCTTCTAGTTTATAGCTCCTCCCACCCAGCTAGTCACATAGACACTCCTCTATCACTGCCCCTCCCATGGACACAACATCACAGGAAATAAGAAAGAGCTGCATGGACATGATCATGTGACCACAGCCCAGAACGGGAGATAGGAGCAACAAAGGGGAAAGAAATATACTACAGAATTACAGAGACCTTTTATAAATGAGGTTTTGTTTTGTTTTTTAGAGGATATTGATGCACACCAGAAAACTCCTTTAATACATAGAATGTCCCCCAAAGAATTATACACATTACAGAATATACCCCAATCTTTGTTAGTGAAATACTGTAAATTTTAGTTATGTTTCGCATATCATCCTGCATTAAACCTTCCACACTTCTTCATCAGTGCATAGCTGGACAGGGATGTGGAAAAGCTGAGTGGTAGCCCCTTTGAGAACAGTAATGAGTTCAGTATTGGTTATCCAGCCTTCCCAGGGACAGGCTAGATTCTCACATGCCATATTTCCATGCTGTGGAAACTTGCACCATATATTCCTACGGAGGAAAAAGCATGGTGTAAATTGACATGCATGATGCATCACATAAAGTCCACAATAGCATTTCTGCAGCAAAAATATTTAAAAAAAAAAAAATAAATTTTGTACAGTCAGTTATTTAATAACATGTATCTGTATAGCGCCACCTGCGTTTTTATTTTTATATTTTGTTTTTTAATTATTTCTTTGTCCCGCTCATTGACATGGCCGCACATGCTCAGTTTCATCCTTCAACTACCTCCTGAGCTGTGATAGGGAGAGAGAAGCATCAGAAAGGACATTCCCCTTGAGCTGCTAGCTTGATATTAATATAGAAAAGCAATGAATGTGGAGATCTCTGGATCCTTTATTAGAAAGAGATTGTACAATGTATGATCTCTGATTTTCATGTTTTACACTAATCATGAGATAACCCCTTTAAAGGGGTTGTCCCATGACTAATGTAAAAAATGAAAATCAGACATCATATAGAACATGACAATCTCTTTCTAACAAAGCTAGAGCCAGCCCTGAATCTCACATGGATCCAGAGATCTCCTCATTCATTGCTCTGCTAGATTTATATCAAGCTGACAGCTCAAGGGGAGTGTCTTTTCTGCTGCAGCTAAGGGGGCGTGTCTCAGCTCTCCATATCACAGCTCAGGGGGCGTGTCTCAGCTCTCCATATCACAGCTCAGAAGGCAGTTGATGGATGAAACTGAGCATGTGCGGCCTTCTCAGTGAGCAGGACAAAGAAATAAGAAAAAGAACAAACAGCAAGTGGCGCAATACCGATACGTTTTATTGAATAACTCGGTGGCTATGCAACATTTGTAGTAGCAAGCAATTACAAAAGTATTCAGATCCAGGTGCTGTTTTGGAAACCGTACAATACTTTTCGTGGGACAACCCCTTTAAGTGCAGATTTTGTGGTATATTTTTACGCCACTTGTGTGTCCACCCAAGTAAATTACGGTTTTAGCAAACTAGCAGAAGATGAAAGTGTAGCAAGTACTCAATGAATTGAAGGCGCTTGCTCTGGGTTGTTACAGACATAGACTACAAGTTGCACATCAGAACATATACACATGACAGCCTGCGCGCACTGACTGCTGTAAACAGGACTCCGCTATCTATATGCACAGGCTGGTGCGCTGGTAATTTCATAGCTACGAGCAGTCACATCCCAACAAGGAATACTCCGCACGTTAGATATTCCAGTGGCAGAATGTTTCACACGATCTGATCACAGTAATTATGGTAAACCAGTCCTGCTGGGGATGTAACGAGCATTAAATTGCAGCATTTATTAATCCGAATAATGGTGCGCTAGTGGGCTGGTGTGCTGCACACGCGACGCTTCATGCACAAATAATCAGAAGGTTTTAACTTTTGCAAATTTTGATTCCAGGATGAGAGACAGGATACCAGTTCCGAGGGAGTGTCAAATGTAGAAGATCAAAATGACTCCGATTCCACTCCACCCAAAAAGAAACTGAAGAAGACGGAGAACGGGCTGTACGCCTGTGACCTGTGTGATAAAATATTCCAGAAGAGCAGCTCCCTGCTGAGGCACAAGTATGAACATACAGGTATGTAGTCCTTCTACCCTTTCCTTTATATTAACTCTGAATACTCTGCCCATGCAACATCTAGGTCTGATCAAACTAATGGCAGATATACAGTATACGTGGTTAACTTACTAATAGGGGTTTTCTGGGACTTAAATAGTGATGGCCTATCCTCAGAATAGGTCATAAGTATCAGCACCCGGCACCTCCTCCACCAATCAGCTGTTTAAGGCATCCGCAACACCGGAAGCTATACAAACAGCTCTGTGCCACCTTATTCCATCATCCTCCATCATGAAGGTCTGTATGAGAAGTTTCTGACCTCAGACCAGCCCTAACCCCTCCTCTCCCAGCAGGACATCATCCATGAGGTGGGCTGTCTAGAAGGCATTGACTTCAGCTTTCCTTCTGCCACCACACTGATCCACTTAGCCTACAGTATGTTAATCATCCTCAAAGGTGTTCTCAGAGTTTTTAATACTAATGGCCTATTCTCACCATAGGTCATCAGTATCTGATCGGTGGGGGTCCGACACCCTTTGTTCAGCTGTTTGAGAAGGCACCAGTGCTCCTGTGAGCAACACGGCTTTCTCTCTGTTTTTCCTAGGCCGAGTGACGAAACATTCATCTGTCAACTAGCCTAGGAGCAAGATTCAAGTGAATGGGGCTGAGTGCAACACCAAGCACAGGCACTATACAATGTACGGTGATGTGCTTGGTAAGCTGCAAAAAGGCAGGAGCACCAGTGCCTTCTATAATGGCTGATCAGTAGGGGTCCTGGGTGTCGGACGCCCACTGATCAGATACTGAAGACCTATCCAGAGGATAGGCCATCAGTATTCAAATCCTGGAAAACCCTTTTAATAATCTAGATTAATTTTTTGGCAGTATCTCCCAGGCTTAGGATCAAACAATCCTCTCTATTGGTGGTCTGTCTGGGCTGTCTGGAACTTGTACGCTGTGTGTGACCTTACATAACCACTGCTCCTAACTGCTAGGTCAGAATGGCTTAGATAGCGGGCAGTTTGTCATAATGATCATCCTGCTTCTCTCAGTTCAGTAACATGCTTTCTCCCAGTCATCTGGGCAGAATTTCTTCAAGAGCACCAAGACGTACACTACTCAAAAGTAGCCTCTGAGAGACTTTTTATAGGACAGCAGGAAAGCACTTTTATGCCCTTTTGAGGCAAGACCAAGTGTCTAATCAGACCACACCTGGAATCATTTACATACAGTACAGACCAAAAGTTTGGACACACCTTCTCATTCAAAGAGTTTTCTGTATTTTCATGACTATGAAAATTGTAGATTCACACTGAAGGCATCAAAACTATGAATTAACACATGTGGAATTATATACTTAACAAAAAAGTGTGAAACAACTGAAAATATGTCTTATATTCTAGGTTCTTCAAAGTAGCCACCTTTTGCTTTGATTACTGCTTTGCACACTCTTGGAATTCTCTTGATGAGCTTCAAGAGGTAGTCACCTGAAATGGTTTTCACTTCACAGGTGTGCCCTGTCAGGTTTAATAAGTGGGATTTCTTGCCTTATAAATGGGGTTGGGACCATGAGTTGTGTTGGGCAGAAGTCAGGTGGATACACAGCTGATAGTCCTACTGAATAGACTGTTAGAATTTGTATTATGGCAAGAAAAAAGCAGCTAAGTAAAGAAAAACGAGTGGCCATCATTACTTTAAGAAATGAAGGTCAGTCAGTCTGAAAAATTGGGAAAACTTGGAAAATGTCCCCAAGTGCAGCCGCAAAAACCATCAAGCGCTACAAAGAAACTGGCTCACATGAGGACCGCCCCAGGAAAGGAAGACCAAGAGTCACCTCTGCTGCGGAGGATAAGTTCATCCGAGTCACCAGCCTCATAAATCGCAGGTTAACAGCAGCTCAGATTAGAGACCAGGTCAATGCCACACAGAGTTCTAGCAGCAGACACATCTCTACAACAACTGTTAAGAGGAGACTGTGTGCAGCAGGCCTTCATGGTAAAATAGCTGCTAGGAAACCACTGCTAAGGACAGGCAACAGACACATCTTGTTTGGGCTAAAGAACACAAGGAATGGGCATTAGACCAGTGGAAATCTGTGCTTTGGTCTGATGAGTCCAAATTTGAGATCTTTGGTTCCAACCACCGTGTCTTTGTGCGACGCAGAAAAGGTGAACGGATGGACTCTACATGCCTGGTTCCCACCGTGAAGCATGGAGGAGGAGGTGTGATGGTGTGGGGTGCTTTGCTGGTGACACTGTTGGGGATGTATTCAAAATTGAAGGCATACTGAACCAGCATGGCTACCACAGCATCTTGCAGCGGCATGCTATTCCATCCGGTTTGCATTTAGTTGGACCATCATTTATTTATCAACAGGACAATGACCCCAAACACACCTCCAGGCTGTGTAAGGGCTATTTGACCAAGAAGGAGAGTGATGGGGTGCTACACCAGATGACCTGGCCTCCAGTCACCAGACCTGAACCCAATCGAGATGGTTGTGAGCTGGACCGCAGAGTGAAGGCAAAAGGGCCAACAAGTGCTAAGCATCTCTGGGAACTCCTTCAAGACTGTTGGAATACCATTTCAGGTGACTACCTCTTGAAGCTCATCAAGAGAATGCCAAGAGTGTGCAAAGCAGTAATCAAAGCAAAAGGTGGCTACTTTGAAGAACCTAGAATATAAGACATATTTTCAGTTGTTTCACACTTTTTTGTTAAGTATATAATTCCACATGTGTTAATTCATAGTTTTGATGCCTTAAGTGTGAATCTACAATTTTCATAGTCATGAAAATACAGAAAACTCTTTGAATGGGAAGGTGTGTCCAAACTTTTGGTCTGTACTGTAACTGCATGCTGAGTTTTGCAGCAATCTGACATTTCTATTGGATTTTTTTAGCCTAAAAGATGCACCTGACCATAAGATGCACCCCAGGTTTAGACAGCAGAAAATTAGAAAAAAAATATTTTCTAGTTATGAAACCTTATCTTGTGGTTTAATGAAGTTGAATGGTCAAGGTCACTAACCCTGGGGTCTAGCATAGCGGGTTTAATGGCTTTGGTCAGCTCCTGTTAAGCTTAGTGACCACTGAAACAAACAGCAATGGCGTATGTGGTCACCTGCTAAATGTATCCGAGTAAAGTGTCTCCGGTCATTGCTCTGTAATGTCCCACCATGCTTGTTCTACTAGATCATTTTTTTAAAGTATTTTTTATTTAGATTTTTTATTCTCCATGATCATGAGATTATACAAGTACAGGCACACAGCACTTCTGCACACACATCTTTAATAAAAACTTGCATTTTTGCTCTTCCTGTTCTGGCCCCTTCCGCTCATGACATCATCAAAGATCCTTCAGCTGCAGTTACTCGGAGCTATTATCTCCTTCAGCTGTGGAGACCTTCAGGGTGAAGAGGGCTATGTTTCTCACAGTCCTCTCCATGATCGTTCTCCTGCCTACATTGATCACATTAGAGAGAGAGAGAAGTTTTGCAGATGCACAGCTCTCTCACTGATCTAGCTGTAGGAGTTCTCTGCCAGATCATTAAGGAAGCAGTTAGGGCTCATGCACACGAACGTATTTTCTTTTCGTTCAGTTTTTTTTTTGTGTGGACCATATGTGGAACCATACGTTTCAAAGGGTTTACACAAAAAAACGAAGTTACTCCATGTGCATTCCGTTTCCGTATGTCTCTTCCGCAAAAGGAATTGAACATGTCTTATTGTCCTCATTACGGACAAGGATAGTACTGTTTTATTAGGGGCCAGCTGTTCCGCAAAATATGGAATGCACACAGACGTCATCCATATTTTATGCGGATCCTCTTTTTGCGGTCTGCAAACTACATACAATCGTGTGCATGAGCCCATAGGGAGGTCTGGCACTGTTGAACCACTCTGACTACGAACTAGAAGACTCACAATTTTTTTCTTGCTAAAAAGTGAATCTTGTGGTCCAAAAAATACCGTATATAGTTTTGCTTATTGGAATTGATCCATTTGCAGCTGACTCCGTGATTGCTGACAGCTCCTTCTCCTTGGCAGGTTTAATCAAAATAATAATGGTTGTCACACTGACTGTTGAACATATGGGCTGTAGTATTCTATGTCTCACCTAATCATGTATTCCAGCTGCAAAATCGGCCCTCAGATTTCTAATTAATGAAATGTAATTTGTGCACTAATCTTGCTAGTAAAATAACGACCACTGAAATGTGTGTATACAAAGATTTCAAGGACTTGTGATAATGGTCGATTACAAGCCAAAGCCGCTCCTGTCACTTTCCTTGCTGGGAATTAAACTGTAGAGTATATTTAATTTAGAGCACAGTTCTAGAATTGTTTAGGTAATTCTGCAATTAATTTATTTCTGTCAGGTCGCGATTTGTTTATTTCTGTACAAAATGTTATTTAATGAACATGAAGAGAATATTGAGGAAGCAGCAAATAAGGAACAGATGTTATTGGATACGACAACTGCGTAAATGCTGATTTCTTGTAGTGCCAGCTCGGAAAAAAAAATTAGCAATAGTTCCTCTGCATAGACAGTCCCTTTAATCTGAGAGCAGACACAGCTGCTGCCGGTCTGGCTCCTACAAAAAGTTGACTTTTCCCGAAGGTAGATGTTACCCGCTCATTTCTACTACACCACATGTTCGATGAATTGCTGTCCATGTAATATTAGGATGGCGCTCTATTCCACAAGAACCCTGCATGTTGCCATGCCCACCCACGGCAGCCAATGGAAGAACATTTTTACTGCCAAATCATGCTGTGATTGGCTGTCGCGGCTTGGTCGCATCCAGCCAGTCAAACCACCCTAAAATTGACGGTGCCCCTTCCCTCTAAATGTGCTTGAAACTCTCTATAGCAGAGATGCCCAACTGGCTGCCCTCCAGCTGTTGCAAAACTACAACACCCAAAACGACAGCCTCCAGATATGAGGGCATGTTGGCAGTAGTTTTGCAACAGCTGGAAGGCCGCTGGTTGGGCATCCCTGCTATGAATGTTAAGCCCATGTTCTGCTAATTTTCTAATATCTACAGACTAGTTTCCAACAGCCCACAATTTCCAGGGAATGTCTTGGCAAATTCAGGTTGTCTCGTACTGAAGATGAGATTATATAAGTCACACCCATGAGTGGGAGGTCCAGTGTGGATTTGGGGCTTACATGCCATGACTTTACCAACTAAAATGTAGCCAAATTTTTTGCAACTGCTGGAGGGCCAGAGGTTGGGCATTTCTGCTCTGTAGCAAATTTGACAACATTTTAGTTGGTAAAGTCATGACATGTAAGTCCCAAATCCACACTGTACCTCCCAGTCATGGGTGTGGCTTATATAATCTCATCTTCAGTACGAGACAACCCGAATTTGCCAAGACATTCCCTGCAAATTCGGGGCTGTTGGCAACTTTGCTATAGATATTAGCAGAACATGGGCTTAAGGCCTCATGCACACGCATGTGTGCTGGCTGTGCCCGTGCTGCGGTCCGCAATGCATGGGCACTAACCGCGGAACTTCCACATGCGGATCGCAGACCCATTCACTTCAATGGGGTCAGCGATCTGCATCCGACTGTCCGCCCCAGAAAAAAATTGAACGAGTGCAGAGACCCGGACAGAAACACTACGGAGCGCTTCCGTGGGGTTCCAGTCCGTGCCTCCCTTCCATACTGCGTCTCCAGGATTTCGGACCCATTCAAGTGAATTGGTCCGTGATGCGGGGTGCACACGACCGGTGCCTGTGTATTGTGGACCGCAAAACAGCCATGGCCGGCACACGTTCGTGTGCATGAGGCCTAACATTCAGGTTGCCAAATCACTAGACATTTCGCCAGTCCTTATTGTAATTTGTAGACGATCTAAAATATCTAGATACAACAGTATATGTTTAAAAACTTGGCATTTCACAGTTCTCTTTTCTTGGCGTCCTGTCAGGTCTGTAACCTTGAAAACATACTGTAATATCTAAAGTAATACCTCCAAAGCATTCCAGACTTTTATGGTAGCCATGCCCTCGTTATACTAAGCACATTGTAAATTACTACCCGCTAGTTCACAGTAACATAGTAATAATAATTGTAGCACACAAAAGTTACGTTGCATTACATTTCACCTTTCTTTTTATTCAATCTTTGCAGGAAAGCGGCCGCATGAGTGTGGGATCTGTACAAAGGCATTCAAACACAAACACCATTTAATTGAACATATGCGTCTCCATTCTGGAGAGAAGCCCTACCAATGTGACAAATGCGGTAAGAGATTTTCACACTCCGGATCCTATTCCCAACACATGAACCACCGTTACTCGTACTGCAAGAAGGAGGCAGAGGAACGTGACGGCATGGAGCATGAAGAGACATTACAGGAGACCCTCAGCAACGATCACGTAGATTCCCAAGCCTCTCCATCTCAGATAGACTCTGACGAACATGAGAGCATAACACGGGAAGACGAGAGCGAGAAGGAGGACGAGGACGAGAAAGATACGGATGATGGACAGGATGAAAAAGAAAGTGTTCAAATGCACGATCTTGAGGAGCCAGAGTTAGGGGTTGAACCAGGACCATTAGAAGGTACATTGAAGGATGATGAATGTGTAGATAAAATAGAAAATTTGGAACCAGAAGTTGCCGAAAATCACGTGTCAGAAATTGAGGCCGCCCACCCTTAGCTGGTCTTCTTTTATTTTCCACTATGGAAAAGTCTTTTGACGTTCTAATGAAGTTTATTCTATATTATACATGCTTTTCTCTGAAACACAGTGGTGCGTATACTGTGATTTCTATTCACTACTGTGTTAAAAAAAAAAAAAAAAAATCCAGGTGTGCCTGAATCTCAAACTTAGAAATTTTTCGCAGCAATTTTAAAATTTAGGAAATGCGTTTTACATGCAATGTCCAGTATATAATGACTCAGAAGTTGAATGGGGTTTTAAGGAACCTGCTCATATTCACATCTGGAAACATTTCTTTTATCAGTATTACGTTTTGTTATTGTGTTGGTTAGTTTGTACATTTGGGAGAAAATTTCTATCTTATGTTTTTTGTTTTTTTTTTATTTTTATTATAATTATTGTTACCGTTACAGACATCTACTAAAAATTGCTTCAGTATTTTATTTTATAAAAGAAATGTGAGTATAACTGCACTACAAAAATTCCTTTACAAAATAATTCATATTTTAAATGCTACTACTACCTTGTCATGTCCAGGACAAGGTAGAGTTTTATAGATAATATAGTTTGAAGAAAAAAAATATAATTTACAGCATATTTTCTAGCCTTAAGACAGCGGCGTGGAAGTAAGGGGTGTGTTCTTATCAATGAGTTACAAAATTATCGTTTTTTTTGTTCTGTTTTGTTTTTTTTCATGAAACTCCTATTTGCAGGGACTAACAGTTTATTCTGGGAAATAAAACTGCAAACATCAGTGTTCATATTTGCTTGAAATGTACCTATATGAAGGATTTAAAGCTATGTATCTTCTCTTGGCCTTATGCAAGACTTTCTGTGCTGTAAGTGCCATTTTCAGTATTTTAAAGGCTTTGCCTTTATCTAATGTGGTCTGTAATCACTAGCATTTGTAGTATTGGTATTCTATCTCGAAGTAGCTAAAGCCAACAAATCTTTTAATCAAAATTCTAATTCCAGTCTTTTATTTTTTTTTTTATTTTTTTTTTTAAATCACGGCCTTCCCGTGGAATAAAAAAAAAAGAAACAAATTGCCAATATTTGCTCCGAAATGCTAACTATTATAGACCTCGTTTATCAATGGTGTTAGCTAAAAAAATTACCTATCAGTATTATTTTTAAGTTCTTTTAGTTTTAGATCTGTGCAAGTTTTGTTTTTGTTTTTTGTTTGTGTACTGTATGTCTTCAAAGCCTGGCAGTATTAATACCCTTCTTACTGACCTGTACCTTTTTAGTTTTAGAAAACTTTTATATTTATGTGTCTTATTTTTATATTTCTTTATTTATTACACAGTCTAGTGTATAAAACTGTAGTTTGTATTAATACAATAATATATTTTAGTATGAAATTTTGGAAAGTTGATAAGATTTAAAGTAGAGCTACAAAATGGTTCTCTTGCATTGAGATTTGATTTAAAACAGTGTTAACATTTATACTTGCCTTGGACTGTAGAACAGGTTAATTTAAGACGGGAATGTATTAGATTTACACTTGCAATCAAATCCTTGTTACCGTTGTCTGGATTTTGATATGGAAAGGAAACTTTTGAAATTCACTGTGAGACTTGCGGCCCGATGCCAAGCAGTTTATTTCAGATTAACGTTAAACACCACAATTATTGTCCTTAGCAAGCCAAATTAGATGATTTTACGAAACAGTGTTTGGGAAGTGGGAACAAAGTTTAACATATTTTTTTTGTGCCAATTAGTTCTTGTATTCATGTGTTTTTTTTTGTTTTTGGTTTTTTTTGTATGTTTTTGGCAGGGAAAAAAAAAAAGCAAATGAAACATACCTTTTTATGTTCATTGTAATATCATAGTCATTTTCTAGTTTTTTACCAAGCTCCCTCTCTCACAATAAAATACATCAACAAGTTACAATTGTCTGTCGTCTTTGTTCGGTAAATGACATAGCTGCAAGTTTCTTTTTTCACAATATTCTATTATGCAAGGTTGACGATGGAACATTTTCATGACGCAGAATAAAAGAGAAAACAGAAAACAGCCTGGCCACGTTTTGATAAAGGTAATATTTTTTCCCCCTGCTAATACAATGGTGACTCAAACATCTCCTATAATATTCATATTATTTTTATTGTGTGCATCTAAAAATTAATTTTCTTGTCTAATACTAGAATCTATTGAATTGTTCAACTTTTAGGATTTTATTTTTAAATCCTAGCAAGAAATAGTGTATATTAATTTACTTGTGACTGAAATCTTCATTTTGCTCCACAAACATTTGCAAATCTTATCTGTCAATGACCGAGTACTGAACATTGTGTTTTCAAAAGGACCAGAGACCGAAGTTAAGAATCCCCGTAATAGACACCTAAACCTATAATATGAAACGAAAAAAAATTATTATGAAAAGCACTTTTTTCACAAAAAAGTCAACTTTTTATCTAAAATAGAAAGTAAATGCTAACCTATAGGGACCGTAAAATAAATCTGATACAAAATAAAAATTGTCCTGAAAAATTTGTATCCTACATCTACACTGAATATTTTTGATTTAGACATTTTTGCGAGTCCTTATAATCAAAATTGGTTCGGTTATTAAAGAGAGATTATGCGCTTAAGAAAATGGAGTTATGCTACTATTTGCATGAGGAATACATTCAAGATTTACCATTTAAAGGCTATGTGCACCCTCTGGAGAATTTTTTTTTTTATGATTGCATTTTACTCATTTTGGTCTAAAAATCATTTCTTTTTAATTGGTGTTTGTTAAAGAATATTTAGCCATTCTGTCACAAAGAGTTAACGGTTTTTCTAGCTTTGTGACTGGTACTTTCACTTTTGTGTCGGTCATCTAATAAATGTGATCTCTAAATTACTAAAAGGTCCTAATCACTATTTGTAAGCCACATTCTGATCAGTAACATAAGAACTGAGCTATAATGACTGTTTAGGAGTTCAGAGATAGGAGCCATCAGCTGAGCTGTCTGATGGAACAGACAAAAAATTCAGGTGCTAAAGAATCTCAAGGCTGCACAGAAGTAAAATTTTCAATAAATACAAATTGCAAAAAAATTATTTTTAACTCAAAATGAGTACAATGTAATAATAAAAATAATTTCCCCAAAGGTGTATGTAGTCTTTAAAGAACTGATGGTTTTTAAAGATTTTTTTGTTGTATTTTTTTTCAACATTATTATTATTTTCACTTGAATGGGGCTGAGCTGCTCCTAGGATACGTGACTATTGAATGTGATGTCACTGGCCTAGCGTAAGCTGCGATAAGTCCTCGGCGCTCAGTGGAGTGCAGCAGCCTCCTCAAACAGCTGATCAGCAGGGGCCCTGGTTGTCGGACCCCTACTGATGACCTATCCTGAGAACAGGTCATCGGTATAGAATGGTCAGAAAACCCCTTTAAAATATCCAGGTTTTTTTTTATATATACAGCTCCTATGTAGACGTGTGCATCCTGTGTATAATCTAAACCTCCAGTAATAAAACTGCAAAAAAAAAAAAAGACATGCCATTAAAAAAAAAAATTGCCATTTTCCTATTCATTGCTGCTCGCTTGCCTTCTGGCAATAAGAATAGTGCAGTCTGCAGTGCTGTTCTTGCAGTCTATTGTTTTGGTAACCTGACAGACGCCATATTAATTCAATGGGAATTTTATTTGTTTCGGCTCCATATAAAAATGGATCTGTCATAACTGTCGAGGCTCTGTTATGAACAGACCATGACTCATATGAACAGAGTCTTACTAAAATATGCTTGCTGCAGGGCTAAGGACTGACAGATCTTGCATACAGAACAAAGCATGTCGTCAATATGGTGTATGTATATAACACGTGTATGTGTGTGTATATATATATATATATATATATATATATATATATATATATCACATTATATGAACTTCAGTATCTTCTATTGTAAAAAAAATAAAATAAAAAAAGTAGCTACAGGCTTTTAAGTGTTATTTTACTGACCTACATATAGTTGACAATAGTCCATTTACTGTGATTCTACCAAATTGTTAGAGACAATCCCAGCAAATTCATCTTGAAATGGGTGGTGCTTCTGTAAATCCTTTCCATAAGTGGGCCCAGTCTGGCTGACCTGTTACATGTGCACTTGGCAGCTGAAGGCATCTGTGTTGGTCCCATGTTCATATGTGGCCGCATTGCTGAGAAAAATTATGTTTTAGGGTACGCAAAAGAGCCTCTAGGAGCAACGGGGGTGTTACTGTTACACCTAGAGGCTCAGCTCTCTCTGCAACTGCCACGCCTTCTCTACTTTGGTTGACAGGGCCAGGGGTGATGTTTTCACTACCAGCAGGCAGATCTGCCTCAACCACGTCCTAATTGTGTGGCCATACCCTAAGGCCCTTCTCAGACGAGGAAGTTCCATGCATCGGACTCACAGCATGAGTATGTGGCAGCTCCCGTCCTCACCTCCCAGCACTGCTGGGTCACAGGATTATGTCAGTGTTATCCAATGAATTCCAGAACTGTGTTACATAGCATCATAAGTCAATGTAATGCTATGTGACCCCGGCATTGCTGGGAGGTCAGAAAGAGAGCTGCTGCATAGTCACTCTGCGAGTCCGATGCGTGGAATTCACTCTGGGCCTCCGGCTATTTGCACACATTACGAATTAAGAGCAGTTTCCGTCTCAGATTTTCATACAGAAAAAACACAGCGTAATACAGTACCAGCAAAGTGAATGGGATTTGTCAAATCTCTTTGCTTTTTTCTTCTGTGTGGAAATTTTGCCTATAGAATTCAATGGGGTTGTTAACATAAACAGAAAATACACAAAAAAATCTGCACCAAAGATGCACAAGAAAAAAGCACAATAAATAGTATTTTTATTTATGTGCATTTTTGTGCTGTTTTGTTATGGAATTCATGTAGATTTTCTGCATACAAATTTACAGTGTGCAGGTAAGGTCAGACATTGATTTATAGGGTAGTCTCCTATAGTATGCAGGGTTGCCAATGTCCAGAAATCCCTGGACAGTCTGTGAAAATAAGGGACTTTTTTCCAGTGCCCATGTAAGTTGTTATATATATATATATATATATATATATATATATATATATATATATATATATATATATATAACATTTTTTTTTATTTTTTTTTGTTGAGGCTGAACTATGATTGTAATTATCACTAATTTACAGTTCAGAGAAAATGGTAGTAATGAGTTTATACCGGTATGTATTACTTCTTATCTTTATTATGGTTTTCCAATTTGTCTGTAAAATATGTTGGTGGCTAGCAATTTTTAGGTTGTCCAGAAAAAAAAAATATTCAAGTTGATGTCTACTATAGGTGGCACTAGAAAGATCATTTTCTTCCTTCTCGAGTAAGAGAGATTGTGCGTCTACAAAGATTGGGTGCAACAGGTGAATGCACTTAGTCATTTGTTCCTCACAGTCCCTTTCATAGAGAATAGGAGTGCCCAAAACTACCAAGCTTTCTGAAGCAGGTTGAAGCATGTTTGATCCATGTAGTATGAGTGGGGATTTTAAGCCCCTCATTCTCGGCTACAGTTAGGTTCCAGGGGTCCAACCCAACCTATCTTACTTTTATGACCTGTCCGACTGACCAGTCATTTTGAGACCTTTTTAAAAGCCCACAGTGGTATTTGTTCCTCAGAACAATTGTTGCAGTGGGTATTATCCTTCTGAAAGAGGACGCTGCCCAAAGTTTCTAACACAACATTGCCCAGAGGGAGCATCACACCTCCGCTGTATTGCCTTCTTTGTATCATGTCTTCTGGTGCCATCCCTTCCACAGGTAAGTGACCCAGACATCCACATGATGTAAAAGAAAATGTGCTACATCAGACCTTCTCAGATTGCTTTATGGTTCAGTTCTGATATTCATATGCCCATTGTAGGTGTTTTGGTGGTGGACAACATGGACATTCTCACCAGTCTCCATCTGCACAGCTGTGTAAACAGAATATGATGCTTTGTGTGTCCTTAGACAACCTGAACTTTGTACGCCGAACTTGAAAACACAAGTTCACTCATCTCTACTCAAGACCTGCCCTTTTGGAGAGGCTCTGTTGTCTAAATATCACAATTTAGCACTGGTCACTGTTTCTCAGATTTTCACTCGCCAATTAATTTTTTTCTTCTTCGAACACATCTTTAAGAACTGCATGTTCATTGCTGTCTAATATATCCAACCATAAGGATGGTTTCAGATGAACGAGTTGACTGCAAGAAACACGCTCTATGTGGGCACATGATTTCCTGTCCTGAACTTTGCTTTTGTAACAGGACCTCATGGCATTATGCTTTTATAATGCTGTGTGTCCCCGTAATTGATTGTAGTGACTGCATAATGTCAGTACAATTTATTAGAGCTGATGTCGGCCGGGAAACACAGCATTATAATTCATTATAATGACGTGAGGTACCGTTACACGAGCAGAGTTCAAGATGGGATATCATGCGCCCACGCACAGCATGTTTCACACAGTCCACTCGCCCATCTGAAACTGGCTTTAGAGTGTTGCCTCACGTCACGGCTCTGCTGCGTCTTTATTGCGGCAGTAAAACGTACCAAAAACGCACGTTTATGATGTGTTTTCTTACAGTAAATGGGGGGAAAAATCAAATCACACTCAGCAAAACTGAATTACGTTAATTATAGATTAGTCACATTAAAGGGGTTATCCCATGATTTCATCTAAAAAAAAAATATATATTTTTCTAACAAAGCTAAAACCAACCTGTACCTCACATAGCTACAATTGCTCTGCTAGATTTACATCAAGCTGGCAGCTCGAGGGGAATGTCCTTTCTGCTGTAGCTCTCTCAGTATCACAGCTCTGGAGGCAGTTGAAGGATGAAACTGAGCGTGAGCGGCCATCTCAGTGGGCAGGACAAAGAAATAAGAAAAAAACAAACAGCAGGTGGCGCTATACCGATAGAGTGAATAACTTGGTGGCTGTACTAAATTTTTAATTACATGCAATTACAAAAGTATTCAGATCCAAGTACTGGTTTGAAAACTAGAATATTTTTCATTGGACAATTCCTTTAAGGTAATTTTAAGTTTGCTGTGTGTTTTCCCTTGCTGGAAGAAAGCGCGCAGCATGTCACACAGGTGTCTGCCCATTGTTTCCATTTTAAAGGTATAGTGGTAACGGTATGTTTCTTATCCACTTTGATGGGTCAGGTTGGAGAGTATGAGAAGGTAACAGCATGCCCCTTGATTATCTAAAACTGACCTGTTCTGCAGGGAATGGCGTTTTGCTTACTCCGTCTATTCCTACAAAGAAAAGAGCAGTCTGACCACAGTCTGCATGACACTGGGAAAATGTCACCATAAATCGCCATGCGGAGGACATGAATCATGGCTTACAAGATTTTTCCATAACTGTCCAGCACACAGCACATTTAAACCTCCCTGTAAATGCTTTCTGAAATCCTCACATCTAGTTCCAGTGAAATTATTCTCATGCAGAGCTTTACTCGCCAAGACAAAAAAAATGGATTTGAAAGGGGAACGGTGTTACAATAGGGGAATAAATGAAGTGATTTTCACCACTGAAGTCAGAACTTGCTGCGTATGGTCACATTTGCCTAATAATTTGTGGAGCTTCACTCCCCACAATCAGAAGTGGCCAGTGTTTAGCAGAAAGAGCAGGACCCATAACGGTCTAACAAATTTATAACTTTTAATCGGAAAACAGCGGCAAAATTGGTGCCTTTTACAACAGCTGAACAGGGGTGGTCATGGTCATTGGACCCCCACCGATCAGATACTGATGACCTATCCAGAGGCGTGTGCCTCTTAAAGGGTTATTCCCATCATAGACAATGGGGGCATATTGCTAAAATATGCCCCCATTGTCTTATAGGAGTGGGTCCCACTGCTGGGACCCGCACCTATATTGAGAACGGAGCCCCAAAAGTGAAGGAGGGTGCACTGCGCAGCCGCCCTCCATTCGTTTCTATGGGGCCGCCGAAAATAGCCATTGCGCTCCCATTCATTTCTATGGGAGCAGTGGGGAGCTGCGCCTGGTGGTGGCCGGACCCCAGGAAACCCGGGGTCCTCCAGGTGCAGCGCTCCCCGCTCCGTTCTCAATATAGGTGCGGGTCCCAGCAGACCTGCACCTATCAAACAATGGGGGCATATTCTAGTGATATGCTCCCATTGTCTAAGATGGGAATACTCCTGAACAACTCAGTTTAAGACTTTTATTTATCTCCTCCGTAATTTAGAACATAATTTTTGTGGGGGTATGTTCACATGCAGTAGTAGCGATGAAAAAGAAAACAAATGAAAGACTATGTCTAGAATGAATAAAAATGGCTTATTTCATCCAAAAACAGTGCCACACCAGTCAGCAGCCCAACCTCATTCACTTCAGTGGACAGAGCTGCAATTCCACATGCAGTCCATGGACAGTGGTGGAGCTATTTTTGTGAAAGGTTGGAAATTTTTCTAGAAATCTATGTGGTGGTTTTTCCCTAATATGTATCTGGCAGACTCACTCTATCCAATCAGTGCTGCCATGTTCATGTGTGCAGGTACACACCTCCAACTGGTTACCTCCCCTCTGTACACTTACTGAGGGCTAAAAGCAATTCAATTATAACTTTTAGTAGAAATAATAAAGGAATGGCACAACATAAAGACATAAGAATAGATGCTGCAGAATTGTTATTACATGGGGAATGCATGAAGCTATTAAAATAGGCCTGTCAGGAGTGGTGAAAGGTCCTCTTTAATAAACTGTTAAACGGATTGTTCCAGAATGACAATGTATTTTTTGATAGAAAAGTGCTTATGCACATGAACATATTTGTGGTTTGCATATTTCTCTTTGCCTTTCAACCCACTTCTGGCTTTGACTCAAAAACCTAACTCAACAACCTATGTGTGAACCTACTTTTAAAGGCAGGGGCGGATAGGCTATAGACCTTATAGGGAAATTTCACAGGGGGCCTCCAGAGTCCTCCTCACGGCTGGCCAGTGGAAGTTTTTGGGGATGTATTCTGCGCTGCTGGTGGCAGTATAACTCGGGTATTTGGCTCTGTTGGGGTGATATAATGTGCTGCAGTATGGTATTGCTGGCACGCTTACTTTTGTTGGCCTTGCTTTCCATCAATTTGGACCAGACTGCAAAACAGGGCCACTTTTAGTGTTTTTTTCCAGGGCGACTTTCATTTTCCAGTCCACCCTTATTTAAATGTGTGCCAATTCTACATTTTTTGAACCAGCACATGGATCTGATTACTTTTGAAATTTCATGTAATTATAAATTTAGTATAGCCACTGAGTGCCACCTGCTGTTTGTCCTTTTTCCCTATTTCTCCATCCACCTCACTTAGGTGGTCGTACACGCTCACTTTATTGGGGTTATCTAAATTCTGAAACGCCCCCCCCCCCATGTGTGGGCACCTCACAGGTAATATACTTATCCTGCTCCCCACTTCCTGCGCCATTCCTGGTCCCCACACCGACGCTGCTGCTTCTCCCTGCACACGGATGAAAACATCCGGTGTCGGGGGAGAGAAGCCAATGGCAGGCTGTGACTGGAACGAGCCTTCATAGCGTCGCGGGTGACGCTAGAGAGGCTCGACCCCTGTCTGCCATTTTCATGCGGTCATGTGCATAAGGCTTTAACTTGGAGGAAGACCAGACAACGTCACATAACATCCCAATGGAGATGCCACATCAGAATCAAGTATCTTATTCAGACAGACCAATTCAGGGCTGTGAAGAAATCTATACTGTCCCTACAGTCCACCACTATAATGTCCCTACAGTCTACCACTTCTTCACAATACTTATCCCCATCCACAAGCTGTTCACATATAACTTGCCGCTGTCTAGTTTTTTTTCTTTCTGCGTGATCTAGTATATAATTAAACCCTCATATAAAACTGCATGTGGAATACATCATCACTGAGTCCCATTCTCTATTGCATTTACAGCTTTTAAGGCCTAGAAAAAAACATGTGAAATGACGGTAAAGAAAAAAATCTCAATTATATGCAGAACAATGAAGATAAATACTATGGTAATCAAAAGAAATCTCCTAATTTCCCTCTGTCTAAACTTTTCCATCCCCTATAGAGAAACAACTGAGCTACTTTCCCACTTAAGAGAAATCAAATTACAGTAATGACTACATAGAGATTTAGCGGAAAGCTCAGTGTAATGGAGATGGGAGGACACTGCAAGGAAAAGCCTGCTGTGCATATGTGACAAATGGAAACAGGTTGAAAGATTAATTTTTATGGGCTGTCTACGGAATAAATGGGTGTGCCAGATAAAACGGACTGGGATGATCAGGGGGAAACACCCAGAAATTTAACTTTGAGGGGTTACCTGCCCATCCCACCCTTCTTTAATGCCCAATAGATCCCCCATTCCCTATCTGTCCAATTCATAGGCCTATGCCGGTAACTGTCTAAGATTTTGAGTGGCATGGCAGAGACTGCAGAGTGCTGGAGCCGCTCACACCCACTGTTATCATTCTCTTTCACTTAAAGGGGTTGTCCCACGATAAATATTCTGCAGTTTTCAAACCAGCACCTTGATCTGAATTCTTTTGTAATTGTATGCAATTTAAAATGTAGAATAGCCTCTGAGTTATTCAATAAAATGTATCTGTATAGCGCCACCTGCTGTTTGTGTTTTTTTTTTTTTTTTGCTTATTTCTTTGTCCGGCTCACTGAGAAGGCCGCACATGTTCAGTTCAATTCTTCAACTGCCTCCTGAGCTGTTATAGGGAGAGCTGAGACACGCCTCCTGAGCTGCAGCAGAAAAGACACTCCCCTTGATCTGTCAGCTTGATATAAATCTAGCAGAGCAAATAATGGGGAGATCTCTGGATCCATGTACAGGGCTGGTTCTAGCTTTGTTAGAGATTGTCGTGTACTGTATGATGATTTTCATTTTTTACATTAGTCATGGGATAACCCCTTTAATTGTAGTCTGCACTGTCTGCTTTGGGCTCTGCTGACTGGCTGCTCCCAGAAATACAGTTTGGAGGTTGGAAAAACCACAAACAATGGAACCATATGCATTATCAAATGTAGGATGGCGGTATAGGAGTCGTCAGATCCCAGACAAGACAGATGAAATTTGGACCCCAGACCTGTCCCCAATATCATTTCAGACTCCAAATCAGCCCCCTTAATTAATTCATACCCCCGGAAAACTAATTCAGACCTCAAACTAAAGCCCTAAAAAAAATTCAGACCCTTAATAAGTGCAAAAAAAAAAAATCAGACACCAGATCAGACTTCGCTTCGCTCCCAAATCCACTTCACGCACTATGGGGGGGTTATTTATGACGAGATATACGCGCACGTTTGTGGCATATATCTGGAGCAGATTCTGTTGCATGCCATGGTGCGGCAGAATCTGCGATTTCTTCCCCGATCACGCCAAAAGTGGATGGGGCCAGCCCGTCTCATTCAGCATTTTCTTCGCCTGGTTTAGGTGGAAAATGGCCAAAATGTAAGACAGCTAGGAAGCAGTCTTACTTTTAGAATTGGCAGAGGATCCTCCGAAGTTATGTAGAGGCCGCGCCTCTTCATAACTTCGTCAAAACCACCGCCAGCTATGGGACTTTATTAAGACCAGTGTTTAAAATGCCTATGTCCTGGCTGTGGTTGGTGTCAGAACCCAGTGCAGTAGCATGCTGAGATGATAGGATCACCAAGCCATGAGAATGTCCACGTTATCTACGTTTTATGTTGGGTGGGTGTAATGGGAGGCCGGCGACGCGCTCCCTCCGTGCAGCGGCGCCGGACCTCTCTGCCCCTTTAGAGATGAGCAGTAGGGAATTGAAGTGCTGGTCTGGTCTGCCAGCACTTCATCAGTTAATTTTCCTTTGGGTTTTTAGCCATGTGGTGCTGATCAGACCACATGGCTACTTTGCATATTGTTTTGGCTGCAATGCTCCGCCTCTAATCATATGATGCTGGCCACATCACATGATCCTGGGCGGGCTATTTAAAGATGGCAACTGCCTAGCAAGTTGCCTGTTATTGAAGTTCCTTCCTTGCAGTGCTGTGCGTTTTTCTACTTGTGACCTGCCGTATTACCTGACCTATTGCTTGTGACCTCGACCTTGCTTTTGCCTCATCCTCGGATCCTGACGTACACTCCTGGTTTGACTTTTGATTGCCTGACTATTCGACTATTGTGTCTGTTTGTTTCCGTGTCCGTTTGCTGTTCTCCCTTCCCTGCACCCCACGTAGCAGAGTAGGGTTTGCCGTCCAGTTGCTCCCCTTGGACCTTTATCCTTGGGTGTGGCAAATAGGCAGGGACCCCCGTGTTCCTGTCGTGACAGTGGGGTTATTTTTGTGTTATGAACGGAGTCATGCATACTAACGTTCTTGTAATATTCAAGTGAGACTTCAGTTCACCAAGAGTGGGCCCAAGCCCTTTAGAGCACCAAATCTCTATCCCTCTGCAATGTAGGCCATCCTTTACCCTGTTGATAGAATACTACTTTTGCCTGGCCCTGTAATATCACGCATCCACAGCACAGCCTCTTGTTCTGGCAGTATACTGCGCATGTGCCAGTGCAGTGCTCACTCACCTTTCTCTGTCTATCAAAAGGGGAAAGGGGTGTCCTGCATTGCAGAGGGATGGCACTTCAATGCTCCAAGGGGCTAGGGCCCACCCTTGGTGCACCGAAATGCTCATTTGCAGCAACAGATTGACACGCCACTGTTTGTGCCTGCAAGTGCTACCTGTTGTTACACTTAGGTCAGATGCGAAACTGAGCTGATAGACTACCTTTAAAGATTTCTCAAATTGTTTCATGCATACAATGCGATAGAAATAATTATGTAGATTCTGCATCATTGAGATGATTTCATTTCTTTATCAGAAAAGTGTCCTCACCCTTACTGTTTTATTATCTGCTCTCTCTATTCCCTGCTGCCTTCTCTACATTAGCATCAAGCTTGGCTGCTGATTGGCGTCCTGCAATCATCTGTAACAACATGCTGCTCTTATGTATGGGAGAAATGATCTTTGCTCACCCCTGAAGTTATCGAGATGGTACAAATGACTCATCGTGATTTACTTCTAGACTTTTAATATTGTTCTTTAAAGGGGATGTCTTGCATCAGCAAATGACATTTATGTCATATTATGTTATGTAGAGATAGTTTAGAGATAGTTTATACAAGGTAATCCAGCAGTGGGGGTCGTGCTTGCACACAATGGGTAGGTGGGACCGTGGGAGCTCACATAGGCATATATTCTGGCCACCTCATATCTGCGATGCAGCGTATTGCAATACATTAGTAAGTGCCTTTAAGGCTATGTACACCTTCAGGGGCAATTTTTGTTTCATTGCATTTTACTCATTTTTGGCTAAAAATCATATTTTCAGTTGGCCTTTATTAAAAATATTGAGCCATTTTGTCACAAAGGGTTAACTGGTTTTCTAACTGCGTGACTGGTACTTTCACTTTGTGTCATCTAATAGCCTTATCTCTAAACTACTAAGAGCTCATAAACACTTATTTAAGCCACATTCTTATCAGTAGGATAAGAACTGAGCTATAATGAGTGTTCAGGAGGTCGGAGATCAGAGATAAGGAGTCTGTCTGCTCCCCAGATGACGGAAAAGACAGAAAATCCACAAGCTGCTACAGAGCATGTTTGCTCTGTCGTTTTAATAATGAGCAATTGAAAAATTATTTTAGCTCAAAATAAGTACAATCCAATTTTTAAAAAAATGCTCCCAAAGGTGTACATAGCCTTTAAGTATTAACTTTGTCTACACGATAAATGTAATTTGCTGAAGTCAGACTGTCCTTTTAAGAAACGCAAACTCTATTACGTGAAGAAGGAGCTTTTTCTATCTTAACCCCTTCTGGACCAGGCCATTTTCCATTTTTGTTTTTTACTCCATGCCTTCCCAGAGCCATTACCGCTTTCCTATGGAGCCCTGCCACAGGAGTAGCCTATGTGTGGCAGCCTTGGATCATTCAGGAGGACCGAGGCTGCTACACACTCAATCCGGTTTCCCCGATCCTCACAAGGGTTAGCAAGTGCATGCCCAGAAATGAGTGCTCCTGGTTTTTGAGCTCCCACTTGACCACGGCACCTGAGGGGTTAAATGTGTGCGATCAACGTTATTGTTGATTGCATACTGTACATTAGCCCCAGGTGCCTGCTATGGTGCTTGTGAGCACATGCATTTTGGGAGTCCTGAGCTCTTGCACTACTTTAAGTGGACTCCTATGCCTGGCTCTGGAGCTGCCCGATTTAAAAAAAAAAAAGGATTGGTTCAATGCAAGTACGTGACCAAGCGTTTTAATCGGGGTCTCCGTAAACCATTTATGCTGCCCTCGTTTTCCCAAAAGGCGTGGTCCCATGAATATGCCATACATGTCAGACTGGCCATTTTATAATGGAACAGCATAACCCAACATATATTGGGTGTTTTCTATGTGCTGTAGGTGCCCTCCAGTCAGCCCTGGCAATAATACTCTATTTTTCTAGTAAATCCTTCTTTTTACCTTCGGTAAGGAATAAAATAAGGACAGACCTGACATAAAAGCGCCTTCCCGAGCTACAAATCTGTATCATAGAAAGGATTTTCTTTGATTAGATTTTGTGCGGACACAAGCAGAAAACTAAGCTACTTGTCAAAGGGAAACAAGCGGTGGCCTCTGTGCACCATTATTTACAGTTTTGTGTACGCAGCGATGGTGCCAGGGATATTGATTGCCGGCATGCTAAATTATAAATGGTGTTCATGACCAGGAAAACATTGATTACTATACATTTAGGAAAAGCTGCAATCCTCGGAGGAAAATATGACCGTGTACAGCAGCTTGCAAATCTACATTATTCAGATCAATATTCTATTATCAATATTTTACAAGTGTGAAAAAAGCTGGATAAGTGTACATCAAAGAGGCCAGTGCTTTATAGCAGGACTAACACTGACGGACGCCTCTCTGTATAACCCTCATCGTACAGCACGTCATAGATGAATAGTGCTGTAGGACTGTGGATATAATCTGTCTATACTGTGACCAGAGGCACAACCAGTAATCAAAGAGCCCCATAAAAGAAGAAATTGGGTCAACATAGCATACTGAGAGTTCAGCAAGTGGTTTGTGATGTTTTATGTACAGGTGCATCTCAATAAATTAGATGGTAATCAAAAAGTAATTCAAAAAGTGAAAATCATATATACATTAATTACAAACAGTGGTCTATTTCACACATTTATTTCTTGTAATGTTGATGATTATGGCTTATAGCTAATGAAAACCCAAGAGTGAGTATCTCAGAAAATTAGAATATTGTGAAAAAGTTCAATATTGTAGACTCCTGGTGTCAGACGCTAATCAACTAATCAACACAAAACACCTGCAAAGGTTTCTTAAGTCTTTAAATGGTCCCTCATTCTGGTTGAGTAGGCTACACAATCATGAGAGAGACTGCTGACTTGATAGTTGTCCAGAAGACAGTGATTGACACATGGAGGGTAAGCCACAAAAGGTCATTGCTAGAGAAGGTGGCTGCTCACAGAGTGCTGTGTCCAAGCATATTAATGGAAAGTTGAGTGCAAGGAAAAAGTGTGGTAGAAAAAGGTGCACAAGCAACAGGGATAACTGCAGCCTTGAGAGGACTGTCAAGAAGAGGCTATTTAAGAATTTGTAGAAGATTCACAAGTAGTGGACTGTGGCTGGAGTCAGTGCTTTAAGAGCCACGGCACACAGACGTATCCAGGACATGGGCTACACATGTCACATTCCTTGTGTCAAGCCACTCATGACCCAGAGACAATGTCAGAAGCGTCTTACCTGGGCTAAGGAGAAAAAAGACTGGACTGTTGCTCAGTGGTCCAAAGTCCTATTTTCAGATGAAAGTAAATTTTGCATTTCATTTGGAAATCAAGGACCCAGAGTTTGGAGGAAGTGTGGAGAGACGTGCAAGCTGCTTGATGTCCAGTGTGAAGTTTCCACAGTCAGTGATGTTTGGGGAGCCATGTCATCTGCTTGTGTTGGTCCACTGTGTTTTATCAAGTCCAAGTCACTTCTGTCATAACCAGAAAGGTTTAGAGCACTTCATGCTTCCTTCTGCTGACAAGTTTTATGGAGATGCTGATTTCACTTTCCAGTAGGACTTGGTACCTGACCACACTGCCAAAAGTACCAGTACCTGGTTTAAGAATCACAGTATCACTGTCCTTTATTGACCAGCAAACTCGCCTGACCTAAACCCAATAGAGAATCTATAGAAGATGAGACACCAGACCCAACAATGCAGACAAGCTGAAAGCCACTATCAAAGCAACCTGGGCTTCCATAACACCTCTGCAGTGCCACAGGCTGATTGCACCCATGTCATGCCGCATTGATGCAGTCATTTATGTACATACAGAAATGTTGGCCTATTGAAAAATAAATAATTTTTTTTATTGGCCGTATATAATCTAACTTTCCGAGAGACTCACTTTTGGGGTTTCATTGGCCGTAAGCCATAATAATCAACATTTAAATAAATAAACACTTGAAATAGATCACTCTGTGTGTAATGAATCTATAGAATATATGAGGTTCACTTTTTGAATGGAATAAATGAACTTTTCAATGATCTTCTAATTTATTGAGATGTGCCTGTATATGTGGCCTACTGTCCTAGAAAGAGACCCAGAGCAAGGAGGATCTAGCAGACTACTTGAGGAGTAAGCTTTTCTCCTAGATTATGCTGGGTTCAATGGCTGCTGTGCTTCTCCACATATATTGTCTAAGGTATGTACCTGCTACTGCGCCAGCAGCAGAGACGATTGCCAACACCTGCTGCCATCACTGAACAACACAGCGTTGTGATCACCTCCTGTAAGAGAAGGGGACATTGTGTATGCATGTTATGTGTCCATAGGATGGTTGCCTATAGTGACCAATCACAGTGCAGCTTTCAGTTTTCCTCAGCTGTGCTCTTAATGGTTGCTATAGGCTTCAAGGCATGTTATTTTTTTAAAGACTGTTTTGATAAATAAGGCCTCTTTACCTCTTTCTCACCCATCTGCCTCCCTCTCGCCACTTTACAGTACCACAGAATACACGGTGGATTTAGGGCCGTATTTAGGGTTCATGCTGCCCTAGGCACACTCTGTGATGACGCCCCCCCCAACGTGACCCGTTCCCCCACGCCCCCAAATAGTAGCATAGTAGCCTCTCCTCAGTCCCCTCCATCCCATAGTAGCCTCCTCCCCCCACAGTAGCATAGTAGCCTCTCCTTAGAACCCCCCACCCCATAGTAGCCTCATTACCCCCACCCCCCATAGTAGCCTCTTCTCACCCCCCCACCTCATAGTAGCCTCTCCTCGTCACCCCACTCCCCATAGTAGCCTCCTCCCCCCACAGTAGCATAGTAGTCTCTCCTCAGTAGCCCCCCAACCCATAGTAGCCTTGTTACCCCACCCCCCATAGTAGCCTACTCCTGGACTTATTACAGTGACCTATCCTCCAACCCCCTTGATACTGAAAATGGTCCTCTGCCAAGCCAATTAACCCCCGCCCAACTACCCCACCATCCCCATACACTCAACTACCCTCAGTCTGTACCCCCCCCCCCCCAACCTGCTGCTGGTGCACCTAGCTTTTCTGATGCCCAAGGCAAATATTGAAACGCCCCCCCATGCCAAATTCTCAACCTAATCCCTTCCCTCCAGTCCTACTGTTAAAGGGGTTGTCCTCTTTTTACTACTAATGACCTATCCTCACAATAGGTTATCAATATCAGATCGGCTGGGGTCCTCCGGCACCCTGACGATCAGCTGTTTGAAGAGAGAGCAGAGCTCATATGAGAGCTGCTTTCTCTGCTCTGTTCACCTGCTTGCCATAGAATTTGCAGTGAAGAGCAGTAAACAGAGCAGAGAAAGCAGCGCTCGTACAAAAAAAAGAAGACAACCCCTTCAAAGACAGACTTGGAAAACATTTCATACAGCACTACAGAGCATACAGGGTCATACAGCGCCACATATGTACCTCTTACATCCAGTGACTTCTCTTCTCTGATGACGTTTTCTTTCCTCTTCTTCTGTCAGACCAGACCGCCATGGTGACTTCTTTCAGCTGTGCCTCGTCTCTGACGAGTTCAACAAACAGACATCTTACTTTCCTACGTTTCCATTCTCACCTTCTCCACATCTCACCCTGCCCGCCCCCCATACTATACTACAGAAACAGCCCCCCTGAAAATACTGGCACCACACAGAAAAACAGTACCCCCTTACCTTTCAGATCAGATCCCCATATGAGACCCCCCATCTACAGACCCCCATTAGACCTCCAAACTCCCATATCTGACCCTCATTAGACCTCCAAACCCCAATCAGCCCCTCATTAGACCCCCTATCAGATCCTCATTAGACCCCCAGACCCCCTATCAGATCCTCATTAGACCTCCAGACCCCCTATCAGACCCTCGTTAGGCCTCCAGACCCCCAATCAGACCTCCAGACCCTCAATCAGACCTCTCTAGACCCCCAGTCAGACCCTTCAGGCCCCTAATTAGACCTCCTTCAGACCCCTAATTAGATCCCCAATCATACCCCCCCTTCTGGCCCCATATCATACTCTTGTGGCCCCCATATAGAACTCTCCTTCTGGGGCCCATGTCCACCCCCCCCCCCCCCCACCTTCTGGCCCCATGTCAGAACCCCATTTCTGTCCCACCATTTCAGACCCCCCCCATTCTGTCCCACCATTTCAGACCCCACCATTTCAGATCCCCCCATTCTGTCCCACCATTTCAGATCCCCCCATTCTGTCCCACCATTTCAGATCCCCCCATTCTGTCCCACCATTTCAGATCCCCCCATTCTGTCCCACCATTTCAGATCCCCCCCCATTCTGTCCCACCATTTCAGACCCCCCCATTCTGTCCCACCATTTCAGACCCCCCCATTCTGTCCCACCATTTCAGATCCCCCCCCATTCTGTCCCACCATTTCAGATCCCCCCCCATTCTGTCCCACCATTTCAGATCCCCCCATTCTGTCCCACCATTTCAGATTCCCCCCCCATTCTGTCCCCACCATTTCAGATTCCCCCCCCATTCTGTCCCACCATTTCAGACCCCCCCCCCCATTCTGTCCCACCATTTCAGACCCCCCCCCCATTCTGTCCCCACCATTTTAGACCCCCCCATTCTGTCCCCACCTTTTCAGATCCCCCCCCCCATTCTGTCCCCACCATTTCAGATCCCCCCCCCCCATTCTGTCCCCACCTTTTCAGATCCCCCCCATTCTGTCCCCACCTTTTAAGATCCCTTTTTGGCCCCCACTTCAGACCTCAGATCAGACAAGAAAAAAAAAAAAACTTACCTCCGGTCCTGGCTGTGTCCCTGCTCTCTCCTCTTCCAGGGGCCCGCGCTGAAGTCACCTGACCTCCTGCAGCTTCAGGTCAGAGGGCGCTCTGTACGTCTTGACTCTGCAGGCAGTCAGGACACAGCAGCGCCGGCAAGCAGAAGGGAGGGGTAAGTACTGTACAGCGCTACCAGCGCTTCACTCCCCCTCCTCCTGCAGGCTAGTGAGCGCTTTTTTTTTTTTTTTTTAAATCGTTATATACTCCTGGCGGGGTGCCACCCCCCCCGCAACCTGCCGCCCTAGGCACCGTGCCCCCAGTGCCTAGTTGCTAATACGGCCCTGGGTGGATTTTACCTCTCCAAAACCCGCCATGTGAACATAATCTTACTTGAAATTTTGGTCAGCGACCCGTGTCTTGCGTGTTTTACTTTGGTTTGATAAATTTCCGCAAAATTTAATAGAACATTTGGGCAAAAGTTGCACATTTTATGACATTTATGATGCATTTTATGACAGTAAGGGGCCGTTCAGATGACCGGGGTGTTGCGGATCTGCAAAACCACAGATGCCGACCAGTGTGTGCTCCACAATTTATGGAACACACATGGCTGGCACCCCATACAAAACGCCTATTCGCCCCATTCTGTCTCCACCATTTCAGACCCCCCCATTCTGTCCCCACCTTTTCAGATCCCCCCCCATTCTGTCCCCACCATTTCAGATCCCTTTTTGCCCCCCATTCTGTCCCCACCTTTTCAGATCCCCCCCCATTCTGTCCCCACCATTTTAGACCCCCCCATTCTGTCTCCACCATTTCAGACCCCCGCATTCTGTCCCCACCTTTTCAGATCCCCCCCCCCATTCTGTCCCCACCATTTCAGATCCCCCCCCCCATTCTGTCCCCACCTTTTCAGATCCCCCCCCATTCTGTTCCCACCTTTTAAGATCCCTTTTTGGCCCCCACTTCAGACCTCAGATCAGACAAGAAAAAAAAAAAAACTTACCTCCGGTCCTGGCTGTGTCCCTGCTCTCTCCTCTTCCAGGGGCCCGCGCTGAAGTCACCTGACCTCCTGCAGCTTCAGGTCAGAGGGCGCTCTGTACGTCTTGACTCTGCAGGCAGTCAGGACACAGCAGCGCCGGCAAGCAGAAGGGAGGGGTAAGTACTGTACAGCGCTACCAGCGCTTCACTCCCCCTCCTCCTGCAGGCTAGTGAGCGCTTTTTTTTTTTTTTTTTAAATCGTTATATACTCCTGGCGGGGTGCCACCCCCCCCCCCGCAACCTGCCGCCCTAGGCACCGTGCCCCCAGTGCCTAGTTGCTAATACGGCCCTGGGTGGATTTTACCTCTCCAAAACCCGCCATGTGAACATAATCTTACTTGAAATTTTGGTCAGCGACCCGTGTCTTGCGTGTTTTACTTTGGTTTGATAAATTTCCGCAAAATTTAATAGAACATTTGGGCAAAAGTTGCACATTTTATGACATTTATGATGCATTTTATGACAGTAAGGGGCCGTTCAGATGACCGGGGTGTTGCGGATCTGCAAAACCACAGATGCCGACCAGTGTGTGCTCCACAATTTATGGAACACACATGGCTGGCACCCCATACAAAACGCCTATTCTTGTCCGCAATTGCGGACAAGAATAGGTCATGTTCTATATTTTTTCGCTGAGCTGCAGCTCAGCGCAATCTAATGCCGGCAATTGAAATGAACAGGGCCACATCTATTCCGCAAAATTGCAGAATAGATGTGGCCCCATGCACACAGTCATGTGAACGGGCCCTTAAGCTGTGACCTTATGAAATATAGAAAATGGTGGAGATTTTCAACAAATACTATATTCGGAAGTACCATATAATCATCTCACAAACACATTGGTCAAGAGTGTCCAACCCCTTTAAGTCCATGGGCCAGTAGAGTACTGGTGGCAAAAACAGAAACCTATAAGTGAAAAGCTCCTTCTTTTCTGAATATTTGTTAGGAATAGAAAAAGTAAGCAGTTCTTTATTAAATAAAGAAATCTAGATTTAAAAAAAATCTTAAAATGTAGAACGTGTAATAGAGAAATTAAAAGACCTGTCCTTGAAATAGTGACATGAGTTTGGTCTTACACGCAAGTAGCTATTTGGCTGACAAGATATAGTAATTACATAAGCCTGATTTACAAAAAAGTCTGTTATTATTGGGACCTTAGAACAAATGAGTCCCAGAAACACATCGCAGCGGATACAATAGCGCTGACATAACAAGCACAACAGGAGACTTAATTACAAAGAAATATTTCTTCCATCCCTCCTTGTAACGCCGAAACTTCTGTCTGGCGATGAAAGAAGCGAAATTGTAAGTTATCAAAGCAAATGCAAATGAGCAAGAATGAGACAAAAGGATGCGCCATGGAACATGATTGTATATTACAGACTTATTGAGCCTGTCCTGGTTGGTTCCTACAAACACAGCTGATGTAATTATACGTATGGAGCATAAAGACACAAGGTTGATTGCCTTTTAATCTGCCCAAATGGCGGGACGCTGACCAGCCAGGGAGCTCCGCCAAGCCGATGGCACTGAAGAAAGACGTCTTCTCTCTTTTGAATAATCCTTTGACTGTGAAATTCTAGATACAATACGGCTCAGGAGTTAAGTCTCTCATTGTGCCGGGATGTGATATCACTGATCTCTTCAGCTAGGATGGAACTCTCATGAGCTTTAGATACATTATTACCGGCAACAGTTCCCAATGTGAGATAAACATGCTCTCTATCCCGGCGGACTCTGCTCTTCTCCTCTCCATTCACTGGAGCGTAAAATGTAATTCACAGGACGGCTGTGGAGACGCAGAATTCTACAAGGATCTACACTGGCATGGAGGTGTAGTATACTGGGCATGTCTTGGAGGCATCAGCTGAAGATGTTGAGGAGCAGGTGTATGTAGTGTCACTGGTACGTCAATTTTACAATGGAAAAATTATGTAAAAATATGTTGGCTGTGAAACATATTCACAGATATGTTACAATGGTGGCACTCGGTGCGCCATAGCAAATGTAGATTTGGTCATGCCACTTCCTTCTCCTTGAATATTTAAACCTCCCCAAGAAGGAAAGAAATGTGGAACGTAGCAACACCAGATCCTACTGTCAAGGTCAGATAGACACTCAGGGGCACATTTATTAAGATTGGCTTTTTAAAGGGTTATTCCCATCTCAGACAATGGGGGCATATCGCTAGGATATGGGGGTCTGGCCACCACCAGACGCAGCTCCCCGCTGCTCCCATACAAATGAATGGCAGTGCACCGCGCATGCGCGGCCACCGCTCCCATTCATTTCTATGAAGTCACCGGAAATAGCCGAGCCATGGCTATTTTCGGCGGCCCCATAGAAATGAATGGAGGGCGGCCGCTCATGCGCAGTGCGCCCTCCGTTCATTTCCCCGCTCCGTTCTCGATATAGCGATATGCCCCCATTGTCTGATATGGGAATAACCCTTTAAAGCCTTAAGCCAGCGGTGGCTCCGCTGAAGTTATGAAGAGGTGCAGGCCTCTCCATAACTTCGGTGCATCCAGAGCCAGTCTAAATGTAAGACCGCTTCCTAATTGTCTTACATTTAGACCTTTTTTCTATGCCTAAAACAGGTGTAGAAAATGGGGAATGAGATGGGCTTGCCGGCCTGTCCCCTTCCCCGCCAATAATTTTAGACTTGATGTGAGAGAGGCCAAGTCACAAACCATTGCACCGCTATCTGCGCATGAAATTTAGGCATATTTCAGCATAAGAAATGACCCCCTCAGTTTTTAAGACTCACTCTAAGACAAGTATAATTTATCACTATATAAGCTCCAGTGCAGCCAATAATACTTTCATATGCAGCGAGCGCCGGTGCAGTGGATAGGAGTGGTAGTGTCCTCCCTCAGGTCATGGCTCCCTGTGGATCTGTGCAGTGAAAATGTAGTACTGAAGAATGAGGCCAGAATTAAACATCTAAAAAAAGTCTCTTTTAGGGCCCGTTCACACGACCGTGTGAACGGGTCCGCCCCTATTCCGCAAATTTGCCCGTTCACCTCAATGGGCGGCACGCTGTCTTGCTGAGCCGCGGCTCCGCAAGAAAAGATAGAATATGTCCTATACTTGTCCGTACACACGGACAAGTATAGGCATTTTCAATGGGGCCGCCCGGCGTGTGTTCCGAGCACTGCGGAACACACGCCGGGTGGCCCCCGTACTTTTGCGGGTCCACATTACTAAAATACGGCCGTCTGAATGGGGCCTTACTATGTGCAACATAGAACTTCAAATACATTGAATAGCTGCTGATGTTAAATGCAATTCTCTGGTACCAGTCAGTAATATGTCGGCAGGTTGGATGGCTGCAGTTTAGCACTAGTGTAGTACTGGCCTAGTAGTTGTCTGAGTGATGGGTGTCTTAACCATAGTCCCTCACCTCAAAGCGGTGTTAGCTGTTGTAGCTGTTCAATCAGCGTCTTCTCATAGTTTTGATGCCTTGAAGTGTGAATCTACAATTTTCATAGTCAAAAATACAGAAAACTCTTTGAATGAGAAGGTGTGTCCAAACTTTTGGTCTGTACTGTAAATATATATATATTTGATCTCTCTGGAGAATCCTTCTTAAGAGTAGAAGCTCAGGTGTGTGCTTTCTCTCCTCAGTCTGGTTACCCAGGTTACCTCCTGGCAGGAACCAGGACAAGACCATTCCTAACAAGAGGGAAGAAATAGGGTGGTGGGTCCTGTTCCTGTCAACCATTGCCATCCATCACCTTAACTGGGAAAAAAACAAAACGTAACAATACATAACTATTTACTATTTACAACTGTAGTACGCCCAGGTCTGAGGTACTACATATACAGTTGACCATATTGTAGTCAGATACTAGTTTCACATATACTCTCTGCGGAGCATGCAGGAGAATACAGTACTTATCAGGCACAGGCAGAATGCATCAACTCTACTAACGCTGTTGACAAATATTTGTATTCCTATAAAATTTGGGATTATCTTTTCTGTTTTTCCACCTAAAAACATATGAAGAAGTTGACAACTTGGTCTTGCCATTCTGCATGTCAAACGGCTCTGTCCCTACACAGTTTGATGGTGTCCAATCATTACCATCTAAGACTGTGTAGGGACATATCTTGATAAGGGTAGGTAACACCAGTTATCAGTAAGGCCAGGGCTACATAGAAATTTTCTGTAGCCCAACATCTGCAGGTCACTGGAACAAAATGTATAGTTTGTACTACAACTATAGCTCCATAGTGAAAATTAATTAGTCACTTTGCAAAAAGTCTACATGTAGGACAGACCTTATTCAAACATTTCCAGCAGGAATAACAGATTTAGGTCACAGTACTGAGTAGGTTCTCCTGAATTATCTCATGGGTAATAAAATGATTTACTTATAACAGACATGTCAGGAGAGGTTATATAAAACGAGGAAACATAAGGTTCTCCATAGTGTGAAACCTTACGGAAAATAGGACAGCATTGGTGGTAGATGCACTCACCAGATAGAGCTGTGCAAATGCCTTGTGCAACTCAGTGAAAGGCTTAGTTGAGGTAACCTCCTAGAATCAAGGACCTCCTAGAATCCACTAAACAGTGGGTTCCGTGGATAAAGTAAGTATGTAGTGTTCACTGGGTACAACAGGGCGCTGTCCAAACATGGATGAGGAATTAAATAAGAACATTACGAGGGAGATTCATCAAACTGGTGTAAAGTAGAACTGGCTTAGTTACCCATAACAACCAATCAGATTCCACCTTTCATTTTCCAAAGGATCTGTGAAAAATGAAAGGTGGAATCTGATTGGTTGCTATGGGCAACTAAGCCAGTTCTACTTTACACCAGTTCGATAAATCTCCCCTACATACCTACAATGTCAGGAGAAGTAAATTCAGTGACTTATTGGTTATATATTCTCTGACTGTAGATGTTCTATTTCCTTTTCTTCTCCATTGGACCACCATGACAACTTCTACAGTACATAAGCACTAGATATACACAGTACACTACTAATTAAGCATCCCACAGCTCCCTATGTGCCTCCAGTGCAACCTCACATCACTAGCAACACCCACTGCTCCCCAATGCCACCCTCTTTCTCACACAGACTGCTCTCGATGCCACCCTATTTCTCCTACAGACTGCTCTTCCTTGCCATGCTCTCACATGCCATTCTCATAACAGCAGCATGATAATGACATTGCAGCAAGACCTCCAGTGCTCTAGGCATAATGACCATTATGCTGAGCAGCCCGATAGCCACGATGTATATTGCAATGAGGGCGACGACCCTGCTGCAATGTGCCATTTGTCCACTCTTGATAAAATTTCCCCACAGCAGCACACAAACTGCGCAGTTTCAGAGCCACCCTTGCCCTGAAAGCCAATAATCATCTCTTTTCGCAACTCTGATAAATTGTCCCTTTTAACCAGGACAGGAAAGAGGGATATGTGTGCAGACAGCCTATCACACACCTAATATATATCACCATAAGTGACTTCCTTCATGAGCTACGCACTGCCGACGTCAAATGTAGGAAGTGGTCATAATAAAGTGACTCGGCTGTTTATGATGTAGTTGTGTAGTCTGAAGCAAAGTGTATATAAAGTATACCCAAACGAGCCTGCTATACATAAATGGTATATAAAATCATGTTCCAACACGAATATTAGGTAATAAATCAATTGCCGATGTGCAGTTAATAAATCATACTAGCGTTTGCAGATGTATTTCACCAATAATAAGTATGTTTCTTTCAACACAGAGACCAGTCGTAAATGTCTGGAGAATATATCTGTATTACTCTACCTGGGTATATACCAAATAATGAAAAGAAATAAATCCTTGTGGACTACATTTCATGCATCTATGGCAATGTGAAAGTTAAAGCTATATATAGTACTTCAGAAACTTGCACGTTCTTTTACCTTACATGATGGTAGGAGCAGAAAAGTCTTCACAGTATGTTATTAGTGTAAAACCTCCTGTCATCGCAGATGATGACTATTGTATTCAGTGGTGCTGTAGCGCATTAGATATTCCTCCTCGCTGCTCTTCCTATAAAGTGTGATTATTCAGTCTAGAAGTGCAAAGCAAAGAACGTACTCTGTATCTATAGGTACCGATCAGCCATAAGTTTAGTTTAGTGACAATGACATCTGTCAGAGGTGGGATATTTAAGGCAGCAAGTGAAGTCACTTCTTCACAAGTTGAAGTGTTAAAAACAAGAAAAATGGGCAAATGTAAGGATCTCAAAAACTTTGACAAGGGCCAATCTGTGATGGCTAGCTGACTGGGTTAGTCTTGTTGGGCGTTCCTGGTATACATCTGTTATTACCTACTAAAATGGGCACCTACAAGGGGCACTTGTGCATTAGGAATAGACCATTGAGAAATGGTAGAAGGTGGTCTTGTGTGATGAATGAAAGAGATGGCATTAGGATGCATCATGTGAAAAAAGTGAGGTGGTGGAGGCAGCAGGAGTGCAACATTGGGTCCTGGCATACATATGGATGATAGTTTGGCACATATCACCTATCTACACATTGTTGCAGACCATGTACAGGTCTCATAGCATCAGTATTCCCTAACTGTGTGTGGCCTCTTAGCAGGAAAATGCCCTTGCCACAATGCAAAACCTGTCGAGAAATGGTTTGAGGAACTTGATAAAGAGTTCAAGGTGTTCACTTGGCCTTCAAATTCTTCAGATCTCAGTTCGATCAAGCATCTGTGAAATGTGATGGAAATACATGTCCAGTTGATGGAGGCCCCACAGCGGAATGTCGTGATGCCATAATGTACTGTAGATGCAGATGAACAGGAAAACTCTGGAGCACATCCGATCAGGACCCAAGCAGAAGAGCCCGCAGCCACTCTAAGCACAGTGGTGAAGGCAGCATCGGGGTCAGGTTTCCTCCACAGGTTCTGAAGAATCCAAGATTTCCAGAAAAGTCAAAAGAACCCCTTTAATGGGGGCGGAGCCTAACCGCAGAGCAAGACGGAGGCTTGATTCAGAGCTCCCGCTTCACCAACCCATGCTTCATAGCTTCTAATGCCATAATTCAACGAAAAATGGTAAAAATCGGGAAGGGCAAGCCGCGTGACACTCCTGAGACCCCGAAAATGAAAAAAAATCAGCCTGAAATGGACAAGTTTCTCAGGAGAAAGCTCGCTACTTCACCGGCGCGAACTCCCAAGATGGCGCCGCCAGCATTTCCCCGCGATTCTAAGGCCGAGGAAGACGGGGAGGAATCCTGTAACGCAGAGGCAAGTGACTTATCTCTATCGGAGGACTCCTCTGCGCTCACTAAGTCCTTTTTTAAAGCCACGTTGACCCGGGCCCTCGCCCCGCTCATTCAAGACCTGAGAGAGATCAAAACGGATCTCAGAGCCCTAGGCCACCGGGTAGACAAGCTAGAGCAAGACCAAGGCCTAGTTATTGCACAAGGGTCCGAAATGGCTCAGCAGCTAGATTCCCAAGTGGCGTCTCTCAACAATGCTTACCTCCTAATCGAAGATCAGGAGAACAGGAGCCGGAGAAAAAATATCCGCATTAAAGGGCTGCCTGAGACGGTGGCAGCAGATACTTTGGAGGCCACTGCCAGACTTCTGTTTAGCACCTTGCTGGGTGATGAGAGAGCAGATGCCATCATTATTGAACGGATCCATCGTTCCCTACGTCCACCTCCAAAACAGGGTGAACTACCTAGAGATGTTATTTGTGGCCTCCTGAATTTTCAAGACACGGCAGCCATTTTGCAGGCCGCTCGAGACAAGAAAAATATGCAATATGAAGACACTCCAATAGCTCTCTATCAAGATATTGCTCCGTCCACCCTAGCCAAGCGTAGAACCTTAAAGCCTCTCACGGATCACTTGAGAAACTCAAAGATAGCTTACCGATGGCTTTACCCTTTCGGACTTACGTTTGCTAAAAATGGTCGCAGATGTGTTATCCGACAACCGCGGGACCTACAGATGGCATGGAATGTTCTGGACATACCACCTATACCTGTGGAATCCTGGATGCCGGTAGACATCCAGTCAGCTAACCTGCCACTGCTTCCTGCTATAGAACCATGGGAAACAGTCTCCAAGCAAAAGCATCCGAAGGCTAGGAAGCGCCTGGATTAAGAGATGCAGTAGAACTCTCTATTGTGCTTTTTGAACTACTCTCCGCTCCCAATTGCTGGATGTGAGGCCGACTGCCGAGTCCTTTTGTGTCTCAGTGCTCCCTTTTAAGTGGCCCTGTTCATATATCCAGGATACCGTGGAGCAGTGGACGGTTCACCTTACTGTTATGATCCCAGACACTTTGCTTTTCTTTCTCTGGTTTGCCATATTTGTTTTATATATTCTCTTTTTGGTATTGGTTATATTATATCAAGACATTATAACTCTGTTGGAGTTTTTCAGCCACAGAAGCATGGGGGTGCAGATCCGGGTTGGGATGTTGTTGTTCTATCTCTCTCACCCCGACATTTTTCACCCCTGGTCCTTCTTCAAGACCAGATTTGGGTTCTTGCTACTGGGGTGGTGCTATCACAACCCTATTTGCATCCTATATTCATATTTAGAAACTGTATACAGTTTTGATTTGTTTCTTTATGTTTACTCTTACTCGCTCTCTTTTGCAGTCCTGGATGTTCTCAGCGGTGACACTCAGCAGGGTGACGTACCTTTGAAATGGCGACCATTTCAGTAACCACATTTAATATTAGAGGCTTCAACACTCCACAGAAGCGCTCTCAGGTTATGACTCTCCTTAAGAAAGGTAAAACTGACATCTGTTTCCTGCAGGAAACACACATCAAACATGGCAACATCCCTAGAATCTCCAATCCATATTTCTCGCAATGGTTCCATTGTACCTTTTCCTCGGCTGCTAGAGGGGTGAGTGTAGCCATTGCGAAACACATTCCCTTCCAAACCATACTAGTCCAAACCGACCCTGATGGCAGGTTTATATTTGTTAAAGGTAAAATTGGGCAAACAATGACTTCTTTGGCTGGTCTATACGCCCCGAATACCCGTCAGCACAATTGGCTTAAATCCACTCTAGCTAGATTTCGTGAGTTTGCTGAGGGGGTCCAAATAATAGGTGGTGATTTGAATGTTTCCTTGAACCCTATTCTGGACACTTCTTCAGGAACCTCTACCAAATCCCAGAGGACCCTAGGAGGTATTCAGAAGCTATTTAAAGAAGCTGGCTTGGTAGACTCCTGGAGGGTGATGAATCCTAATGTGAAGGACTATTCCTTTTATTCGGCAGTCCACAAGTCCTTTTAACGGCTTGATTATATATACTCCTCTGGATCCCATGTGGATCTTCTGGTGGGCTCCAGTATAGGTTTGATCACTATCTCTGACCACGCCCCCGTCAGCACAGTTTTTTCATTCGGGTGCCTTACTCAAAGGGAATGGAATTGGCGTCTCAATGAGACACTATTGGACCATGAAAAGCACGTGGTTGATCTGAGTAATAAGTTGACCATGTACTTTCAAGATAACAAGCCGTCGGACACCTCTCAGACCATAGTCTGGGAGGCCCATAAGGCCTTTATCCGTGGCGAACTTATCGCCTTAGGTACCCGGGTGAAAAAAGAGAGACAGAAAAAACTCAACTCTCTGTTGCAACAGATTTCCTCCATGGAGTCTATTCAGAAGAGAGCTAAAGCCCAAATTGCGCAAGAGGAGCTTCTCTCCCTTTAGATTGCAATTGAAAGAACTTTTGAATGTGAGGAGTGCTAAGGCCTATCAATATGCAAAGTTCCGGCAATATATGCATGGAGACAAGGGCAGCAGGTTGATGACTTATCTTATTAAAAAAAAAGTAGAGACTCACCACGTTTTGGCCATTAAGTCTCGTTCAGGAACTTTAGTCACATCTACTAAAGACATTGCAGAACAGTTCAGCCACTATTACCATTCCCTCTACAATCTGCAGCCTTCTTCTCCTTCAAATAAACCTCCACTAGATCAGATCAATGGGTTTCTGGAAAAACTTACCCTCCCTAAAATATCTCCTGATGACCAGCTGAAACTTTTAGCCCACATATCTGAAGATGAAGTACTAAAAACCATCAAAAGTATGCCATTAGGAAAGGCCCCAGGTCCTGATGGCCTCCCGGTGGGGTATTATAAAAAATTCCTTCGGCTCCTGTCCCCACAAATGACACTCTGGTGTCAAGCTCTTATGGGTGGCGAGACTCTCCCTCGACAGGCTCTAGAGGCGACTATTGCTATTATCCCCAAGGAGGGTAAAGACTCCACTGAATGCAGCAATTATAGGCCAATATCCTTACTTAACATTGACGTGAAGGTCTGGGCCAAAATTTTGGCCTCATGGCTGAGCGCCCTTGTTCCTGGCTTGGTGGGACCTGACCAAGCGGGATTTGTGCTTGGCCGAGAGGGAAACTCTCAGTCCTGCAGACTTATAAATGCAATTACGTGGGCTAGAAGGAAACAGGTGCCTTTGGTGATGGTTAGCACAGACACTGAAAAGGCGTTCGATAGGGTCGATTGGGCATTTATGCAGTGCACCCTACATAAATTTGGCCTTCTGCCAACTTTTATACAAGCTATCATGTCCCTGTACCACCAGCCCAGCGCCCGAGTTCGCATCAATGGGACTCTGTCCAAGCCTTTTCAGATCTCCAACGGTACAAGGCAGGGATGTCCTCTATCCCCCACCCTGTTTATTTTAATTATGGAGACTCTCTTGCAGGCCTTTAGAGAAGATCCCCTAATTAAAGGCCTAAAGGTACGGTCGGCAGAGCATAAATGCGCTGCGTTTGCAGACGACCTCCTTTTGCTAATCACAGACCCACTAGTAGCTTTCCCACGCATTTTGGCCCTCTTCGAGTCATTTGGTACATTATCCAATTTCAAAATAAATTACACCAAGTCAGTGGCTGTGGGAATCTCCCTCTCGGCCACAGCAACTACCCATTTAAAAGTTTCATTCCCCTTTAAATGGCACTCAGATTCACTACCTTATTTAGGCATAACGCTTACCAGAGATCCCAGTAAATTGTATTCAGAGAATCACATTTTGTTGCTGAAAAGGATTAGTCAACAGCTCCAGGCACTTCAATTGCCTTGGATATCCTGGATAGGTAGGAAAAACCTCTTGCAGACTTACATAGTTCCGAAGCTGTTATACACAATACAGATGGTACCTATCCACCTTCCAAGCTCTTTTTTCTCTCAAGTCAGATTCATATTCCGGAGATTTTTATGGAATGGTAAAAAACCCCGACTAGCCTACGATAAATTAGCTAGAACTCAAGCTCAAGGTGGATTCGGCTTACCTGACATTAGTCTTTATTATAAAGCCATTCAATTGAAGAGATGGTTACAGTTGTGTGTACCTCGCTTCCGAAATGTAAACTCGGACATTGAAATAGCCCTTCTTTCAGATAGACAGTTCTCTGGACTCTGGAACATCCCCATTTCTACTACGCCCCCTGAGGGACTGACTAAGGGGGTCCACATGGTGATTCGCTCCATGCACCCAACCCATACTTTATTCTCTAGTCCCCCCAGGAGTCTACCAGCCGCTTTTATTCCTTACTTACTTAGACCAGACACAATTGCTGCTTCCTCTTGCTGGTCCTCACTTAAGGAAGATGATCTTTTCTCCTTTCTCCCTAAAATACGACATACAACAAATATCATTACTCTTTGCAGCACCCTTCCGAGCGATAAAAATTTTCTAGCCAGGAGAGAACTCCAACTCTCCTTTGAAACGCTGAGGGAGAAGTACGACGTATTCCCAGATCAAACTTGGTTTGAAAAATTAGGTACGTCCCCAACTCTTCCTAGACACCTCATTTCTCTTTTATATAAAGCACTGAATTCCAAGACAGACGAGATGACCCCTGCATACATCAAAGAGTGGGAACAGGACCTTCAGTCCACTTTTTCAGCCTCAGAGATTTCTCACATCCATAAAGCCTCACATGGCTTTTCCAGGTGTATTAAAATACAAGAACATTCCTACAAAACCATGACTCGCTGGTACAACGACCCACATAAATTGTTTAAAATGGGCCTGACAACCTCTAGGACATGTTGGAGGTGTCAAACTGACATAGTTACTCTGGGACATATACTATGGTTCTGCCCTCTTATTCGCCCCTATTGGGATTCCGTAGAACGCCAGATCAACTTGATTTGCCGTAGCTCTCTTAAACTTACACCTACAGCAGTGCTGCTCTGGCTTCGAACAGACACTTGGCAGCCGGCTGTTTCAGACCTGGCGACTCTATTGGTCCAAGCTGCCAGACTATTGATCCCCACCTATTGGCTTAAATCAGAGGTTCCATCAACAGATCACTGGTATAATAAGGTAGACCAAATATATCTTATGGAAGAGTTGGCAAGCTGGGCGACTAGATCACACCACAAATTTACTCAATTATGGCTTCCTTGGCGAAAATTCAGAACCCCAGATCCATCATAAATAATGCAGTTCTGATCTCCAAGGACGCTTTGATTTATAAGGTATTTAGAGGTTCTCTATATCCCCGTGGAGTTTGAAATGGTCATGTATAAATGGTCAGTCGCTTTTTTATATAATGTTCTTCCCTGCTGGGTTAGTCCCATTTATTTTCAACCAATTAGTAGTCGCATGAGTGTTTACCCGAGATCATCCTCAATGTTCTATTATTACATTGCTAGTTGATGATTGTTATCTTCTCTTCCCCTATGTCCCTCCACCGCTTGTACACCAAGCGGCTTCCCTCAGCCTGCCTCTTTCTCCCCACTCCTTCTCCCTCCTCTCCCTCCTACCTTTTCTCTTTTTCCTATCCCTCTCATACTCTTCCCTTGTAATTTTCAGATTTAGAGGTGTATTATACTTCATTTATGTAATTGGTTTCTTAACGTCATGATTGGTATGATACACGAACAAACAAAAACTGCTGTATCCCTGTATTGAAAATGTTTAATAAAAAGAGTTTTACAAAAAAAAAAAAAAGAACCCCTTTAATGTTAGGAGTGGACGGAAGGAGGGATAATGCAAAAACAAAATCATGTTTGATACTTAATGTTAAACCCTCTGATTTCAGTTAATTTTACTGTATGTTCAATATATAAGTATACTGTTTTATACCCAGAGTAATTATTTGTGTGATTAAAGGTGCGGTATTTCTGCTTTAGAAAACTACTTTCATATACCCTAAGGATAGTCCAAGCTAGTAGAGGTATTCTGTTTAGTAACTTGATGTTTATTAAAACGTTTTATGGGTTTTGTTTGGAAAAATTCATGTTCTCACACAGAGCATCCAGGGGAGAAGCGTGAGCAAAGTCTTGGAGCATAACCTCTTCCCATCTTCAACTGCCAGAACTTCCATTACTAATTCCAAGGAGACCATTAAACATCTCACAAGGATATCATCCATGTGTTGGCTGTTAGGCGGCATGACTGCTCTGAATGCAGACCGGTACTTGAGAAATGACAGAGGATTTTCCAACCAGAATGTAAAATTGGTTATAGACTGTATTAGTAATTCAGAAGTTAGAGTAGCATGCCGTGTTTGATTCTGATTTGCTTGGGGGAAAAGTGACAACAGGAAGTGCAGCCATATTGATTTTGAATTTGCTTCTCACAAACTGAAAATTAGTACAGGTATGTGCGAATCAATGAAAATGGCAAATACTTTTGGAATGTGATGTTGCTATATGAAGTTGTATCCCAAAGAATTATTGTATGGAAGAAGAAATGTAATAAAAAGATGTAAGTAAGTAGACACTAAAAAAGTAGACCAGAGAGAGTTCTTCCACAGCAGATAACACGTATATAGGCACAGAATATTGTTTTTTTACAGGCCTTCTTGAGCCTATATGCAGTATATTTCTATGATATGAACTGTTCTTCCTAGGAAGAGTCCAGGAAGATTCATGTCATGAGTCATGAGTAATATCATATCCCCTGCAGTCTTTCTGCCATTATTTTATATGTGTTATTCTTTTTGAAGTAACATAGTCGATTGAAAAATCCATAAATGTGTATTTAGATCCATCAAAACTTTTTCTATGGGTGTCAATTGCTCACACTATAAGTGCCTCACGTGTGGCCCATTACTTCATAAGAAAACCACAAATCACATTCAGACAGGAGTGGGTCAACAGGTAGACAAAAGTCACTAGTTTATCTACTGTATTTGCAGGGGCCCCCCGAGGAGCCGGTGCAGAGGATGAGAGTGGTAGTGGCCCTGATGAAGTGTTGTATCACGGTGTCCTACCTTAGGTCGACGCTCCCTGGGGTTCCATGCAGTGAAAACATTGATGATGAAAGAAACCAGGCAGAAACGGTAGAACAATGAACGTCTTTGTTTACTGAGTGCATGAAACAGATAGCAGCAGTTTGTACAACGGGCAATTTCTCTCCTCTCAGATAATGGGGTATGGTGACTGGCAATGAAAAGTAGATGACACTCAGAAGTTTGACGTTGTCTCTCTCTGATTTCCCATTCTTAAGTCTTTACTGTGGCATATTTGGCTGTAGCTGTCCACTATATGATGCAGGCTCATAGCTATGCCTGTCCTGAACTGATGTGATGGTGTCTTGATGTGTTTCCCACTACCTTGCAGTGGAGTCTTGATAGCTTGGTTGTTTGATCACTCTGCTGACTCCAATATGCCATTTGGGCCAATGATGTCCTCCTAGATGAAGTGCCTCTGTGGTCCACCTGGCCTGAAGGAGCGGAAGATGGATTGCATCTCCCTCACTTCCTTCTAACTGACTCTAACTAGCTCAGGCCCACCCTTGCAGGAAGTTGGGCCAGCCCACTCCTACCAAGAGGGGAGGAATGGGATGGTAAGTTCCATTCCTGTTACCAGACACTGCCAACCGTACACCCATCTGCTGGTTTTCAAAATGTATAGCATGACATTACATTACATTGCATCTACTTTACAAACCACTGCAGTTACTATACAATAGTAGCACCCCAGGTCTTGGGTACAACATATGTGCATAAACATATACACAAGACAACTTTTGGAGATTAGAAAGATACCACAGTACCTCCATAACAGAGGTGGAAATAGAGTAGTTCTTCTATCCATTATCATTAAAAGAATATACAGGGATTGGCTTTCCCCTGGGGGTTGCATGGCAAGCAAATTAGGCCTGTCATCGGGGCCTTATCATAGAGAGGGCACAAGTCAAAACTGAAAGAGACCTCCACCCTCAGGAACCGTGACCTGAATCTGTCCACTGTTCTATAGTTTCAATCATATTCAACTGAAAAATATCAAGAAAAGTTTTTGTCATTTTTTGTTCCCCTAAGAATACAATTCATTTTGCTAAGTATTTTTTTCATAAATATTCATTATTTTAATTAATGACTTCTACTGCAGACAAATTGTTGTGCAAAAGGTTTTTGATGAACAAATGCTAGTGACATTAAGAGAAGTGAAATAATACATTTAATCACCATGCTATTGTTATGTCGCTTCGGTTTTATTTCTCTCTCTGTTCTGACCGGTGTTGAAGTGTAATTTTGTCAAGAATTATAAATAAAATGTCATGATAACGGTACCTGCTGGGAATAAACTAAACCTGTAATCTCCATCTCTGCAGGACATTACACAACGGGAACATCCGAATGAACAACTCAACATTTACTCCGCAGACACACAAATCTTTGTTTCATTTTTTTAATAGATTTTTTTATATACTAAATGAATGCACAGATCCAAAAAGTTTTTGGTTTGGCAAAATCCCCCAGTTCTTATATGGTGCTTTTTTTTTTAAAGTGTATGTTCTCACTTCTCTTCAGAGGAGATCAAAAATGCTTTTGTGTTCCTCAAACTACATAAATACCCAGGACCTGATGGGTTTTCCTACTTACATTACAAGAAGTTTCAGGCTATCTTATCTCCATACATCTATCTTTACAGAAGATGCTCACGTGGTCACATCACTCTCCCTGAGAATTTTAGACCAATTTCATACAAATTATCATCTGTTACCTGCATATCTACTTTGGTTAAGCCAGATAAAGTGGACTACATGGTAGGACTCTGATGGTACAAGAAGACTCAGGAACTTGGTGTATGCTGTTGAAAGACTTTTCTGCTACTGACTGGATGTGGAGAAGAATTTGTTTGATGGTATCCACTGAGGATATCTAAACTGTATCCTAAATCTGGTTTTTAAGGTTTTAGAATGTTAGCAATTATGGTTTTCTATAGCAATCCCCCTGGAAAGGTCTTTTTCTCAGTCCCTTCTTTTCCCATAATAGAACTTTTTAGGTGTGTCGATCTCTCCTAAACTTCTTGGACTGGTCCCATGGAACCCCTGGCTTATTCCATCCATCAGAACTCGTTAATCCAAGGTATTAAATGTGAGTGGCATACAACAAAAAAAATGGCTTTTGTGGAGATGATGTAATCGTTTTCCTTACATCCCCAGACTCTTCCCTTCCTGAGGTTCTCGTCTTATTAGAAAGATTCGGCCAGATATCTTATTACAGGGTTAATAAACTTAAATCTTCTAACATAACCTCGGTTTAAACAGGATCCAATTTAATTGCAACTTTCAATGGATAGATAAATATGTTCGTATGTTCTTTCTGTCACAAGAACAATTCTTTACATCCTCCTCTGGTCCTTTTCATTGAGTTGTTTATATCCATAGGATCCCATTTTGCCGTCTGTTTTTCCTTGATCACACGTTCTCTGTATATTCTAAACCCCTTAGCACAAAAAAAAAAATCCACAAGGCTGGCAGTTTTTGAAATACAGTCCCTGGAAAAAAAATTGCAAAGGTTGTATATTTGGGAAATACTTAACATTCCTTGAGATAGTCCCTTACTCCTGCCGTGATTCTTAGATTTAAAGGGAACCTGTCATCACCTTTAGGCTGGCCATACTAATGGCAGAATAAAGTAGGGACAGGTGAGTTGATTTCAGCGGTCTGTCATTTATAAGTTAAAAGTTAGTGGTTGCCGAGAACCAACATCACAAACATTGCAGACTGGGCCTGGAAAAGAGTCAAATCTTCATGAGAAGAGTCATGGTTATTCATGAATTCCTGCTGTCCCTACCCACCTGCTAATGACTGACAGGCCTCTACCTAGTTTTCTCCCTTTCTCTCTAGGAGAGAACTGCCAATCATCAGCAGATAGGTGGGGAGAGCAGGAGATTATGAATAACCATGACTCTTCTCAGGTAGATTTGACTCTTTTCAAGGCCTGGGCTGCAATGTTTGTGATGTTGGTTCTCAGCAACCACTTACTTTTAGCTCAAGAAAGACACACCGTTGAAATCAGCATTTCTGTCACTAATTTATGCTGCCCTCAGTACGGTCAGCATAAAGTTGATGCCAGGTTCCTTTTAACTTCACATACCCAGTGCTTGTAGTGGAGTCTGCAGCATTAGGGGGAGCATATTTCATGTTTGGTGGCTAACACCCCTGCCCCACTCCTTCTGGAAAAAGACTTTCAAATATATTTTGAAATTGGGGGTTGATCTCACATCCCTGCTTCTCATTGTATTTTGACCACTCATATAAATGTATATATTAAAAAAAAAAAAAATACCTGTGTCCCACTGCATGCCACAGGCCTCTTTCGGTTTCGGGCCTGACTTGCCGTATTCAAGCGCCATTACATCACCACGACCTCCTGTGACAGGTTTTAGGCATCAAGATGATGTGGTTAGGATGAAGGCGTACCTGACCACATCATCACTCTGCCTGAGACCCGTTGCAGGAGGTCGCGATGATATCATCTCAACCTTCTGCACCATTCTGCTGCTTCAAGCCTAGGGCCATGTGACCTATGAGGTTGAACGGCATTACGCCGTGAACTGCCGCACCCTCAGAGGCAAATCAACTGCCGCCTGAGACAAGATGCTCATCTTGCCTCGTGGCAGATGCTGCCCTACTTTCTGGCAGCACCTAATAAACATTATTTTAGTTTTACTGTAACTGATATACTATTCTGTGGTGAAGAAGTATTGCATTGTATTATATGGTTAATCACAGGTTCGCAAGTTCCAAATAGTAAATAAAGGTGCAAATATAAAATAAAAAAATTTGAAGTAAAAATAAGTCACCCTGTTCCCCTCCCTTTCTGTAAAAATGGGGGAAAATGAAAAACTATGTTTTTTTGGTTCATTCTACTGCAAAATGTAATAAAAAATGATCAAAAACGAAATATGTACCTGGAAATGGCATCAATGAAAAATTCAACTTGTCCCACAAAAAATGCCTTTCAGCACTGACCGGTAGATGGGCCCTGAGGACTGGAGTTGAGAAACACTGCACTACACAGTGCTCACTTAATGCTAAGTAAGGATTCCTTCACCCCTGTTGCCAAGTGTTTCAGCCAGCAGGTCCAGCAGACAATGCCGGTTTGACCGTACAAAAACCTATGTGTGCAGATGAATCCTGGCATATTTGCTGGGTAATAGCTGGATGTCCGCTATACCCAATCATAATCAACGGGGCCAGCTGGCAATCCGGTACTATCTGGCAATGCTGGAGCCAGAGAAATCTAGCAGGCTGCTCTCCCCCAGAAAAGTCTGCCGTAACTCCTGCCGGCAGTGTGAAAATAGCCTAAGCTACATCAAGGAAGACAGAAGCACTATTGTCTCCTCCTCAGAGCCCCTGGCTGTCTCTCTAGATAGCAGCAGTTTTAACCCCTTCCCGACCAGCGCCATACATGTACGGCGCTGGCCGGGACTTTAAAGATGGCGCCCGCTCCGTGATGGCCGCGGGTGACCTGCATATCTCGCTAGCAGGCACCCGTGGCTAACGTCCGTGACCGGCAGTAATGCCGATTGCGGACATTTAACCCCTCGGGTGCCGCGGTCAAGCCTGACCGCAGCACCCGAAAGCGACAAACACCGGAAGCGTACACTTCCGGTGTTGCTCCGGCTCCCCCGTGTGGCGATCAGAGGAGCCGGAGCGTGCCTGCAGCGGCCCCTGTTATAGTAAATGACAGGAGGCTGCTGCATAGGCTTTCCTATGGAGCCCTTGCCTGTAATAGGGCTCCATAGGAAAGCACTAAAATCATCATAGACTCCAATGTAAGTGCATTGGAGTCTGATATAAGCAATCAAATGATTGCTTCCTACAGTTCCCTATGGGAACTATAAAAAAGTGAAAAAAAATAAAACGTAAAAGTTCAAATCATACCCCTTTCCCGAAAATAAAAGTATTAAAAAAATAAAAAAAATACACATCATGGGTATCAACGTGTGCGAAAACGCCCATATTATAAAAATATAAAAAAATATTTCCCATACGGAAAAAAGCGAAACGGAAAAAAGCGTCAAAATGGTCGATTCGCCATTTTTTGTCGCTTTTAAAAAAAATAAATAAAAAGTGATCAAAAAGTCATACACACCCCAGAATGGTATCAATAAAAAGTTCAGATCGCCCCGCAAAAAATGAGCCCACATACAGCTCCGTACACATAAATACCAAAAAGTTATAGGGGTCAAGAACTAGAAAAAAAAATGTCCAACGTTATAAATTTTTTATCACTATCAAAATGCAAGAAAAACTATACATATTAGGTATCGCCGGATTCGTACTGACCAGTAGAATGAAAGTAACTGGTCAGTTTTAATGCACATCGAACGGCATAAATAAAAAACCTGTAAAACCATGGCGGAATTGCATTTTTTTTTTTGCAATTTCACCCGATTTGGAATTTTTTTTCCCGCTTCCCACTACACCATATGCCATATTAAATGGTGGCATTGGAAAGTACAACTTGTCCCGCAAAAAACAAACCATCACACAGCTATGTGAACAGAAAAATAAAAAAGTTATGGCTGTATCAAGGCAGGGAGCACAAAACGAAAATGCAAAACCGAAAAAACCTCTGTGGTAGAAAGGGTTTAACCAGTGCCTTACATTTACAAAAGTTTAAAACCCAGGACCATGCGCCATACATTTTCTACGTATGGTCCTTAACAGGATAATACGCTTCTTTATGAAATCCGAATAATATTCTCATGATAAAAACAAGATGATGAAACCAATACACAGCCAGAATAATTACAGAAATTCAGCCAGGGACCGTTTTCGATACTGATTCTACCATTTTAACACCTGGAAATTTTAATTGCCATCTTTTGTACATGCGAACATTTTATTTTGTTACAAAAACCATGGAAACGTGTCACGGCAAGCTGCGAAATGATCACACATCCACCCAATATCCACACACCTTCCTTTATCTATTCACAATATGTAGTCAGCCATTTACAGACACACAATGCTTTTATATTATGGGGTAGTTGAGTATTCTAGCTGCTATGAAAAGATGAGAAAGTACAGTGACTGTGAAGTGAGCTACTAATAGTGCGTTATCCGGAAGTCATATTTTTTACACTATATGGTTTTCAATCTTGATCTAATAGGTGCATTTAGCTAGGATTTATTTAAAGATATCTGGGATGAGCTACTTAACACCTCCGCTCCACCACTGAATTTTTTCAGAGCTTAGGAGTATGCTTAAAACTGTCTTACCGGTATTACTGATTTCAAAGTGAGCTACATACATCTGTATGCAGAGTTTCTCCTAGTGGTGACTGCAGCCAGCCAAAAATGTTATCATCAATCGTATAAGGGAAGATAATACATTTTGTAATATGTCTTATTACAGAAAAATACCTCTTTCTCCATGAAAAATGCCTCTTTCTACCCTGCTTCCCTCCTCCCCACTACTACTTTAATTATTCAATCTCAATTCACTGGTAAAATTCATTATGGGTGAGGTAAAGATAAGATGGATTATCAGCAAGTGTTTTACTGTCTCACCCCAGTGGAGGATTCACAGCTACACTGCTCATTAGTGTTGTACAATTTCCTCCATGATGCTGCTTTCACTTCTGAGAGATCAGGGAAAAGGATCTCTGATAATTAAGGAAACTGACAATTAGATACTGAGAATAAAGAAGTGTTTGGTTTCAACTGACCCGATACAGAGGTATATACAACCCAGGATATTATAATCAAATCTGGGAACATTCACCAAGTTACAGCTACGAAAGTTGTTAGAACTAAACTACTAAGAGATACTACCATCACTTGAATTGCGGGAATCCCACGTGGGACGCCGCACGAATTGAAGAAAAGCGCGCAAAGTCAGCTTGCTTCTCGCTGCCGGTGCTGAACGCCAGAACGTGGTATTCGCTGAACAGCGTCGAATCCCAACGTGCAGCACGGAGGATTCATTCACACATTGTGAACGTAACTGGAGGAAGGGTAATGTACCATCCCAAGAGTTTTTATCTGACTACATGTACATGTGCACAACATCTTATACTATACTACAGGTCACCTGAATAAATAATAGATTAATAAGGATTTTACTTCCATCTATAGAAGAGCATTTTTATAGCAAGTTCGCACGATATATATCTTCCTTCATATTTTTTTTTTCTCTTATATATATCTGGACATCTTTATAGTTGGACATTTTTATATCTGGACATTTTTTATACTTGGACATCTATTCCTAATTTTTTGTCTTATTTATACCTAATCTTATTTATACTTAATCTTAATCTTTAGAATATAATCACTGTAGTTGTATCTAAAAATATATTTATTAGTATCAATTATAATCTATATAAATTGTGGCCTGTAACCTCAGAGCTGGGTAAAACAGTATATGTTTTACCCAGCGCTGAGGTTACAGGCCACAATTTATATAGATTATAATTGATACTAATAAATATATTTTTAGATACAACTACAGTGATTATATTCTATATTTATACCAACATCAACACAATTCTAAATTATTGACACTATACTCACAAGGTGAAAACTAACAAATACCATACCCCTCTGTAAGACCAAATGTAAGAAAGTGCTCATCACCAATTATTTATTTAGATACTGAGAATGCAGAAGAATAAACTACAAGATACAAGTCACATAAGGCCAGAAATAAAAATATTTTTCTCATGAAAAACATATGACACCTTATTCTAAAGAGTCACCTGTGATGTGAAGGTGAATTTAGTAATAATAAAAAAAAGAGCACTGACTCCAATAAAGATATTTTCTGAATTTGATTGAACAGAGTTTTGACCATTTAGATTTAAAACATTGAATAATGGATAGGGAATTTGTAAAGATAGACTGCCTGAGGAGGGCACAATGCCAAGTGTAATGTATATAGGGGTCTTCCTATATAGAGATGGTAAACTTTCAAACAGTATACACTGAGGAAAAATTTACAACAAGGCACCTATGGGTGCCACATTATAACCTTAATTTTGTTTCTTTTTAAAAAATATATAATACCCCTTTTACAAGCAAAACTTGTGGCAGTGAAGTTGAGGGGCAGTAGCTTGAGTGGATGATCAGAACATAATAAATGAGTGAAGAATGGAACCACAACTTCAGTACATGCTAAGGTGCCCACTGAGTCATTGAACGGATGGCTTACTATGGGTATAATATAACTGTGGTGCCACTATGGAGTCAGCGAATAAGACCTGTTGATGTGCTGATCAGGCCACCTGTGCTCTGTGCCAATGAATAAAAAATTATCAAAAGTTCACATATATGGCAAAATGGTATAAAAAATGCTATAAATAAAAGCTACAGCTTGCTCTGCAAAAAAAATTAGCTCTGTTGGCAGTTAAAAAAAGGCTTATGGGTGTCAGAATAGGACAACACAAAGCAATCTTTAAAAAATAAATGAGCTTTTGTAAACATATGAATTTGGTATCATCAGAATTTACCTGATGTTCCCCAAAATGGTACCATTAAAAAAATTACATTTGTCCAGCACAAATAAATCAACCAAGATTGATTTAGTTTTTGTTTTTTTGCTCCATTTCCCTTCCTCTCTCTGTGTCTTGGATATGGGAGGCGGATTGGGGTGGTTTCTCTTATGTAGTGTCAATTTTATTTGTTTCTTCTTTTGTATTGGTATGGGTAAAAATAAAAGCAAAAAAAAAACAACAAAAATGTCCAACACAAAAGAAGTCCTCATGTCTATAAAAAGTTATGGCTTTTAAAATGCAGATATTAAAAAAATGCAAAAAAAAATAAAATAAAATAAAATGGTATTAAACCCCTTTAGGACCAGGTCATTTTCATTTTTTTTGTTTTATTTTTTTTAATCCCAGCCTTCCCAGAGCCATAACTTTTTTATTTTTTTATTCACTTAGCCAGATAAGGGCTTGTTTTTTGCGGGACAAGTTGTACTTTCTAATGACACCATTTACTGTTGCATACACTGAAGTGGGAAGCTGGAAAAAAATTCAAATGGGGTGGAATTATAAAAAAACACAATTCCTCCACAGTTTCATGGGTTTTGTTTTTACAGAATTTCTTATGCAATAAAACTGACCTGTTATCTTCATTCTCCAGGTTACTACTATTACAACAATACCACATATATAGTTTTTCCCCCATTTGGGAGTGTGACTTTTTGATGACTTTTTTTTTGTGGGGGGGGAGGGAAGTGACCAAAATGGCAAATCTGTGATTTTTTCCATTATTATGCAAAATAACCGTGGAGCCCCAGTTACGGGTCTACAACACAGTGAAAGCCAGATATCCCTCAAAGGAAGGAAAACCAAGCAAAGGGGTGTCCCCATTACAGAGATCACCAAATCCACCATATTAAGTGGCCCCTATGTCAAGATCCCACTCTTTTACAAGCTTTAAGGATGTGACGGGGAAAACCTAAGCCAGTTATCCATCCACAGACAGCTGTTTCGGGGTATTGCCCCTCATCAGTGTGGAGTAGGATTCTGGCTAACCGGGAGCAATGCTTTGGAGACTACTCAAACAAAACAATAGCTGATCTCAGGGAGACCAGCTACAAAAAAACACAACGTGGAGCCTCATTTAAGAGTCTCAACACAGGAAACAAAATCAGTGGTCTCAAATGGCAGAACATGCTCAAAAACCCCAATGCTGTAGCGCATTTATAACCGGGGGAGCAAATCCCGCACATATGGCCCGCTGCCGAACGTAATCCCCAGCAAAAAATGCATACAATGGAGGATGCCTGCAGCGGACCACATGTACCACAAAGACATCCTACACAGGGTAGACAAATGTGCGGATGTGACAATCTACATAGAAAAACAATTCACGGAAAATGGTGCACTACAGTGGAAAATGCAGTTGACAATATATGGCTAAACCCTCACTCTGGTGTTAAAATGAGACTTTCGCCAATATATCCTTATATCAAAGACATACCGGAGCCCGAGCACCGCTTCAAGGTATCTCAAGTGGCACGGGACCTAACGCTATCCCTACTATGGTATAGGTAATGACAGATAGGTGCATGAGGTCCGAGACACAGCGACCAGCTCCCAGTTACCTCCAGCGTGAAATCACACATACAATGGGAGGGGGGGCGGAGGCTGTATTTCCCACATTGCCCTGACGTCATGTGACCCAGGCTGCACAGGTGCACCTGAATGTTACCCATTAGTATAATCAAGGCACATTCAACCTGGAGTTGCCACGCCTCCAGGAATAAACGTACAAACAAAATCAGTCTCGGACCTCATGCACCTATCTGTCATTACCTATACCATAGTAGGAATAGCGTTAGGTCCCGTGCCACTTGAGATACCTTGACGCGGTGCTCGGGCTCCGGTATGTCTTTGATATAAGGATATATTGGCAAAAGTCTCATTTTAACACCAGAGTGAGGGTTTAGCCATATATTGTCAACTGCATTTTCCGCTGTAGTGCACCATTTTCAAAAACCCCGTGAATTGTTTTTCTATGTAGATTGTCACATCCGCACATTTGTCTACCCTGTGTAGAATGTCTTTGTGGTACATGTGGTCCGCTGCAGGCATCCTCCATTGTATGCATTTTTTGCTGGGGATTACGTTCGGCAGCGGGCCACATGTGCGGGATTTGCTCCCCCGGTTATAAATGCACTACAGCATTGGGGTTTTTGAGCATGTTCTGCCATTTTAGACCACTTTTTTTTTCAGTGATTTTGTTTGTACGTTTATTCCTGGGGGCGTGGCAACTCCAGGTTGAATGTGCCTTGATTATACTAATGGGTAACATTCAGGTGCACCTGTGCAGCCTGGGTCACATGACGTCAGGGCAATGTGGGAAATACAGCCTCCGCCCCCCCTCCCATTGTATGTGTGATTTCACGCTGGAGGTAAGTGGGAGCTGGTCGCTGTGTCTCGGACCTCATGCACCTATCTGTCATTACCTATACCATAGTAGGGATAGCGTTAGGTCCCGTGCCACTTGAGATACCTTGACGCCGTGCTCGGGCTCCGGTATGTCTTTGATATAAGGATATATTGGCGAAAGTCTCATTTTAACACCAGAGTGAGGGTTTAGCCATATATTGTCAACTGCATTTTCCGCTGTAGTGCACCATTTTACGTGAATTGTTTCTCAACACAGCAATCCAAAGTGCAGAGCTTCCTGGGAAACAATAATATGCAAAATAACCGTGGAGCCCCAGTTACGGGTCTACAACACAGTGAAAGCCAGATATCCCTCAAAGGAAGGAAAACCAAGCAAAGGGGTGTCCCCATTACAGAGATCACCAAATCCACCATATTAAGTGGCCCCTATGTCAAGATCCCACTCTTTTACAAGCTTTAAGGATGTGACGGGGAAAACCTAAGCCAGTTTTTTTCCATCATGCCATTCTTTGTATGGGATAAATATTTTTATAGTTTAATAGTATGGGCGTTTTTGCATGTGGCGATGCCTATGATGTTTATTTTTTTTAATTGTTTATTTTTGTTTTAATTTTGGGGAAATTGGGGTGATTTGAATTTTTATATATTTTTAAAAAATATTTTTAAAACCTTTTTTCCTTTCTTGTACACTTTGTAATAGTTCCCCTAGGGAACTTGAACAAGCAGTCATTAGATTGCTTGCCTTATAGACTTCAGTGCATTATCATTGGAGTCTATGAGCATTTTTACTGTGTTCCTATAGAGCCCTGCCAGAGCCAGGGTCTTCATATGATCCTATCTGCAGCAGCCTCAGATCATTCAATAGGACCAAAACTGAAACACCCCCCATCCAACTCCCTTGATTCCTACTAGGGGGTGCATCTGAGGGCTTATCAGGGGTTTTCTTCTGGATAGGTCTTCAGTATCTCAGCGGTAGGGGGCCGACACTTGGCGCTCCTATGCCCCAAGGCCTTCTTGGAACTCACCAAGTATGGAACCGTATATTGTATAGCAGCTGTGCTTGGTATTGCACTCAGCCCTATTGACCTCTATGGGGCTGAGCTGCTCCTTGGCCACGTGACCGATGAACGTGTCGTCACTGCCTTCTCAAACAGCTGATTGGTTGGGGTGTCCGATGTCAGACCCCACCAATCAGATACTGATGAACTATCCAGAGGAAAACCCCTTTAATGATCCAGTCCTTCAGAACATATAGCAGTCCCAATTTTTTTTTACTAGCTCCTAAAACATGTTTAATTGATCACTCATTTTGGAACCATACATGGTGCAATTTATATGAAAATGGCTTATTATTGGTTGTATCAAACCCAGCATCTTGGCCGTCTATGTCAATCAGCATTTTATTAATCAGAGCTGTCCTCCATGTGACTGTGATAATATCCAATGCTCTATATTTCATTACTTGTTTCCTTTGATATTTCAAATCCAAAAAGTAACGTTGGTTATTTCCTCTCCTGTATGCAGGCAGTAATGACTGGATGTGTCCGCGCTACGTCTGCCGTATGACTTTGCAGTTCAGTCATTAACCTCCACAATGTCTATTACAGTTTCCTGTAAGTAATAACTTCCAAATATTTAAATGTGTCAGTAATGAATAAGCACCTGGCATAAGAGTGAGCCCGAGTGTTGAAACAATGAGCATTGTAATTGACCGAAGATTTTTCATCTTAGCAGAAATACGCGTCCTGATTAGAAATGGGAGGGCTGTTCCTGCATAGTCCTGGCAACTGGTCTGACACTTCTTAAAGAGCATGAAGTGCCTGCAGTATTACCTTTAACAGGCTTTGGTACAGAACGCTCACAGAATTGATTTGTGCATACATTTCTTTCCATCTTAAAGGGGTCGGCTACTTTCTGGCTGCTTGTGACCAATGTGTAAGTAGCAGTGGCAAACGAGAAAACACAGAAGCAGGCGCTCACAGGGTAAGTCTGTTTTGGTATATCAAATGGATGAGATAATACAACCCACCTTGTCCTGTTGTATAAAATTAGGCACAACACTAATGTGGGTATTAGCAAAATCACTGGGCGCCTGTGTCTTCAGATTCCCCATTGAATTGGGGGTCATCCCTCAGGAGGTTGAGATGAACAGGATACAGCAGCGGGAAGGAATTCCGACCGCCTGTTTAGTTGACAACTTCTGGCGCATACACGACCCAAACGTCTATGTTAGGAGAATTTCTTTATTGATAAAAAGCCATATGACAATGCTATTCAGAATCAGTGTACTTCTGCAGGTGTAAATGGGGTAATAATCATGATAACAAATATAATAATAATCATATTAATATTAACCCCTTAAGGACAAAGCCAATTTTCACCTTAAAGTATATGTACACCTTTGAGGGCAATTTTTTTATTTATTATTGCATTGTACTTATTTTGAGCTAAAAATCATTTTTTCCATTGGTCTTTATTAAAAATTGAGCCCTGCACAGTTTTTAGTTAATCTACAAGCAGGATCTGTATTTTCTCTCTGATCTGTCAGGCAGGGAGCTAACGGGCTCATTATGTCTGATCTCTGACCTTATAAAAACTCATTAAAGCTCAATTCTTATCTTACTGATAACAATCTGTCTTAAATAAGTGTTTCTGACCTTTTAGTAATTTGAGATAAGGTTTATTAGATGAGAACACAAAGTGAAAGTACTATTCACACAGCTAGAAAAACAGTTAACCCTTTGTGACAGAAGAGCTCAATATCTCCTTATATTATAAAAATGAGTTTCTGTCTGTTCTTTATGCGCGACCAAACTACTGGACCAAATTCGGCACACAGGTACATCAGGTGTCCGGGAAGGTTTTAGACTAGGTCTCAGCTCTCTCGAATGTACCGTTCCTGAGATATTCCCAAAATATGTTTTAGACTAATTTTAGACTAAGACCGTTCAGTAGTAATAAAAGATGTTTTTTTCCACTGCTACCCATTGCGTGTCCTCATAAATTACCATGGCAGCGACCTGTAATTCAGGCCACCCTCAAAAGAGGGACTTAAAACCCCCGCCCCAAGTCTCGCTAACCTCCGACTTGGTCAGGCCACGCCCCCTCCCACTCTGCAGCCAACGGGGATTGAAAAAATGAAGGTAAAAATCAACTTCTGTCAGCTGAAGGGATGGGTGGGAGGGCGACTTTCTCTCTGCAACGACACACAGAAACATTAAATGAAATAGATGAAATATACCCAGGCAAAACCGGGTCCTTCTGCTAGTTTTTAATAAAGACCAAATGAAAAAATGATTTTAGCTCAAAATCAGTAAAATGCAATCATAAAGAAAAATTGTACATAGCCTTTAAGGACCGAGCCAAATTTAGTAAATCTAACGTGATTTTTTGTGGTAATAACTTTGGAATGCTTTAACTTATCCAATCGATTCTGAGATTGTTTTCTCGTGACACATTGTACTTCATGATAGTGGTAAAATTTGAGTCAATGTTTCACCTTTATTTTTGGGGAAAAAAATTTTTTTTGGAAAACTTTGAAAAATTTGCTATTTTCTAAATTTCTCTGCTTTTAAGACAGATAGTGACACCTCATAAAATAGTTATTAATTAGCATTCACCATATGTCTACTTTATGTTGGCATCATTTTGTAAATGTCATTTTATATTTTTGGACATTAGAAGGCTTAGACTTTTAGAAGCAATTTTTTTAAGGACTAATTCAGTTATGAAGTCAGGTTGTGGAGCTTATATAGTAGAAACCACCCATAAAATATCCCATTTTAGAAACTATACCCCTCAAATCATTCAAACTAATTTTGCAAACTTTGTTAACCCTTTACATGTTTCACAAGAATTAAACATTCCTGGCAAACCCGTCCATCAGCTGTTTGAATGTTCATTACGTTCATTGGTCACTTGACCTAGGTAAGCTGCAAGAAGGTAGCGGCTCTCACAGGAGCGTCAGTACCTTCTCATACAGCTTATCAGCGGGGGTCCCAGGTGTCAGACCCCCACAGATCAGATACTGATTACCTATCCTGAGGATAGGTCATCAGTAGTATAATCCCATTCCCAAATAAAATGTGAATGGTTGGTAATATTAACTTCCTGTTTGTGGCACATTAGTATATGGGAGGGGGAAAACTTTTCAAGATGGGTGGTGACCATGGCGGCCTTTTTGAAGTCGGACATTTTGGATCCAACTTTCGTTTTTTCAATGGGAAGAGGGTCATGTGACACATCAAACTTATTGAGAATTTCACAAGAAAAACAACGCTAGTCTTTGCAGGCTGGATTCATATTTTCATCACATTATACACTGGTTGTACCCAAGGGGTTATGGCCACTGTTGGAGCACAGATACGAGGTGGCCGGGGCGGGAGCTGCAGCACATGCGTGCCTATGTGTACTCGCACAGTCCCGACGACCAGAGAGGTTGTGGTCTTTTCCTTTAGTATGCAAGCACGACCACTGATGCTGGATTGAAGGGTGGTCGTAACTCCTGGAAACAAGCAGTGTATAATGCGATGGAGGCAATATGGACGATCACAATATATTAGTAAGTGCCTTGTATTAACCTTCCCTACATGATGAATGCCATTTGCTGAAGTGAGACAACCCTTTAACAACCACTGAGGTCCCAAGTCATCTCACCCTCTATGGCCCCCCTTTGATCTTGGCAGAAGAAGAGTTAACTTATTGGTTGCTCACTTCTGGAGCTCTTTTTGTTTTGCTGATAGGTATAACTATAGGAAAAGCCTGGGCTGTTTTATAAAGACTGTAGAGCATTGTATGGAAGTGGTTTACTCTTTAGCTCAGCATCATAAAGCTCCCGGCAGGTTCAGACGTCCTGCTGGGCTTTGCTGTTACACAGCACCATACATTTTACCTACAACAGCTCTCAGTGGGTTCACCTGCAGTCAGCGTTTAGTTCATAAAACCTCATTGTACACAGCGCCTCTGTCAAGAGGAAATTTAAAGAATGGCTTCAGGAAAGCACACAGCAGCAGAGTATGGCAGTCAGTCACAAACATGGAGCTCTCAAACTGCAGCTACTCAGTTTAGTGGAAATGGTTCGATATAAAACACTAAACATGAGAGCTCCTGGTTTCTGAGACTAGGAAATAGGTCTGCTCTTTTTTTTCCAGAAACAGCGCCACTCCTGCTCATGGGTTGTGTCTGGTATAGCAGCTCAATCCCATTCATTTGAATGGTAATAAGTATATTACAAAATAAAATATATTTAGCTCATCCAAAATGTGGACTTCTATCTGAATAAAGGAGGCAAGATTCCCGTAATAAAAAGTAACAATTGACATGAATCATCTGATCTGATCTTAACCAATCTTTTTATTCTAATAATGAGAGATTTATAGTATATGAAGTATACTAAACCATTAAATATCAAATATTTTAACAAACTTTCACTAGTACAACCTGCAGTGGCTAGGTTTGGGGTGGCCCCAACGCTACTCTGGGTCCACTAGACACCATCGAGGTGTTACAACATGTTACTGCTCTCCGGAAGGGATGTTAAGGCCGGGTGCACCCCAATGGGAAATAAGTCCAGAGCGTCAGAGTCTGCAGTAAACTAGTGTGCTTCTTTACTGGAGGAATTCAGGTGCAAAACAATACAGGCGAGGCGTAGGGCTGGCTTCTCCAGTCTCCTCCCTGGCAGAAGAAGGGTTTGATGCTGAGGAAAGGCCTAAGCTAGCTGTCCCTCTCTCTCTCTTCAGAAGGCTGGTACCCTGGTCAAAGATCCAAAGTCTGTAGCTCAGTAGTCTGGGTCGCTCCTTGGTCACAGGGCTGGTGACCTATGGTCTGTGGCTCAGTGTCCCCATCTCAGTGTCTTCTTCTGGTCACTCATGCAGACTGGAATGAATTTCTCCTCCAAGCACTGGTCCCTTATTGCAGAATACTAGGGGCTCTGACTGCTCTCCTAATACACATTTTCTAGCTAGACTGGAACTTTCTAGCGGGAGGTGTGGAGTGGAGAAACTCAGCACAAACAGTTACAAAGTTAACACTCCCGTCTGGCATAGACTTACATTTGAGCTTCAATGATACTCAATGGCAATGACGCAGCTGTTTTTCACAGACAAAAACAAGTTTCCAGACATAACAGAGCTAAAACCAGACATTCAAAAGGTCAATGTGTCTGTTTTTGGTAGTAAACAAGTCTGGCTTTTTGGCAGCTGTGAGAAATTTCCAGCCTCAGATTCAAAGTCCCAAAAGTCTTTCAGTATTCATTAACCCTTTCCACAGAGCCTCACAGACACAGTGCAAATGAACAAGATATATATCACAACATACATATAAAATGCTGTTACACAGTATTAAACAGTGCACATAAACCAATTCAAGTGAAATAAAGTAAGAAGTTCATAACTTTGCATAGGGAAAATAGGCAAATGTCCAGGCTTTACATTACCCATGCTCCAGGGCACTACAAACCCTATTCCGTATACCTCATTAGGTCATATGGATGTCATATGGATGTAACAGCGCATCTTACTAAATTCATATCCTTTTTAACACGTGTGCAGGATAGCAAATGTCATTTCTTTGGGGATCACTAGTTTGATGGACTGACCAATATTTCTGCTTCCCCAGGCAACCAGACTTATCCGTTGCATAACATATTAAGTTCTGTTTTTATCCCTTTTATTTTACAAACTGTTATTTTGCATTATACGTATATTTCTGTATATTTTATGTTGCATTTTCTATGATAACCCCATTGTTTGTACGCCCTGTCCTTTTTTTAAATTAAAACTTTGCTTTAATAAGAGGCTTCTTATATTCTAACGATTCCATGACCTTAGAAGAAGCGTTACCTAGATTGATTTATTAACCTATGAATACTAGCCTGCATAGTGAGCTTCAGAGTGTACTGGGGCGTTATTTAATGCAATATGTCTCGTCATCCTGATATGACGAATAGTGGCAGCTAAGATTGATTCGTTCTGGATGACAGAGAACTGACAGAGGGAGGTCCAGCATGACCCTGCAGGCTCCCATCCTGACATTTTACAATAGTAGTACCCCTAAGCATCTACGCCCAAGTACTACACAAGCATTGCCTCTCCACAGGTTACCTGAAAGGCTTTTTAGGTACAGGCTTGGAGAACCTTTGAAGCAATAATTTAATACATTACATACAGTTCTTCAGTGTATTAAACTTTGCCTATTCTTCGTAGTTTTTTGAGCGTGCGGCTGCAAACTTTTAAATGCAATAATTTGTAGAACCTAGTTAGACTATTTTCCACTTCTGCAAATGTGATGAAGAAGCCGTGAAGTAGTTTAACATTGCCAAAAAGCATTTTCGTAAAACCAAAGTCAGAAAAATCGTAAAAAAAATGAAAAGAAATAAAATTGAGAAGCCATTTCATTATGAAGTCTATCCTAAAGTATCCTAAAGTGCTTTTTTATGTAATTGAGGTACAGTACTCCTTCTGGCCTGTAGTAGGTGCTATTGATTACTACATCATAATGAAAGAAAATTGGCCATATTTAATCATTAAAATAAATTGCCTCTCCAACTGCATATTTTCCCTTGATATAAAATATGTATTTGTTTAATATAAATGTCCTACAGCACATGGATAATTTATGCAAGGATTCACCGAGACGTGTACTCAGAATACCCTTCATTTGTATCCCAAGGACGTGTCATGGTAATTCTCTTAACATGCTCTATTTAATTAACACGACTTGTAAAAAGGTGATAATTCCCCTTTAGGGTTACTGCAAATAACCATTGCACGTTTAATCCAAGATTACCTGCATTTGTCCTTTCCTGGAAGGAAGCGGGGCCTGAGATAAACATAATCAAACCTGGCCTGCCAATTAATGAGAAAGGACTAGAGGACGGAGCGAAGAGCAGAGCAGAAAAAATGATGCAAGTGCAGCTTTACAGAATAGTGAATTGCTTGTGCTGAAAGTCATTTTCTAAAAAGACCGAGACAAGACTTGAAATCGTTGCTCGTTTGCAAATTAGATTTACATTTAATACAATTATAGCTTAATGGAATGAAGTCGCAAAATAGCAATCGCGCCAGTGCTCTGCTCCCTCAGGAGTCACCTGCCTAAGAAAGCTGTGCAGTCATCATCCATTATTAGTATGTCTGGCTTCCATCTTTGGAATATAACATCTGGGAATTAAAACAGGTACAGGTCTAATATTGATAATATCAAGGCCTTAAAGTGAATCTCTTCATGTCTTTTTTATCTCCCCGATTCTGCAGATTAATTTTTTAATATGTCTCTATAGAGGTTGGAACTATTTTTTTGATACAGAACTCCTACTCACCTGCACAGAACTACATTGAAAATATAACATGTGTACTACCTGCAGCTGCCACTAGAGGGAGTTTAGGATTTGAATGCATACTGTATTATTATTATTGGGTTTATTGCACAAACAGTAAGCTGTGAGCTCCGGAGCTCCCTCTAGTGGTGGCTGTGAGTTACCAGCATCTTAGCTTTTAAATTTTTGTATTTGCAGGCCACATTGATCTAAGAAATAGATTAGGTTCAAAATTATTTGATGATTTATTTATTCTTTGATTGTGTTGAAGGCTGGACATTCACTGTTGGGTAAGAAAGCGGCTCACTAGTGTGGCTCACCGACGGTAGTGGAGAACATTAGAGATGAGCTAACGTGCTCGTAACGAGCACTATAGTGCTCGGCTCCCCTGCGCTCGCATGGGCGCAGGCATCCGGATCCGTCGGGTGAGGAGGATGGATCCGGATGACTGTGCCCATGCGAGCCAAGCACTACAGTGCTCGTTACAAGCACGTTTGCTCATCTCTAGAGAACATCCATTTCTGCAATGCAGTTGTCATATTTCATAAGTAGAGGTAAAACAAGTAGATTTTTGAGTCTGGGTACAGGTAGGTTGCAATTTGTAGTAGATTTATAACAGCTCATGCACACAAACTTATTTTCTTTCCGTGTCCGTTCCGTATTTTTTTTGTTGTTTTTATTTTGTTTTGTTTTTTGTGAAACCATTCATTTCAATGGGTCTGCAAAAAAACGGAAGTTACTCCTTGTGCATTCCATTTCCATATGTCCGTTCTGCAAAAAAAAATAGGATAGAACTGTTCTATTAGGGGCCAGCTGTTCCATTCAGCAAAATACGGAATGCACACGGACATCATCTGTAGTATTTGCGGATCCGTTTTTTTGTGGATCGCAAAATACATACGGTCGTGTGCATGAGCCCTAAGGCTGAGTCTATGGCTTAGGAAACTTGTGGGCTCAAAATATTAAAGAAAAGTGTTAAATAGGACCTTTCAGCTTTTCTGATATATTCTGATTTATTCCTCATGAAATAACAATTACATAGCATCTTTTTTAATTACTACGTGTTCTGCCTTTTCCTCTGTTATTCCTCCACTACATGATTATTGGTGCAGTTTGACTCTGGCAGCCCTGACTGGGTAGCACCCAATTGTAAAATTATTCTTGCATTTTGAAGAGGAATAGCATGATGCAGAGTAAGGAAAAGTTGTTATATTTTGGATTATCCATGTGTTTACTAGAAGAGAGTCAGGAGAGGTGATGGGTCCTCTTTAACCAATAGCACTGCTTCATCAAGTTATAAAATTAATTACTTTGGGGACTATTGTGACATGAAAATCCACAGCTCCATAACCAAGGTATTCACAATATTAATTTGAAATAGCAGTATTAAGCATTACACAGAGTGTCGCTTTGCTAGGTTGTATAGTGCTACATGAACAGAGCGGACATGTTGATCCTGTCACTCATTCTATCAATAGTTTAATCACGGTTAATCTTCAATCTCCATTATGGACTCCAGAATCTGTAATTTACATATAAATAGATCCAAGAGTCAAAGTAGGACATTTCTTTCGGGACACACATGTGAAGACCTCGATATGATCAGCAATAGGTCTTAGAGATAGCAGCAGCCTCCGATCACCATTTATCATTGTTCTTGAAGTCAAGCCAATGCCAAGCATCAAGGTCAGATCCAGAATTTAGGGTATGGCTACACATGTAGGTTTTTATTGCAGTTTTTCAACAAAAAGAATTAGTATCTCACCTAAATGATTTCTGTTCTTTTATGATCCACACCTGATTTTGGCTTCGTAAAACTGCATAAAAAACTGTGTCTGGCTGTACCCTTAGAGGATCTGAAAAGAGGATGTGAATAAAGGCTATGTACACCTTCGGAGGAAGGCAATTGTTTTTATGATTGCATTTTACTCATTTTTGGCTAAAAATCATTTTTTCAATTGGCCTTTATTAAAAATATTGAAATATTGAATATCAAAGGATAAAACTGATTTTCTAGCTATGTGACTGCCCTAGTGGCCAGTGAGACAACTGCAGGAATATATACATTTAAGAAAAGAAATAAATAAATAAATATTAGTGACATGGAAAATTAAAAGAAAATCTCACCAAAAATTCTAACACAAAATGTGACTAACACAATAGGTCATATTCTGATGATACATTCCCTTTAAATGGGTTGTCCCACAAAAATATTCTACAATTTTCAAATCAGTACCTGGATCTGAGTACTTTTTTAATTGCATGTGATTAAACATTTTGCATAGCCACTGAGTTATTTAATAAAATGTATCTGTATAGCGCCACCTCCTGTTTTTTTTCTCTTATTTCTTTATCTGGCTCACTGAGAAGGCCGCACATGCTCGTTTTCATCCTTCTCCTGCCTCCTGAGCTGTGATACGGAGAGCATGGACACGCCCCCTGAGCTGTGATAGGGAGACCGTGGACATGCCCCCTGAGCTGCAGAAGAAAAGACACCCCCCTGAGCTGCCAACTTGATATAAATCTAGCAGAGTAATGAATGGGAAGAACTCTGGATCCATGTGAGGTACAGGGCTGGTTCTAGCTTTGTTAGAAAGAGATTGTCACGTACTATTTGATATCTGATTTTCATTTTTTACATAAGTCATGGGAGAATCCCTTTAAGAAAGAAAAGGGTACAAAAGAAGGAAATACAGCTCATGTAAAGGTTGACTGAAGGTGTGCCAGTAGTAGGCAACTTTGTCCAACTTGGCTTAGGTACTAAGAAAGTAACTAGGCATCAAGGAACAGATGTAGGCTGGCACCTTATAATAACCATACTGTAATAATGAAGCATATTGCCACAGACAGATGTCTCAGCCTATGAGCGAAAAATATTTCTTTATACCAGTCGGTCAGTAGCAGCAAATTCCAATGTGATGAAATGAGGCGCCATTTCCATCCACCAGTAACATGGTCCCAGGTACCAGTGGAGGCTAGGCCGGGCATTTGGTTGCCTTTAAAGGTGCTTCATAGTCTAAATGAACTTGCAGCTCCATCCTGTTACCTGATTGCTATCCTGTTCACTTAGACAGGTCTATGATCATTCCTGCCTATTGAAGGAAATGGTCAGAGACTTACATCAGGACAAACATCCTTCCTGAGCCTAAGCACCATTGTTAGCAGAGGTGAATGTCACTGTAAGTAAAGGTTGGACTATTATTCCTTGTCTCGCACGCGCAGCAGAATGCCTTATCTGCAGAACCATTTCCTGACCTGCATTTTCATCCCACCCTGGATCTATTAAGCAATTTCCTGTTGTTTCTTTTTTTCTCCTTCTGTTTCTAATTTTACATTTTGCACAAGTGGCGAATGCTGGTGATTTATGTATTATTATCATCTCCATCGTGAATAATGTTTTAATTCCGTTCTGACAGGTGGCATGTTCTGGAATCGGGTTCACATTCCAGGTACAGTACCAGTGATGGATTTAAAATGTCGCTGAAGTTTCAAAAAAACTTTTGATATATTGTAATGACATATCAAAGGTTTTGATCAGTGGGGGTCTTAGTGCTTAGACCCCCACTGATTACTAGTGCTCACATAATACATCTGCTCACTACAGGAGACTGAATTGAGGCGGGCCCAGAGACTTTCTATTGAGTCTGTCTGACGCAGCGAGGAGAGAAAGTGCACTATGTGAGCACTTCTCTCTCTTCGTTCTAGCGACTGATGGGGGTCTCAGGACTCGGACCCCCACTAATCAAAACCTTTGATATGTAGGTACACCATATTATCAGTATGACCCCTTTTGTAGGTCTCGTGATGATGAGCTGATGAGCATTTTGACTCTATGGGAAAGCAGTTTTTTCTACTTATAGGAGTTATCGTGGAAATGATCCTCAGAATGGGTCATTATCACATTAGTGGGGGTCCAAGTTCAGGCATGCCTGCCGATCAGCTATTACAGGGAGTCGCTGCGCTCAGGTGAGGGATGCAGGCTCCCGACAGCTTTCCAAGGACAGCGCCATACATCATATAGTGGCAGTGCTTGGTATCGCAGCTCAGCCCCATTGACTTAAATGGGGATGAGCGGCAACTAGGATATGTGATCGATGTACAGTGATGTCACTGCCCTGGGAAGAGGGCTCAGCTAATAGCTCATCCGCTGGGGTCCTAGGTCTCGCAGATCTGATACTGATGACCTATCCTTTAACTATAATAAACTGGGTATGTTATTCACTTCTGAATATAAGAAAATATGAACAGTGCTGTGAAAAAGTGTTTGCCCCTTACAGATTTCTTTTGTTTTTGCACATTTGTCACACATGTGTTTCAGATTATCAAACAGATTTGAATATCAGGCAAAGATAACCTGAGTAAATACAAAAATGCAGTTTTTAAATAATGATTTTATTTATTAAGGGAAAAAGCTATCCCAAACAACCTGGTTCTGTGTGAAAAAGTAAATGCTGCCTAAATCTAATAACTGGTTGTGCCACCCTTGGCGGCAACAACTGCAGTCTAGCGTTTGTGATAATTGGCAATGAGTCTTTCCCATACAGTATCTATGGAGGAATTTCATCCCACTCTTCTTTGCAGAATTGTCTTAATTCAGCCACATTGGAGGGTTTACAAGCACGAACGGCCTGTTTAAGATCATGCCACAGCATCTCAATCAGATTTAAGTCTTTGACTAGGCCACTCCAAAACCTTAATTTTTTCAGCCATTCAGAGATGGACTTGCTGGTGTGCTTCAGATCATTGTCGTGCTGCAGACCCAAGTGCACTTGAGCTTAAGGGGGTTATCGGGAATTAAGAAAATAAAAATACTTAAATATTACTTTATTATAAATATATTCCCAAATACCTTTTATTAGTTATAACGACTTGTTTTGTCTAGGGAGCAATGATCAGGAGAAACAAAATGGCCGCTGTCCTATTAGTACACACAAAACCTGTCCTAATCACACAGCAGGAAAAGTTACTTCACAACACTGAGATAAAGAGTTGCCTCATTCTCCTCTCTGCTCGTCAGGGATTATGATCCTGATTGGAACTGATAAGATCTTCAGCTGAATCTCTACTTCATGAGAAGACATGAAGTAGAGGTTGTGGATGTGGTAATGAGCAGCAGCACTTGTATGCAGTCTCCATTACCACAGCCTGTCCTGTCCATCCTCTCTGTACTTCATGTCTCCTCATGAACTCCATTCCTACAGATATTCAGCTGAAGATCTTATTTCTAATCATAATTCCAGACAAGCAGAGAGGAGAAAGGGGAAGCTCTTTAGCTCAGTGTTGTGAAGTAACTTGTCCTCCTGTGTGATTAGGACAGGTTTTGTGTGTACTAATAGGACAGCAGCCATTTTATTTCTCCTAATCATTGCTCGCTAGACAAAATAAGCCTTTATAACTAATGAAAGGTATTTGGGGATATATTTATAATAAAGTAATATTTAAGTATTTTCATTTTCTTAATTCCAGGAGAACCCCTTTAAGATCACAAACTGATGGCCAAACATCCTACTTCAGAATTTTCTGGTAGAAAGCAGAAATCATAGTTCCATCAATTACAGCAAGTCGCCCATTAATACCACTATGTTTATCAAGATATTTTTTGACAAATGTGAGATAGGTGTTTGTGTCCTTTTTGGTCAGCAATGGTTTTAGCTTTGGCACTCTCCCTTGGATACCGTTTTTGCCCAGCCTCTTTCTTGTTGAATCATGAACACTGACCTTAACTTAGGTAAGTGAGGCCTGCACTGCTTTAGATGTTGTTCTGGGTGCTTTTGTGACCTCCTGGATGAGTCGTCAATGCGCTCTTGGAGTAACTTTGGAAGGCTGGCCTCTCCTTGGAAGGTTTACTTCTATTCCATGTTTTTTCCATTTGTGGATAATAGCTCTCACTGTGATTCAATGGAATCCCAAAACCTTAGAAATGGCTTTCAAACCTTTTCTAGTCTGTCAATGACTCTGTCTTTCTCATCTGTTCTTGAATTTCTTCAGATCGGGCCATGATTTGTTGCTTTTTGAGATCTTTTCATCCACTTCAGGTTGTCAGACAGGTTCTATTTATGGTGATTTCTCAATTCTACAGATCTGGCAGTCATCAGGCCTCAGTGTGGCTAGTGAAATTTAACTTTAAATTTAAGCTTTTTAAAAACTTTGGTTAATCACAGTTAATGGGAGGGGGAAGCAATTATTTTTTCACACAGGGCCAGGTTCTTTGGGATAGCCTTTTTCCCCTTAATAAATGGAATCATCATTTTAAAACAGCTTTTTACATTTACTCAGGATTTTTGGTCCACAACAGCTCCAGTAGCTGTAAGCTAGAGTGATGTCACTGGTTCTCCGATCTGTGAGCGGGCCATATGTCCCGGAGTGGCATAGATCGTGCGCACTGGAGCGCACAGCATCATAGATTACTATGATGCTGTGCACTTCGGGCCGCCCACGGGACTATTGTCCCACACTCATAGTGTCTTGGAGCGCATCCGGTCGTGTGCAAGAGCCTTAACTAACGGTTTTTTTTTTTTTTTGCAGACCCATTGAAAAGAATGGTTCCGCATATGGTCCGCAAAAAAAAATGGAACGGACACGGAAAGAAAATACGTTCGTGTGCATGAGGCCTTACACAAAGGCACTGAGATTAGCATATAGTTCACTTTGTGCCTTGATACGGACTTCTTAAACTCCGGTTTCCGCATTCTCGTGTTAGGATTTATGAAATACAGGTTAACCGCATTTATTTATCTGCAGACAGTAATTAGTTAATTTTCCAATCCATCAGAAGGATGCAAGGCTTCATGCTCCCTGCAGATGAGAGCTGATAACACCTGTATGTCAGAAGAAGCTATTCTGCAGCTTTGTCCTTCTCTCTTTGTGTATTCACGCAAGACGGGGATATGAACATGCCTTATTGGCTGGTAAATGGGCAGGTTACACAATCAGTAATAGTGGAATAGCGCCACCTAGTGGAAAGGGTGATGAAACAACAACAGAGCTGTTTAAAGTCGCTGTGATCAAACTGGAAAGCACCAAGGAAAGACCTGAAAGAATCCAGGGAGACCTGTTACCTCTGCACCCCCTATGGATATAACCCATATGTATGAGAATATAACTACCATAATAGTGCCCCTACAAGAATAAAAAAAATGCATACACTCCCTGCCATGATAATCTTGAATCCGACGTATACAGTTAGCCATAGACAGCCTCTTATTATATCACCTACCATAGCAGTTACACAAGTACAATGCAGATGATTATAACTGCACAGTTGGTTAAAGGAACACTCTGGCAAAACTGATTTGAATTGTGCTGTAACTAGTGCAGGTCCTGAGGGGGCAGAGCATGACACAAGGATTTTAAGAGCCCCAAAGAAAGAATCTGTGAGTTCCCATTCTAGTGTCAAAACCAACATTAGTCAGCAAAGCCTATAAAATAAAATAAATGTGCAAAGTGAGATGCAGCAGCACTCGGCAAACACTGAATACATGGACTATACATTGTCAGACATTGGAGGCAAGGATATGCCACCAATGTCACATAGGTGCAGGTCCCACCTCTGGGACCCTTTCCTATGTCCAGAAGGGGGCCCCGAAGTTAAAAGGGTTGTCTCACTTCAGCAAATAGCATTTACCATGTAGAGAAAGTTAATACAAGGCACTTACTAATGTATTGTGATTGTCCATATTGCCTCCTTTGCTGGCTGGATTCATTTTTCTATCCCATTATACACGGCTTGTTTCCATGGTTACGACTACCCTGCAATTCTGCAGCAGAGGTTGTGCTTGCACCCTATAGGACAAAGCGCCAGCCTATGTGCGCTCCCATGGTCCTGGCACATAGAAAAAGTCAGTGCTTTTTTCTATACTGTGCAAGCATGGCCACCATTGTTGTATTGCAGGGTGGTCATAACCATGTAAACTGGCAGTGTATAATGTGATGGAAAAATGAATCCAGCCAGCAAAGGAGGCAATATGGATAATAACAATACATTAGTACTTTCTCTACATGATAAATGCTAGTTGCTGAAGTGAGACAACCCCTTTAAGGAAGACGCCCTGTGTGCTTGGCTGCTCACCCTGAACTTTGCCAGTTCTCTTATGACTAAAATGTGCCATCCTTGAACCGTGCTTCATCTGGCTATGATTCCTACCCTCTGGTTTGCTGCTGTTACTTTATTCATGTGTCAGCCATTGCCAATGAAGACTACTCTGGTGGTAGCGACTTTGGATTATCTGTGGAAAAGTCGACATCCCTTTGCAGGGGTTAAAGGTGAAGCAAGGGCGTAGCTATAGGGGGAAGCAGGGGAAGTCTCTGCTTTGGGGCCCGAACTCAGAAGGAGCCCGCCCAGGAGGAGAACTAAAAGATTTTATTGTCTGGGCCCCCTTAACAGTATTATACAATGACATTATCAAACGTTCAAACATTTGCTGTGGGGCCCAGTCTTTTCTAGTTATGCCACTAAGGTGAAGAATATACAATGCTTTAGACTCCACTCCCTGGTTTAGCCTGAGGCCAAATACATTAGTGACCCATTGGGGTACATAAAATAAGTCCATTGCAGCAAAGTGGCAGAGGCCACTTAAAGGGCATCTGTCAGCATATTTGTACCTATGACACTGGCTGACCTGTTACATGTGCGCCTGGCAGCTGAAGGCATCTGTTTTGTTCCTATGTTCATATGTGCCTGCATTGCTGAGAAAAATGATGTTTTGCTATATGCAAATGAGCATCTAAGAGCAACGGGGGCATTACTGTAACACCTAGAGGCTCTGCTCTCTCTGCAACTGCCACGCCCTCTGCTTTGATTGACAGGGACAGTTTTTCCAAGTAAACTTCTACTTTCGCTCTAATATTGTGATCATTTACATACATCATTATTAGAGATGAGCGAACGTGCTCGTAACGAGCACTGTACCGCTCGGCTCCCCTGCTCTCGCATGGGCGCAGGCAGCCGCTTCCGTCAGGTGAGGAGGACGGACGCGGCTGCCTGCGCCCATGCGAGCGCAGGGGAGCCAAGCGGTACAGTGTTTGTTACGAGCACGTTCGCTCATCTCTAATCATTATTACATTTATACATAAATAGAAATTCAATTCCAACAATTCCTTTTTTGTCAATGATTGTATAATCCAAAAAAAAGAAAAAAAAATTATTTCAGTATGCGCTTGTAATGTGTATGGTAAGATTATACCTTCCTGTGTAAACAATAATTATAGTTGTCAAACCCAAAACGTTGGCTTTTTCAAGCCTGTCTGTAATGGAACAACTGCAACAATGTAGATAAAGTGTAGCAGGACATCAGAGTGAGATTCTGGAGCTACTTTCATGGCCTCCTGGATAACATTTCTCCTCGGTGTCCTGTATTCCCAGATTTAAAAAAGCCTCCACATACTGTAGGTATATATATATTTATAAGAACATGAGTAATAAACATTCATTTAATTAATTATACAAATGATGCTCTTAATTGGATTATTGGAAGCCCTCGGAGGAAATGCAGAACCGAAGCAAGACAATCCAGGTCATTTGTAGTTTCATCAAATGATGGGAGAAAAAAAACAAACCTGAAACCACCCCCACCCCCCTCCTCGCACAGCAGCTTGTTGTCAGCCGTAATTATTGTTTACTGATAATCAGCATTTTTTTCCCCCGATGCCAGCGATGGTGGCAGAATGACAAAAGTAGAAGAAATGAGAACCCCGCAGCTTTCAGCTGTCTGCTACAATAATTACACAATGTCATAACACCTCCGGGAGCCGGCGTCCATGTATCCAGGGTAATTTCCCGCATTGGTTCCGAGACGTGCAGAATTCCAGACTCCAACCAATCTCCCACATCGATTGTTAGGGGGCAAGGTGCCGAGAGGCGGCACAGAGGGATCACCTTGCTCTGCTTTCAGAAAATATTATACCGACGGCTTAATTGGGGTTAAAACGAGCGTCAACCTCTGAAGCCAGGGAAAAAAATAGAACTCCTTAATCTTATATATAAACAGGGGAGATAACGGTGCATGAGGAGAGAATAATAATTGGCTCAAGTGGGGTTACTATGGAGATTAATCAACAGACGGGCACTGTGGGCACCGTGGGCAGGCTACTTTGCATTCACACTCCAATGGCAAAGTCTCTGAAATACAGTACAGACTCAGTTCAATTCATTTATTTATTTGCTTCGTAGGGAATCAGCATAACCTAATTCTTACCCTCAGCTGCCAAAAAAGAAAAGAAAGAAAATGAAGGGATCAATAGGGCTCCTAAATCCACTGCCTGGAGGAAACTTGAATGAAATGTTGTTAAGCAGCTGCCACATTAGCAGCCATAAGAGTTTTTCCCTTAAAGGGGGTTATCCCATGAGTAATGTAAAAAATGCAAATCAGACATGGTATAGTACATGATAATCTCTCTCTAACAAAGCTAGAACCAGCCCTGTACCTTACATGGATCCACAGATCTCCACATTCATTGCTCTTCTAGATTTATATCAAGCTGGCACCTCAGGGGGAGGAGCCTTTCTGTGGGCTGTCCTTTCCGCTGCAGCTGACAGCAGTTGAAGAATGAAACTGAGCATGTGTGTCCACCTGAGTGAGCTGATTTAGAAAAATGGCAAACAGCAGGTGGCGCCATACAGATAGATTTCAGTCAATAACGCAGTGGCTATACAAAATTTTTAATTACATGCGATTACAAAAGGGACAACCCCTTTAAGCAAATTTACGCTTTTAGCGGCGCTGTATGTTCACCGTGTTAAAGATTGCCATACTTGTAGTAGTGGCAGTGCAGGGTATGGAAACTTTGTCCTGATCAAGTGAAATACCCTCGTAGACATTGTATAGGTCGACACAGTGAAGTAAGCAAGGAAAAGGCCACAGAGCTTGTACAGGTACAGCAGTCTCCTCAAACAGCTGATCGGTGGAGGTGCTGACCGTTGGGCCCCCGTGGATCTAAAATTGTCTATCCATAACCCAGAAAACCCCTTTTAAGCTGAATGTGTCACCAGAAAATGACCTATTGTGTATATAAAGGTTTTATGTTAAACATTTTTTTTTAAAAGAATTTTTGGTGATTTGGAAAAACTTTTTATTTAAAAAAAAAAAAAAAAATCCTAAAATTCTGCAGTTTTCACAGGGGCAACTAGGACTAAAATATGTCAAGACTTCCTGTTCATTGAGAGCAGCTACATAGATGCAGGGGGACATCATTGATATCTATGGGAGAGTTTTCTAGGCATGCTTTGTGACCTGTGCAGAGGTCAGGGGGGAGTAGATAAGATGTGATGTCAACTATTGTGAATGGTGGATCCTGTCAGCCCGTCCCCTTCCCTGCCCACACCACACCCACAATTTTAGACCTGGTGCAAGCAGGGAGAAGTTGCAATGTTTTGTTGCACCACCATCTGCACCTTAAATACGCCTAATTTAGGCATAATTCAGATTAATAAATGACCCCCTAGATTTTTATGGAGGCACAATATGGCTGCACATGGCATGCCTACAGGTATGTAGCAAAAACTGCATCCATACACATGGCTCTGCCGTCAGCGTGCGCCTTCAGAGGCATGATGATGGTGATGATATTTAAGGCAGAAGAATTTCTTACGCATAATGGTCCAGTACTACATCCTCATGGGGTTATAAATAAACTGAATGACTGGGTCGCCAGCTGTGATTTGTGCACCCATAGGGATACAGCGCCATGGGGAATATCTAATAGAGCGGGGCTGAGTAATCCAGCAGAGTAGCAATTCAGTTTATAATGAAGTGGTAGAAGACGGGGAATGAAGGTCACCGAGTGCAGGTATAAACAATGACATTTCTGCGCCGTTTCGACACACTCACTGATTTGCAGCAATTTTTGCTACAGCTTATGACAAAAAACTGGCGTAAAATCATACATAACCCCTCAGTATGACCACCTGAAAGAAAAAAAAATAGAGAATTTTAGCCCTTTTAGATGACAAATTGAAATTATTGTATATGTAGTTTTGCACTTTACAGCCTTCAAGCACTTCTGATAATATCAACCTCCCCAGCATCCTAAAATACCAGGTATATTAGGCTTTATCTTCTAACCATGGACCAGTTATTAGATAGTATTCCATTAATAAAGGGTTAATGCCCATCCTAGCTCACCACCGATATTACCGTCTTTCCCATTGAAGCTAGAAACTGGAGAGATCAATGGTAGGTGCACAGTCTTCTGCCCCTTACGAATATAGATGGGTGTGGGTCTCAGCCATAATAAATGTTTGCTATCTGTGTTCTAACAACCATATACAGTTGTGTCTACAGCTGTTCCCATGGTAACAGACTACAAGCAAACCCTGAGTAGTCCTACTCCATTTGATCTTTCCCCTACTCCTTGCCACCTTATCAAATGTATGGGATGAAGAAGTTGGGGACAGATGGAAAGGGAATATACTGGATGAGAGAACACAGGGTTTCTTTGGAGTCTATAACAATTAAAAAAATAAAAGAAAATACGTAGGTCGGTATAACAGCTGTAAATTCAGGATTATGGGGCAGCCATCTTGTCTGAGCTTCAGAGCTTTACAGCAAGCACCTGGACATGAGAAATCATAAAAAAAGTATTTGGAGGGAGAGATCTATTAAGGCACATTTTTGCAAAATTTCTCTAATACAAAAAGCTGCTACTGCAGCCATTAATAAATTCCCAACAATGACTGTTGTGGGCATGCTCTGTGTAGAGGTCACTGCAGGAAAGTGGAAGGAGCTGAGCTGTATCTATGGTCAATGGTAAATCCTGTGCTATCAGCCTCCATCTTTATAATAGCAGTGTTATCCTTCACTGTAATCCTGCATGTAGTAATAATGATATGACTGCTGACCTAAGGACAGACACACGCGCACACAAATGAACAAATTCAATGATTGATGATTTATAATGCTGTGTGGCCCTGAGAGTCCTGTAAACTATTCTAATACTCTGACAGCATAATTCAGTAGATTCCAGGACTCTCAGGGTCACACAGCATTATAAATCATTGACTGACACACTGAGTTTATCGCATTATTTTTTCAGTTTTTTTCTTTATTCTTTGTCCACCAAAGAATAAATCCCGGCTCCGGCTGTTTAGTTCGCCGGCACTTTTCACAGTACGTGCAGGGACGGCGGGCGCGCTCTGGCAAGCGCGCTCGCTTGCTTCTGCGGCGCATGTGCTGCACTGTGAAAAGCGCCGGCGAACTGAACAGCCGGAGCCGGGATCTCGCAGGAACTAATCGCGCACCGCGCATGCACGAGACTTGCGCGATCCCCGGCCAACGGCAGACCTGTCATTCAATTACAAGAGGGGAGTGGTTAGCTTGACTTGAAGCAAGGAGGCCGCTGCCCCCTTGACTTCAAGCTGATGCAAGAAAGCGCGCGCTACAGGATTAAAAGATGGATTTTTAACAGATACAGGAATCACTTGTCCGTATGAAGATATGCATCTGCCTCACACTGGTACCTAAATTAAGGTACTGCTAACAGTTTATTTACTGTCTAGGAGGTGACAGGTTCCCTTTAACTTAGAAAACCACTTTAAGAATCATGGTAAATGGAGCACCCAAAAAGTACACTACACCATATGCTACTCAAAGTAGCACTCTCACAAAATCTTTATTCTCTGACCTGTTAGAAAGGTACATGATGTAAACTGTAGTGAAGGTAATCCTCTTACCAGTGACTGTATTTGTGAGTTATAACCTCCCTTCTGTTACTCAGCTGTGTCATGTGACCAACACCCTGTTCTCCAACTGACACAAGACAGGAAGTTGGTTACTTCTCTATTCATTCCTATGAGACTGACATTGAGGAATAGGAATACAGAGAGAAACTGGCTTCCTGTCCACACATAGGACGCTGTGTTATTTGGAGAGACAGAGTGCTGGTCACATGCCACAGCTGAAGATCAGAAGGGAGGGGATAATCTACAAATACAGTCACTGGTAAGAAGATTACCTTCACCATCTTTCTAACAGGTCAGAGAATAACATTTTTTTTTGTGGGAGTGTTTCTTTAATGTACTATGGTACTGTGAATAAGAAATCCTGTATTTGCATTCACTCACAGACATTACAGTATACTGCTGGTACACGGCATATTATTATGTGTAGCATGTCATGGCCATATACGTCAAATATTGACAGCAGCCCTGATATTAATCACAGGTGCTCCAGGAACTGGGGCTGGAGATTTCAATGTCACACGTGTGATTAATTACACTTATCTGGAGATAAGCTGCCGGGAGCTAGTCTGTCAATTTCAATGTTTTATGAACAGGTAGTAGCCAACGTACACATTTCATCTGTGACAGCACTGCTCACAATGGGCTTTCAAATCATCAAATATCCTATGCAATCCTATGCTGTATATGGAAGCCCATTAAGGCATTCACCACCAGGGCTAGACTCGGAGTGAAATTCAGTCCTTGCATTGTAAAACATAAAGGCCCAAATATGTTTGTGCAACCCCATAGTGCGAATGGCATATCTGGATGCATATTACTTACAGTACTACCAAACATACAGGAGTATACATCACTACATACATCTGATGTTCTTCTAACTCATATCTCCATTAACAGCAGATCACCATGATGTCATCTTTCAGTCACATTTAGTCTCTGCAGTTTTCCACACAGACATCTTTGATTCCTCACTTTTCCATCACGCCCCACCTTGTGCTCCAACAGCATTATCCTGCTGCTGCCATACTGTTGCCTTCCAAGCCCCCTCCCTCCCAGTACCACCAGTAGTAATAATGCCCCATAGTGCCCATAGTAGTGATAACACCCCCCCAAAGTATCTTCAGTAGTAAAAAGACCCTAAATTGTTCCCAGTAGTAATAGAGCCCCCTAAAGTGCCTCCAGTAGTAATAAGGCCCCTGTGTAGTGCCCCCAGTAGTTATTTCTCCCAGTAGTGGCCCCAGTAGTTCTAATGCCCCCTGTATTGCCCCGGTACTTATAGTGTCCCTCTGTAAAGCCCTCAGTAGTAAAAAGGCCTCTCTATAGGGCCCCCAATAGTTATGATGTCCTCTAAAGTGCCCCAATAGATATAATGCATTCCTGTAGTATCGCTAGTAGTTATAATGCCCTTTACAGCCCCAGTACTTATGTCCCCCTATAATGCCTCCAGTAGTTATAATGCCACTCTGTATTGCCCTAGTACTTATGTCCACAATAAGGCCCCATTCACACGACCGTATGAATGGGGCCGTATCTATTCCGCAATATTGTGGCCCCATTCATCTCTATGAAAAATATGAAGCATGCCGCTGGGCGGCCCCCATATTATTGTGGGTCCACAATAATACGGTCGTGTAAATAGGGCCTAAGGCTCCCAGTTGTTATAGTGCCCCCTGTAGTGTCCCAAGTAGTTATACTACCCCTTTGTATTGGCTCAAAAGTGATAGAAAAAAAATACTCACCGCTACATGCTTTAGTCACCTGCTGCCCCTGTTCTATCACAAACAGTCGCTATGAGGTCATTGCGCCAGCTGAGACCTGACGCAGGCGATTGCGATAATGTCATTGCTTTGTGACTGCCTGCTTTGCCTCATAGGCTTCAGGCCCAGTGGTCTGTGGCCTGTCAGAGTGAACGGTGGGGCCAGGAAATATCGATACACTTGTATCTGTTATTGCCACTACTTTCGGACCCCTGGGAAAAACATCCCAAGCCTCGGATGTTTTCGCCTAGCAACACCCCAGGGGCAGGCAGCCCAATCTAGCATTTGCCAGAATTGATAGATGGGCAATCTGGCCCTGTTTACCACAGTGAAATGGATTGTCTCACCAAGACAAACTTTCCATTAGCCTGGGTTTACATGTTCAGGTTTTTTTTTTTTTAAGACGCCAAAGCCAGGAATGAGTCTTCTCTCTTAGAATCCACTCCTGGCTTTGGCGTAAAAAAAAACATAAAAAAACAGAATGTGTACACCCAGCCCCCAACCCAGGCATATAGAGGTCATAGAAGGATCCAACATGTAAGGCCTCCTTCACATGAGCGATATGAATTGTGTCAGGATTAGGGATGAGCGAACTTGTGGTTTACAAAAAAATTCCATTATGGATTCTGTTACCACAGGCCATAATGGAATTCTATGACGGAATGTATAATGGAATGCCTTTAAGAGTATGGGCCGCATAACGGATCCATCTGGTTTCCGTTAGGGCCCTTGCAGATGAGTGTGAGACATGAACGTCTCCCGCATCGCAGCTCCTGGCCTGAACTCCCGGCACTGAACGGGGTTACATAGCATTATAGTGATTTATGATGCTATGTAACCCTTACAGTTCTGGAATGTGTTGGATAACACTAACAGCAGAACGGTAGATAGGAGCAATAAAAGGTAAAAGAAACGTATTACAAAGTTACAGCTATCTTCATAAATGATTATTTTATAGGATGTTGATGCAAACTGAAAAACCCCTATACAGGTAGTTGCCGTTGCTGATAGACGATGCTAAACTGCCTCAGCTACACTGCAACTTTTTGTGGCGCAACTGATTGATTTTAACTATTGAACTACAGCTATGCAGGTCACTCAATCAATCATGCCACAAAAAATAATCACAGTGTAGCCGAGGCGTTATATGAAGGCACAGAGAGAGCTTATAGCTCTGTAATATGGAACCATAGGGATGTTTATGAGCCCTTAAAGGGGTTTTCACATCTCGGACATAGATAGCATATCACTAGGAGGTGGGACCCACACCTATCTCCACAACAGTGCCCTCAAAGTGAAGGAGAGCCCATTGCACTCCAATTACTTTTATGGGAGATCCAAAAATAGCTGAGCGAGAGCACTCTGCTATTTTCGGAAGTCCGACAGCGGTGAGCGCACCGCACATGCACGGCCACCTCACCATGGCTATTTTCTGAACTCCCATAGCAGTGAATCGAGGGTGGCCGTGCTTGTGCAGTGCACCCTCCTTCACTTTGGTGGGCCCATTCTGGAGACAGGAGCAGGTCCCAGAGGTGAGGCCTGCATCTGACATTAAGTGATACGCCATTAATGTCTGAGATGGGAATAGGTGACCATATACATTACATTGGCCAAACCTGCCCATTTTGGTGTCTAGTAGGGTATACACATTTATTGTCACTTAGTAAGTTCTATCTGCATGAATCCCAAAAACAAAAAGGATTTCCTGGTTACCCCCCTACTGGAATACATTAAGTAAATTTTGTGAGAAATCTGCTTGTGGAATAAGGAGATGGACAGCAGCGTACCTGTCGTGTATCAGGAGAGGTGCAGGCTGCGCGCAGCATTTTTAATCTTTCTTTCTGACATTATTACCATCATAAACAATACCAAAATGCTGAGCCATATTTTGTGCATTTTATGGACACCGTCTCTGCTGAGCTGCAGGCGGAGATTTATGTGTCACATTGTCATTCCCAGACATTACAACAGAATGACTTACAGTATGTCCTTTGTCAAACCCAGCAAGGCCAAGCCACATGAGCTGCATCCCTCTCCTCTTCTGTATTCTGAGAATTACTCCCAAGACCACAGTAATGGAGACCATGATGAAACGGGAACTGTGGTTCATTGTTACTGCTGACCAAGGAGCTGCCGGTCAGCGCGACCTCCTAATGACATCACAGCCCCTACAGGCATTGTGGAGGAGCTCCGTTATGCCATCACAATGGAGGCCACACATGCACAAGATGAAGGGCCCTTAACCTACTTGACCTTTGTCATTTTATTACACAAGATCAGCTCTGCTAAGTAACGGAAATAGGTCAAACAGCACAGCACAAGCCATTCCTGAATCTAGCTCTCGACATGAGCAGAGCAGAAATCATGAAACTTCAAATCCGTGCAGCCAAGTGTTTGCAAATTTATTCTACAAGTCAAAATCTGCATGCAAATGCTAATAGGAAGAACATGGCATAGCTATATAACAGGGCCCCCCTACTGATTGAACCTTCACGCAGTGATTCCCTGTTGAATTAGGAAGGTACAGTAGTTTTTTTTCTGCTTATATTACACATAGCAGCTAATTTAAAAAGCAAGGCTGCAGTGTAAAGCATGGGGGGGGGAGATCAGAATCAAATTGTCAGTAATAGTCAGATTGTGGATTTGTCACACCAGCACTACAGATTATATATATATATATATATATATATATATATATATATATATATATTAAAAATATTCTATATATAACTTATATTCAACTATTTCACCCCCATTTCTTCAAGCACTGCCACTCAGATCCTCCCCATTGCTGCAGCGAGGACATGTCCATAAACCCTGGACACTACTGCAGCCAGTCACTGGCCTCATCAGCAAATGGCACATGACCACTGAGACCAATGATTGCCCACATCGGTCGCCTGGAGTATACGGGCACCTCTTTGCTGAAACCCAGCAGGGAAGAGCAGAGCGACAGTGCTGGATGTGATGGGTGGGAGGGAACAGGTGAAATAGTTGAGTATATAATATTATTATTTTATGACTATTCCTACCTGGGATTTTTTTTTTTTTTTTTTTTTTTAGCACAGCAATGTGCACCTGTGCTTAAAGGGGTTCTCTGCGAATTAAGAAAGTGAAAATATTTAAATATTACTTTATTATAATTATATTACCAAATACATTACATTAGTTATAATGGCTTGTTTTGTCTAGGGAGCAATCATTAGGAGAAATAAAATGGCCGCCAGCCTTTTAGCACACACAAAACCTGTCCTAATCACGGGGCAAGTTACTTCACAACATTGAGGTAAAAAGCTGCCTCAGATTCCTCTCTGCTTGTCAGGGATTATGATCCTGAATACAGTTTAATATGATCTTTAGCTGAATCTCTCTAGAATGGAGTTCATGAGGAGACTTGAAGTACAGAGAGGAGGATGGAGATGTGGATAATTAGCAGCAGCATTTGTGTGCAGTCACCATCACCACAGTCTGTCCTGTCCGTCCTCTCTTTACTTCATGTCTCCTCATGAACTCCATTCCTACAGAGATTCAGCTAGAGATCTTATCAGCTGTATTCAGGATCATAATCCCTGACAAGCAGAGCAGAGAGGATGAGAAACCGCTTTACCTTAGGGATTGAAATATGTTTAATTTTGGTTATCTGGGGATTTGAGAGACTCCCATTTCTCCAGCCCTAACCTGTATGCTTATCAATATCTATATATTGTATTTTATCTGTCGTATCTTGACTTTACAACATAGACTGACTTGACACATGTATGTTCACTTTGGTGATATAGAGGGTATTGGGTACTATCCTGTGTCAGGGCCTCTTCAGGGAATGTAGGAGGTTCGGGACACGGGATCGCCCCTATCGGGGCAGCTATTCCGTGATTAGGCGGGGCTGCCAGTCTGTCAGGGATAGCCATTAGGGACAGTTTTCTTCTGCCCCATCTATTACGCTGGCCTTGTTCCTGCTCATTAAATATCACCCCCTAGTTTGTCTGTCCTCTTTTGTCTTGCACCAATTTTATTTTATATGTAGCAATAAAAGTTATGTTTTAGTGGCCTCCTGTGATTAATTCCTTACTATACCACTATTCTTTGTCCGACGGTCGACTTGTCTGATCTGACTTTTTCAGAGAGGAGGATGAGGCAGCTCTTTACCTCAGTGTTCTGTAGTAACTTGTCCTCCTGTGTGATTAGGACGGGTTTGGCGTTCGCTAATAGGACGGCGGAAATTTTATTTTTCCTAATAATCGCTTCCTATGGCACAACAAGCCATTATAACTAATGAAAGGTATTTGGGAATATATTTATAATAAAGTAATATTTAAGTATTTTCACTTAATTCCCGGAGAACCCCTTTAATGACCCGAAGTGTTGGTGGACGTGCCTGCTCAGTTATTGTCCCCACAGCCATGTCTCTGCACAGTGATCTTTGGTTCACTGCTAAGCAACCAACAGAAATAACTTTCTCCCTGTTGGGCAGGGAAGGAGCAGAGTCTCTGCAGCAGCATGGCAATATAACTGAGAATATGGGCTTCACTGTCAGGTGCCAGAGAGGGGAGAAGACTGATTGTGTCCACAGCCTTCCCCTGTAACTCAGTTTGACAGCAGCACCAAGGTGGACAGATAAAAGCAAAAAAAAAACAAAAACAAAACACAAACAAACCATAAAGAAACTCTTTAAAATATTCAAGGAATCACTCCCTTAAAAAGGGGAGAGATAAGGAAAGAAGGAGCAGGAGAAAGAGCATGCCCAGCGACCAAAATATTCTTACCCAGTAAATGAGAAGAAAAATCTGCAGAAAACACACAACATTTCTGGCTACACTATATCTAATGGATACAGATAACTAAGAAGTATTTTATGTAACATTGAAGGGGTTGTACAAGATAAGAAAAAAAACATGGATGCTTTCTTAGAAATACCGCACCACACCTCTCCAGTCTTGTGTCTTTGGTACTGCATCTCAGTCCCATTCACTTCTATGTAGAGGCAGTACCAGGCACAACCCATGGACAACTGTGGCGCCGTTTCTGGAAAAAAGCAGCCATCTTTTTCATCCCCTTTAATATGAGGAACAACCTGCCGGATCCGTGCTAATGCTAGCCCACCGTGCCGCCAGAAGTCCGCTCCGGCCCTATTCACTATAATGGGGGCGGGACAGAGGTCCGGCTGCAGCAAGGCAAACGTGCCGAGATGTGGGCGGACAAAAATTACAGCACGCTGAGGTTTTTGTCTGGCCTCCTCTCGGCATGCTTGCCATGCTACAGCCGGACCTCCGGCCCACCCCCATTATAGAGAGCGGACTTCTGCTGGCCAGTGGGCTAGCGTTAGCACTGATCCAGCAGGCTGTTCCCCTGCCGGGCCCTGCTGCCGCAGGTATAAAAGTGGCCTTGCATGAAAACACAATCTACTGAAGCTGCAAAAACAAACTAAAAAAATGAATAAAAAAAAAAAAATCAAAGTGAATGCACGCTGTATTCCCAGTAACAAAATCTTCCAATTTCACTTTTATTTTACAAATTGGCTTCCATTGTTAAATGCAATAGAAATACTTCACAGGTCAGTGATTTGTTCTTTAAAAGTTTATACCAATTCATAAAGGGGGCACCTTTATTGTTTTCTTACCAACAGGCACAATGAAATATAGAAATTTTTTCCACAGTATCCGTTTTTCTCTAAAATATACTGTACATATTAAATAACCCGCCAGCTTGAGCCTTTTAAATATTTCCAGTACCTACGCATAAAATGTCTACCAGCAAATAAAATAGTTCCCATCTAAAAGTGCATATAGTTAGTCTTGGGAGGCAGAGGGTTTTACCTAAAAGAATGAAGAGAGAAGCTGCCTGATTTGCATTAGAAAGTGTGAAGGAGAAAGCAGAAGGTAAGACTATACAGCGTTCATTATATACAACGAGCCAAAGCTTCTACAGCCGACTGGCCTCTATATACATCAGTGTAATATTAGAATACCCCAGAAAGATCATGGCCACAGGATACAGCAGAAGCCTGCGGAGCACGGCCCACTAACACTCAAGCAATATGTAAGTTGCAGTCCATAAACTGACCTCTCGTGTTCATACTGTACAGTCATTTCCTAGTTACATCTGGACCTGGGAAAGCTGGGTGTCCACCAATATGATCAGCTCTGACAGGGGACTCAATTTCCCCAGATCCAAGCTTCATTTACGTTGCTGTGTATTGGACCTGTGTAAGGGGCTGTTCACACGAGCACAAAATACGGATCTTTTCCTTTTCACAGACAAAATGGACAAGAAAAATATGTGTTCTATCTTTTCTGCTGGGCCATATGCATATGCAATGGGACTTGGGGAAGCAATGGGTTGACAGGGCCTGACCCGTGATTTTGTATGCTGGTGATTCAGACATGTAATATGTATGGAGGGTCTCTCAACTCATGCCCAATCGTTTTGCAAGCAAGCCGTCCACCAGGGATGTCTGGCTGAGTTTTTCATCCTCATTCTCAACACATGCAAGCTGAGCATACATGTGTATATGGGGATCGGGAGAGTGTTCGGCCAGCTTAAGAACCCTAGCCAGATCAAAATGTGCAAGAATAGACTTTCTAGCTTGATGCGCCTCATGTGTTCATAATTTAAAGGGGTTATGCAACCCCTCTAATGCCCCCCTTCCCCCAAATGCCTGGGCCCCTCATATTTACCTTGCTCCCCTGCACCCAGCGACGGGGGGGATTGGGGGCAGCCAATAGCAGGCCACCACAGGAATGAGCCTCCCTACAGTCACCCGCGATGCTAGGGAGGCTCCTCCCCGTCGCGGCCTGCTACTGGCTGCAACCCCCCACCCGGATGTTTTCATCCACGCGACAGAGATGCAGCGGCGGCCGTGTGGGGATCAGGAGCGACACAGAGTCGGGGAGCCGGGTAAGTATAATCTATATGAGGGGCCCCGGCATTTGGGAAGGCATTACAGGGGTTGGATAATTAAAGGATAAAGGATAATATTAAAGGATAATAAACCCCTTTAATGTACAAGCAACATTTCACAGCTTTCAAAGTGCTCCCGACTCCCTGCGTCGAGACACAGCCACTAAGAATTGAATAGCTGCAGACCTGGGATGGCAGCGTGCAGATGACCTTATTTTTCTATAAATGATGCTTAAGGACTAGATACATAAACCATTCAGGACTGACTCTGGGAAAGATAAGTAGCAGCATCCAGCACCCCAGCTGCTGTGAAACTACAACTCCCAGCATGCACACTGACTTCGCTGTTCTCAGAACTCCTGTAGAAGAGAAGGGAACATGCTAGGAGTTGTAGTTTCTCAACAGTTGGCGTGCCAAAGGTGGCTGACCCCTGTCTTAAGGTAGTCATACTGGTTGTCACCCACAGATATAACTAGGAAATGTCCAAATAGAGGACAACATTGAGGACTGCATATACATATGGCTGCTTTAGGGGCCAGTGCTCTTTAATACACAGTAATGTAATAGAATACCCAACTATTACACACAATCAAAAGTCAGTTCAAGAAAATACAAGAATCCTGAATAGGATTTCAGTGGCTTAAATAGGACAATATTAGTACTGTGCAGTTCTTCAAGGCCATAATGACAGAAGCCAAAATGCTAACGGTAATACCAAGCTTGAGATATCAGAATGATGGTAGATTCTACTGACCGGTATACGGCATGCCTGCACATAACAAGTCATTGTCGGCATCAAGAGACACATACGAGATGCAATTTTCACTACAAATGATTCACCACCAATTATCAGCTTCAAACACTGCAGCGCAAGCAATAGTGATCAAAGGTCCATATCTACGGTGTGATATTAGTAGTTTTATTTTCCAGTCAATCCAGTGTCTTGTTAGACTTGCAGTTCTGTTAAGGAAATAAAAGCAACTGAATAGAAAACAAAAAAATATGATATAAAGAGTCACGAATGGATAATGTCAATGCCAAGAGGAAGCTGCGTAAGTCAAAACGTCCAAACCTCTCCGTCTTCATACAAGTGCAAACGTGAGCACGAAACCGTTTGGTCCAAAAGCAAAAATAAAATATCAGTCATGTCAATAATATTAGAAAGGCTTCCTTCAGCATGAGATGGTGGGAGCGGCTCCAACTGAGAAACGCGGCATCAGCGGCCAAATATGGAGTTATATTCCAGCAGAATTAGCTCTACGATTTGATTCTGATAGACCGTGTGAATGGCGATATTGCCAGTCTCTTGTTCCGGCTTCAGTAACGTCGGGCCAAAAACAATTGCTAAACTCTGAAAGGTCATTCTGTTCTTTTCTCCAGTTTCCACAACGCTGGGAAAACAAAAAGAGAACATAAGAATTAGTCCCCTTCCCTACAGCACTGTCGACAGATGGGTGCCCCTACTCTGGCCAATATCCCTATCATGTTTCAAGGCTCTTTATTGGGTCAGACATTGACTTACAAGAAAGTTACCTATAGGTGGCGTGAGACAGTTTTCTCCCTTCTGGAGGAGAGCTAATTTGCATACTTTCTCCCAGGGACCAGATGCAGCAGTCATCATTACAGGTACCGCTAAATATTAAAGGGGTTGTCCAACTCTTCACAAATATTACTTGATAGGCAGGGTCCGGTACACCACCGATCAGCTGTTCTGCCAGAGCTACAAAGCTCCACCCGTAGTGGACACAGCTTGTTACTGTAGTGCTGCTTCTACTGATGTGAAGAGGAGCACTGCTGCAGTAACCATCTCCGGCCACTATACAACAGATGGAGCTGTGTAGTTCCGGTGCCGCAGCTGCTGCAGAACAGCTGGTCAGTAGGGGCAGCGAAGTATCGGATCCCCGCCAATCAGATAATGATGGCCCAATCATTTCGCCTGGTACTGTCAATCAATAAGAGGGAGGGGCTGGCAGGAGAAGCAGGAGGAGCAAGAGTGCACAGAGTGGCTTGGGCCACTACTCATTTGCATATTGGTTTAAAGGTATCCTTTGTCCAGAATGTAAAAGATTGATATGTGAAAGGTATCATTACATTCATCTGAGCTAGCCCTACAAGACACAATGCTTGGTTTATAAGCCCTGGTGACAGACCTCTTTTAACTCAATTTACTGTATGTTTCGACCTGTAAGACGCATTTTTCCCCCAGGGTCTTATGAGGTGAATACTAATGAGGGCTTCCATTATGGAAGCGCTCATTAGTATCGGAGGACCAGGAAGCGGTGAAGGCTCTGTACTCGCCTCTTCATGGTCCTCGCTGTGTTGTGGCTGTTCACAGCACAAGAGCGCTCTGTGACCTCACGATACGCGCATCAGATCACAGCACAGCCGATGGAGGAGGAGGAAGAAGAAGAGCGCTGGAGCAGAGGAACTGCGGCATCCGGAGCAGGAGAGGTAGGCGTTTTTTTTTTATTCTGCTGGGGGCTGATATGAGGAAATGGGGCTGCTGGGGGCTGATGAGAGGCATGGGGATCTTATCTGAGGTCTGATTGGAGGTCATTTACATTGAGGTCAGAGCTGAGGTCGGATTGGGGGTCTGATCTAAGGTCTTATTAACATTGGGGGTATGATCTGAGGTCTTGTTGGAGTCCTACTAACATTGGGGGGTATGATTATTGGTGCTGTTAGCCGAGGTTTGATATTGGGGGTCTGATTAGTGGTCTGACCTGAGGTCTAATGAAAAATATTTTTTTCTTATTGTCCTCCTCTAAACCCTAGGTACGTCTTATAGGGCAAAAAATATGGTATACCAACGGTCATTACTTTTACATCCATAGAAGTAGAGTGCTGTGATTTGCTTAATAAACGTTTGTAGAGGTTTAGGTTTATAGGTTTATTATGTGTTGAAATGCTGTTTTTACCTCTGTCAAATACTTGGATTTCCTAACATTTATGTGTTATATATTTCTACATCCACAGCTGTGACAGCCTCTCTGCATTTTAAGCACCAATTATAGGCATTTTTTTCTGTGTAGCAATCCCGGGTTTTCAGATTCCCGCGCAAGCAAACAACTGAGCTCAGCTAAAATGCCACTTACTAAAGAATTCCAAAGACAAATGTATCGTGTACTCAATACTTTCAACTCACTGCTTGAGATGCTTGAAAAGTGCCTGCATTGTGTCTTGGTTCGGCTTTGGCAACTGTTTAATTAAGTCTCTGACTGCCTGAACACGTAGCTTGGGCTCTTGCTCTGAAAAGGAAAAAAAAAAAAAAGTTACTTGCAAAGCATTATGTGCGCTAATACCAAGTGCTAAACGGATACTTGTATTACGCTATTCTGCAGTGCCCTCTAGTGGCCACAATAAGGAACTGCTAGTAAAATCTCCCAGGGTAGGTGGGATTTAGATCTTCAGAATTTTAAGGGAAAATTAGGGTAAAATACATCCATATTAGTGCTGCAAAACACTTACCATCCTAACTAATGGACTAAACACAGGTCACATAGAACCCTAAGGCGATTCAAGTCCAGTTCACAAGCACAGCCTGGTGTTCTGCTTGCAACATGGATGACAAAAAGCAACCATATCATGGGCAAGTGAAAATGGCTTAAATTAGATTAAATCACATAAAATGTGCAGTTTCCGTGTGCAATGTATATGGGAGATATTTATACAAATGGTGGGGTGTGGGCATAAAACTTTGTTAGAGCAGATATACATATATTGTCGGCAAGTGGTACATGGCAGGGGAAATGCTGGGTTGTATAAGAGCCAGGAGCTCTTCACTGTACAGGAGGATCCACTGCACAACAGAGGCGTCCAACAGACCCCAATGACGTATAATGGAGTATAATGGGTTCCTCCACAGCACCTGTTGTTTTGATGGGAAAAACAGATCCGCATGCAATGGTGGCACTTAATGGATGCAAATGTGAATAATGCTTTAGACTTGGTCCAGATATGGTTGAATTGTTGAGGATTTTGGTTTTGGACTCCACACAGCAAATTCGTAGCAATTTACAGTACAATACTTGTGGATGGGGTGTTCAAGTTGGAGATTTTCAGATCCACAGCACGCTCGTTAAGTTGCAGAAAAACTGCAAATGTACACAGCAGATTTCGATTTTTGTGATGCATGAGGAGAAACCCTTCACAAACCCAAATCTCTATTCCCTGGAGTGTAACTAATGATCAGATCTGCAGTCTTAAGCCTGATTCACACGTCAGTTTTTCACGGACATGTGCGGCACATGTTCTCCACTGACAGCACACGTCCCCTATTCATTTTAATGTGTGTATTCACACATCAGTGTTTTAGCACAGATGCATGCTCCACTTTGTCAGTGTTAACGGATCCATCACACCCATTATAGTTTATGGGTCCATGAAAGCCACGGATGCAACATGTTGCATCCGTGTTTCATGGGTCACTAGGAAGAAATGCTTTGAAAATTATTTTTCATCTGTGCAGGGTCAATGAAACAAAAAACGGACACACGGATCCTTCACGGACAGCTTCACGGATGCATCACTGACCACCTTCTCACAGATTTGAGCACAGACACAGATGTGTAAATGAAGCTTTAAAGGGTTTATCAGGAACTGATCATGATGACCTATCTTTAGGATAGATCATCATCATCACATGGGTGGGGGGCCGAGCCCTGGAACCCCCATCGATCAGCCGCCGGAGTTTTGGTGAGCGCAGCTGTATCCGGCAGCTTCACAAGCACAGCGCCGTCCATTAGATAGTGGCAGTGCTTGGTATTGCAGCTCAGCTCCTTTCACTTCAATGGGGCTGAGCTGCAACTAGGCCACGTGACCAATGTTCAGGACGTCACATGGCCGGGAAGAGGCCGCAGTGCTAACGGAGCGCTAACCTGATGGCTGATCTGATATGGATGACCTATCCTGAGGATAGGTCACCAATATAAATTCTAGGATAACCCCTTTAACTTTAACTATATTCCCTTAACTACCTTGACATAAGCATTTCAAACTCGACAGTGGAAAGGTTAAAGGGTTTCTGTCATCAGAATTTAGCCTACAAAACCGAGTGTCATTTGCAAATCGCAAATTACACCTGATGACAGAAAGCCTTCTTTTATAGAAAACTGTATGGTAGTTTTTGTTAAAATAGCGTTTTTATAATATGCTAATTAGACGTGAACCCTGCACCTAGGAGCGGCCTTAATAACGCCCCTTACCCCTCCTCCCTTGCGTTGATTGACAGGGCTGGGCAGCCATCTCTTTCGTCTCCCGGCCCTGTACGATCGCGAACTCCCGCGCCTGCGCATTGCGATAAGCAATCTGCGCACGCGCGTTGAGAGCCGGAGGCCGCCCGGGTCCCGGCTTCATCAATGCACATGCGCGGATTGCTTATCGCAATGCGCAGGATTTCGCAATCGTACAGGGCCCGGAGACGAAAGAGGTGGCTGCCCGGCCCTGTCAATCAACGCAAGGGAGGAGGAGTAAGGGGCGTTATTACGGCCGCTCCTAGGTGCAGGGTTCACGCCTACTGCACCTAGGGGGCCTAATTAGCATATTATAAAAACGCTATTTTAACAAAAACTACCATACAGTTTTCTATAAAAGAAGGCTTTCTGTCATCAGGTGTCATTTGCGATTTGCAAATGACACTCGGTTTTGTAGGCTAAATTCTGATGACAGAAACCCTTTAAATACGGCGAGTGAATTAATGCATCTGATTCTTACTGATTGCATTCACAAAGTCGTCGAAATGGTTGTAGGTGAAGAGAGGCTCAGGCAGTTCTCTGAAGAACATCTTCAGCGCTCCAGTAATCACATGAATGTCTTCCCATTTACTGTCATTCAGGTCCAGTTTCTCATCTGCAACAAAGAGTTGAATAAAATGTGAAGCATTAATGGATCTGTACTGAACTGCAGCCCTGTATGTACGGTAACACCGTGCACAGGTCTTTCTGTCCTGTGCTCCTCATACCACATAAATGGAGGCAGTGTGTTTGCCAGGTGTCTGCAGTGCCGTGTATATTCCAGATATATAGAAATATATGAAGAGCAATGTGCTCACCAGCACCGCAGCAGACATGAAATCCAATCACAACTTAAAGGGGTATTCCCATCTTAGACAATGGGGGCATATCGCTAGGATATGCCCCCATTGTCTTATAGGTGCGGGTCCCACCGCTGGGACCCGCACCTATATTGAGAACGAAGCGGGGGAGTTCTGAGCCTGGAGGACCCCGGGGTCCGACCACCGCCAGGCGCTGCCCCCCGCACCTATAAGACAATGGGGGCATATCCTAGCGATATGCCCCCATTGTCTAAGATGGGAATACCCCTTTAACTAAATAAATGATGAATAATGTGAAAATGTTCAGTCATAAATGAGCAAAAATATTCCTGGAAATTCCCAAATCACAAATACCTAAAACATTGGAACAAAGAGAAAAATAAAAAAAAAAGAAAGCAAACTGGCGGAGTTCGGATCATGGACGACCCATCTAAATGCATGGTAAGCAAAAGGGTTGGTACTAGAAAAAAGGGCAATGGTTGACTATGGTCGTATCAGGGGTATCTGGCAAAACGGCAACATAACCATAAAGTAGAAGTTCCAACAAATGATCGTTGTACACCGAGACATAAAGAATACAAATGTCCTTTCCAAATTTATCAAGTTAGAGCAAGGAGTCTACAAGAATTTAAAGGGGTTGTACAGGATTAGAAACACATTTCCACTTACCACCCTGGCATCTAATATTGTAGCTCAGCACCAGTACTACACATAACCCCTGGACGTGTGTGGCACAGCTCGTAATCCTGGGCAAAACCTTTAAAGTCCATCTGTCAGCAGATTTGTACCTATGACACTGGCTGACCTGTTACATGTGCACTTGGCAGCTGAAGGCATATGTGTTGGTCCCATGTTCATATGTGCCCGCATTGCTGAGAAAAATGATGTTTTAATATATGCAAATGAGCCTCTAGGAGCAACGGGGGCGTTACCATTACCCCTAGAGGCTCAGCTCTCTGCAACTTGACAAGGCCAAGCAGTGTAAATGTCATCATGCCTGCCTGGTCCTGTCAATCATAGTGGAGAGGACACGGCAGTTACAGAGAGAGCAGAGCCTCTAGCTGTAAAGGTAACGCCCCCGCTGAATATATTAAAACTTCATTGTTCTCAGCAATGTGGACACATATGAACATGGGACCAATACAGATGTCTTCAGCTGCCAAGTGCACATGTAACAGGTCAAAGGCTGATTGTGCTGAAATGTTGCATCTGGATTAAAAGCTGCACTGCTTGGACATGCTGCCTCCATTTTTTATTTTTCTTAATACTCTCATTGACCTATGGGCTATATCGGGGGAACTTACCACTCTCCCGCTGAGGCGAGCGCCCACTAACCCCTTGCATGGGAGTACTGTTCACCCTGTTTTTTTCAGGTACAAATCTGCCGACAGATGCTCTTTAAGACTGTGAAGATGCCCTGTTAAGACTGCAGCTCCTATACGATACAGTTCCATGTGTGCGATTCGCTATATACATAAACAGAAGATGGGGAATCGTCCTGTACCTCATGTTTGTAAGGGCTCATGCAAATGAACACATTTTTTGTCCAGGTTATTTTTTTTATTTTTTTACAGCTCGTATGCAGAACCATTCATTTCAATGGGACCGCAAAAAACCCCAGAAATGACTCTGTGTGCATTCCATATCCTTATGTCCGCAAGTCCGTTCCGAAAAAAAAAAAAATAGAATATGTCCTATTCTTGTCCGTTTTGCGGACACGGACAGGCATTGTCACACGGATGTCATCCTTTTTTTTTTTTTTGCGGATCCATGTTTTGCGAACTGCAAAGTACATACGGTTGTGTGCATGAGCCCTAATGCAGAGATGGTCATACATACCCAGTCACTCTCCGTACCTCCACTGACTATAACGGGCAGTGACTGTACAGCAAGTAAAGCTAAAGTACCTCTCGGTTGCAAACAGGGGACCTATGACAATGAATGTACCGTGCGGCGCCTTGGATGGAGTCACTAAGATCTAACAAGATGGAGACCTCAAAATCATATCCTGCTAATTCATTTAGGATTTCACACTATTGCGTCCCCATCCCCCAACGTGGGACTATTGTCCCGCACTCATATAATGGGCCGGCGTGCACATTGTAATCTATGATGCTGTGCTCTCCCGTGTGCACGATCAATGCCGCTCCTGGACATATGACCCGCTCACAGACCGTATGTCTCGGAGGGCATATGGTCGTGTGCAAGGGCCCTAAAGAAAACTGCTTTCCTTTAGAATTACTACACAAACAACCTACAGCGAGACAAGAATGATGAAATTTACCGTGTGTCACTGCAAACCGGAGCTTCTGTATGACAGCGAGGTTTCCACTCACTCTGTACAAGCCGTCAATGTCCAGTCCTAAAAGAAGCAGCGACAAGTAAAGGAAAAGAATTGGGTCACCCCCGTGATCGCTTGATTCACCACAATACAATTAGTTGTGCCCCTGGGGACCTTCATGCAAATGTGTCTCCGCTTTTCCCTTGGCAAACAAAGTAGATGGAAGGGAAAACTAACTTACCGTTAAATTGTATCAAGAAATCCAGGGGAAAAAAAAAGAAATGTAACAATTCGCTTGTGAATGAACATGAAGGAAATGCCTTAAAGGGATTGTCCACTTCTTTTCTACTGAAGCCCTATCTTTGGAATACACCATCAATGTCTGATCAGCACCCCACACGGATCAGCTGTTTCGGGGTAACTCCCGCACTGGAAGTCGGCACCAGAACTGCACAGCTCTGTCCACTGTGTAGTGGATGGACCCATTTACTGCAGTGCTGCTGCCACTTAAAGGGGTGGTCTTACTTCAGCAAATGGCATTCATCATGAAGAGAAAGTTAATACAAGCCACTTACTAATGTATTGTGATTGTCCATATTGCTTCCTTTGCTGGCTGGAATAATTTTTCCATCACATTATACACTGCACATTTCCATGGTTACGACCACCCTGCAATCCATCAGTGGTGGCTGTTTGCGCACACTATAGGAAAAAGTGTCAGCCTCTCTAGTGGCCGGGGCCATGGGAGCGCACATAGGCCGGTGCTTTTCCCTAAATTGTGCAAGCATGGCCACCACTGATGGATTACAGGGTGGTCATAACTATGGAAAGGAGCAATGTATAACTTGATGAAAAATGAATCCAGCCAGCAAAGCAGGCAATGTGGACAATCACAATACATTAGTAAGTGGCTTGTATTAACTTTCTGTACATAATAAATACTATTTTCTGAAGTGAGACAACCCCTTTAAGTGAATGGGAGCAGTGGCGCAGTGACAAGCTCCATTCACTCCACCATGGACGGAGCAGTATAGTTCTGGTGCTCACTTATGGTGCGGGAGCTACTATGAAATAGCTGATCGGTGTGGGGTGCTGATCAGATATTGAGGGCCCATCCTGAGGATAGGGCATCAATCGTAAAGTAGTGGACAAACCCTTTAACAACTAATCAGTGCATTCAATTTAGCACACAATAGGTAAATTGTCAGGTGTGGTCAGCACTTGCACTCTTTCTTTGCAGTAGCTTTTCTAGTGACCCTCAAATTTAAGAATCTTTAAGTGAATCATACAGATGTAGAATTCCTCACAAGACCAGGACAGATTTGTATTCACAAGATGTAAATACTGAAGGTTCCTCTTAAAACGACAGCAAACGGAGATCCAAAAACCATGGGAACTGATATGGAAATTATAAAGGAAAATATCATTTGTAAAACATGAATATCCCTTTAATTAATGCCTAATGAAGATTTGTGGTACATTCAGGGGTGCACTTAGCCTGAGACGAAAACTGAAATGGACCCCTCACCACCCGTGCCAATTTCTTAACCTAACCCTTCCCTTTGGCTGCCCCTCTCTCTGGTGCTGCCTGAGGCGGTCGCTCACCTGGCCTCATTGGTGGTGCACCCCTGAGTACATTGTAATTGAATTCCTCGTCATTATCGATGTTTTAAGACTGTCAATGAATGGAAATACTCTTATTATGTCTAGAGGCTGCAAACCTGTACTAATCACGTCCATGTGATAGAGATGTACAGTTCATGCTACAAAGGAGAGCCCAGATATTTATCAATGGCGGGGGGGACCTAGGGTGGTCAGCTGAATGAGGTGGACATGGCATTCAGAAGAGCACCACCTTTCTATCATTGTTCACAAGGCACAGCGCCATACATCCGATGGTGGTGGTGCCTGGTGCTGCAGCTCAGTAACATTCACTTGGACATTAATACACATTACGTACCATGCTCTTCAATATGGTCGATGCACATCTTGACAAATCTTGGCACTGTAGTGTTTTCTCTCTGACAGAGACTGGCTAGACTGGAGCCGAATACAGGGTCTGCAAACGGAAGCAGAATAAAAGGATGACCTAACGAGTAGCTCTGTAGAGACATAGCTGGCTACATACTTGTCCAAATCCTAACCCTCCCAAAGAAGGAAAAAAAAAAAAAAACTTTGCCAATTCTGTGATCTCCAAATTCATCCTGGTAATTTAAAGGGTTATTCTCATTTTAGACAATGGGGGCATATCGCTAGGATATGCCCCCATTGTCTTATAGGTGCGGGTCCCACCGCTGAGACCCGCACCTATTTCCAGAACGGAGCCCCCGAAGCGAATGAAGGCGCACTGCGCATGCGCAGCCGCCCTCCATTTATTTCTATGGGGCCGCCGAAAATAGCCGAGCGCTGGCTCAGCTACTTCCGTCGGCTCCATAGAAATGAATGGGAGCGCACCGCAAATGCACGGCCCGGCTCCCATTCATTTCTATGAGCGGCGAGGGGAGCTGCGCTTGGTGGTGGCCGGACCCCCGGAAACCTGGGGTCCTCCAGGCGCATTGCTCCCCGCTCCGTTGTGGATATAGGTGCGGGTCCCAGCGGTGGGACCCGCACCTATAAGACAATGGGGGCATATCCTAGCGATATGCCCCCATTGTCTAAGATGAGAATACCCCTTTAAAGGGGTTATCCCATGTAAAACATTTAAACCAGACATCATATAACACATGACACCCTCTTTCTAAAAAAGCTAGAACCAGCCCTGTATATCACATGGATCCAGAGATCTCTCCATTAATTGCTCTGCTAGATTTATATCAAGCTGGCAGCTCAGGAGGCGTGTCTTTTCTGCTGCAGCTCAGGAGGCGTGTCTCAGCTCTCCCTATCAGCTCAGGAGGCAGTTGAAGCAGGAAACTGAGCATGTGCGGCCTTCTCAGTGAGCAGGTCAAAGAAATAAGATAAAAAAAATAAACAGCAGGTGGCGCTATACAGATACATTTTATTGAATAACTCAGAGGCTATGCAAAATTTTTAATGACATGCAATTACAAGAGTATTCAGACCCAAATGCTGGTTTGAAAACTGTAGAATATTTTTCATGGGACAACCCCTTTAAGTTAGTATTCAGTTCTAGGTTTGTGATGTTGCCTAGCAACAGTCATCATGACCAGTTAGAGACTATCCTAGATGTTCTTGTTTCTCTGGAGACCTGGATAGTCACCCAGTGAGCTGCAGAAGTCCCGGTGGTTCATACTGAAGAACTACATAATCTCCAATTCTTAATCCTACATTTTTCTGGGGAAGATGCCTTATCCCCTTTGCTAGACAGGAAGGAGATGTAATGGATTTCCCCTAATGGATTTTTTTTTTTTTTTTTGCTTTGTGGATTTGATGAAAATTAGCCAGGCATAAAATCAGTATTAACTCCTTAGAGCCAGAACTGCTGTTTAGCATTCACGGGCACCTTACCTTTAATGTATCCCTTCTCACGCACAGCTTGCATTGTTGGACGCCTCGTAAGAAACTTCTTTAACTTTGTTTTGGTCTTTTTTTGCTCTGAATTATCAATGGATGTTTGCTTTATGGCTAAAAATACATATGAAATATTTTGTATTAAAAATACATTAAACATTCCTTATCACCTTAAAGGGGTTTTCCAGGATTTTCATATTAATGACCCATCCTCAGGATAGGTCATCAGCATGAAATCAGCAGCAGTCCGACTGCCGGTACCCCGCCGATCAGCTATTTGATGAAGACGCTGCCCTCCTTGCTGCTCACCAAGCACAGCACTGTCTATCTGATAGCGACTGTGCTTGGTATTGCAGCTCAGCCCCATTCACTTGAATGGGACCGATATGTGCCTCGGCCATGTGATGATGAACGTGACACCACATGGCCTCAGAAGAGGCTCAAGTGCACACAGAGTGCCACAGCATCTTCAAACTGTATGGTGGGGGTGCCAGAGCCCACTGATCCCATCTTGATGACATATCCCGAGGATAGGCAATCAATATGAAAATCCCAGAAACCCCTTTAATGACCATCAATTAAAGCCTCCCCTTTTCTATGGAATTCTGGGCATGGATTCTGCAACAAGAATGGACAGGACACTTCGGGGGTCACTTATTAAGACTGGCGTTTTAGAGGCCAGTCTTAATAAACCCTATACCTGGCGGTAGATACGCCAAAGTTATGAAGAGGCGCAGGCCTCTACATAACTTTGGCACATCCAGCGCCAGTCTAAATGTAAGACAGCTTCCTTGCTGGCTTACATTTAGACAATTGTCTACTGACTGTTGTGCTGCAGTTTGCGGCAGAAATACACCTGAAATAGGCATATTTCTGGGTAATAAATGATCCCCTTCTTGTTTCCTCTGTGTGGTTTTTAAAACCCCAAGCGGAAAAGTGCTGTAAGGTTTAACGTGTAGATTCCCCAGTGAAATCAATTGGGAAGTCCTGCATGCGTTTTCAGCAAGGATTTCTGGTAAAGACAATCCTCTCCCAAAATGAACCTAGCCTTATTATACAAAAGTACTAAAAAATGTCAATTCTAACCACTTATCTAGTAATGCCATATTTGTACTGACCTGTAGAATAAAGTTAAAAACACAAATCGACAACTATAGAATTGCTCACCTTTTTACATTCCAATAAAATTAGGAAAAGCTAATCAATAAATTATATGTATCCTAGAATGGGGCAATAAAACAAGCCCTCATACAGATACATATCCATGGAAAAAAAAAAGTTATGGCTCCTGAAAAACAACAATGAAAAAGCAAAAAAAAAAACATTTTCCTGTGCATTTTTATAAACCTCTCTCTTTGTGACAAGAAACCTTTCCAGATGATTTTCTAACCTCCTGATGACTGAGCACTGCCCCGCGGATGCTACACCCACTGCAGTAAATGAATTACCCTGCTCCGGGGTCACTTACATCGATTCTTTTTTGAATCGTGATCCTTTTCCTTCTCGTGCTTATCTTTCCCCGTTTTCTCTACTGGGGAGTCTGGCACGTTATCCTCACTGGGCTCTTCAGACTCCATAATCTAGAGGAGGAAAAGACATAAATACATGTGTTAAGGTCTGAAATAATGGGGCAGATTTATCAAAACTGGTGTAAAAGAAAACTGGCTTCAGATTCCACCTTTGGAAAATGAAAAGTGAAATCTGACTGGTTGCTGTGGTCAACTAATCCAGTTTTCCTTTACCCCAGTTTTGATAACTCTACATAGAGAGTAACCCAATTATATGAATACAGTACATCACTACCTCCTGATCAATATACAGACTTTAAAGGAGTTGTCTGGGTTCAGAGCTGAACCCGGACATGTCCCCTTCTTCACCCAGGCAACCCCTCAGAGCATTTCATGCTCCAATGCTATCCCTTGGGCGTTTTCTGCAGATCCGGTAATGTACTGGGTCTCTGCTAGGCAGAGGCTTCCGCCTAGCGGTGTTATCGGTGAAGTCACGGGCTGTAATGGGCGGGCTTTAGCGCTGTCCTACCCTGTAAAACAGGCAACGGCAGCGCTAAAGCCCGCCCACTAGTGCCAGTGACCAGCAACACCGCTAGGCGGAAATCTCTGCCTAGCAGTGTAATCAAAAAAGCCCTTGCCCTGCATGATTCGTCTCAGAGGGCCTGCCTAGGTGAAAAAGGGGATATGCCAGAGTTCAGCTCTGAACCTGGACAACCTCTTTAATGGGAACTGTGCTGCAGTGACGAGCGCTGTCCACTACAATGTTGACAGTGCAGTGTAGTTTCGGGGCCAACTTTCAGTGATGGCGCTACACAGAACAGCAGGGAGTCAGATGCCAATGATCAACTAAGGCCAGGTTCACACTTCAGTTATTTGATCAGTTATTTCCATCAGTTATTGTGAGCCAAAACCCGGAGCGGGTCAAAAACACAGAACAGGTGCAGATCTTTCCATTTTACCTGATCTTTGAGTAGAATTCACTGCTGGTTTTGGCTCACAATAACTGATGAAAATAACTGACCAAATAACTGAAGTGTGAACTCAGCCTAAGTGATGGCCTGTCCTGAGGATAGAATAACGCTTAAAAAAGGTTGGACAATCCCAGTAGCATATGTTACAGCCTGTATTTTGCTCCAGAGCTGCAATCACAAAACTGCGGAATAGGAAATAGTGGACAGGCTTGGTGACACACACACACACACATCCCTAACAGCTTAGATGACCTCCTATAAAGCAAGAGGATGATTAGTTCTCCTACATCAGATTAGCCAGAATGCAAATTATCTGTGCAGACACTGAAGGCAGCTGTGAAGCCTACAGAATTGTGAATGTAGCTCTTGCAATGGTGTACTCACCAAAAAGGCCACATCAACTGTTACAGGGCCTGGCTTTGAACTCCTTCTTCCTGTACAGCCACCACTAGGGTGAGCTCAGTACATGGATACAGGTTCTATTGAGCTCAATTAACACAGTGTACCGTCCTATCCACTGAGCTCCACCTAGTGGTGGCAGCAAGGAGTCAGGTTTATAATCTTACTGTTTGAAGGAACGCAGACGATATAGGAGCTGGTTGGGGGGATGGGAGGGGGGACACTTTCCAGTCAGTACTGCAACAATTTGTTAGGGACACAATCCATTGCAAGAGGAGTGGTCACACCCATTTATTAATTTAGTCACAAAAATGTAGGAACATCACAAGTTATAAAAAAGTATTTACAAAACCAAACATGGCAGCTATTGCTTTCAATAAAATAACTGACATGAAGAAAAACTCAAACTATTTGGTACATGGGTGGCATACATATATATAACAGAGCCGTACCGGAACACCGATCGTGTTGCAGAGTGCCGTGTACCATTCTTTGATCATATTGTCATTTTCAGTTTGTATTAGTAGCTCTGTTCCTGAGGGAGTTTTCAGCTGTAGGAAATAAAAATTAACATTTACAGATTGAGAGCTATTGATTTAATGATATGCACTGAGGTGTAGGACAGTGTTCAGAAGAGGTAGTAAAGGACGTCTGGATGACAGAATATGCTCTGCTGCTCTAGCAGTTACCAGTAAAGGATCAATAACCAAGAGATGCTTAGAGGAGCGCCTTGATTTATTTCCATGCCATTATTTCAGAGAATCTATGTACTTATTAGGTTCTGCCTCTGGACTATAGAAAAACATGGGTTCATCAGGACCATTCCATCAAAAAATGTAGTATGAAGGACAGTTTTTGGAATTATGTCTGACACTTCAATGGAAAAAAAATGTATGTTGAGATGGTGAATTACCCTCAGGACCCCCATAAAAAACTGAACAGAGGTGTTCTGGAGCACAAAATGGCCCTCGCCTTGCTTATGGCCTCTGTTTTATACCCACATGGAAACAATGGAAACTACAGTAACGACATCTGAATTTCTACCCCAGCGCTATACCGTAAGTCGTGAGATTGATGTTACACTGGATGGTGTGCTGAGCACCGCCGAGTCTGTGAGCCTCTCCTTCCTGCAGTTCACGCGCAGACATACTCGCTGATCAGTGCCAATCATATTTCTTGTATATAAGTTTTAAAATAGGTGGTTCTTAAAGGGGTTCTCCGGGAATTAAGAAGATGAAAATACTTAAATAATACTTTATTATAAATATATTCCCAAATACCTTTCATTAGTTATAATGGCTCATTTTGTCTAGGGAGCAATCATTAGAAGTAAAATGGCCGCTGTACTATTAGTACACACATAACCTGTCCTAATCACACAGGAGGACAAGTTTCTTCACAACTCTGAGGTAAAGAGCTGCCTCATCCTCCTCTCTGCTCTGCTTGTCGAATATAGTTTAATATGATATTTAGCTGTATCTCCGTAGGAATTGAGTTCATGATAAGACAAAGTACAGAGAGGATGGACAGGACAGACTGTGATAATGGAGACTGCATACAACCCCCACCTCCTGTCTGTACTCCATGTCTCCCCGTGAACTCCATTCCTACAGAGATTCAGCTGACAAGTAGAACAGAGAGGAGGATGAGGCAGCTCTTTACCTCTGTGTTATGAAGTAACATGACCTGTAGTGTGATTAGGACAGCTTTTGTGTGTACTAATAGGATGGAGGCCATTTTGTTTCTGCTAATCTTTGCTCCCTAGTCAAAACGAGCCATTATAACTAATGAAAGGTATTTGGGAATATCATTACAGTAAAGTAATATGTAAGTATTTTCATTTTCTTAATTCCCGGAGAACCCCTTTAAGGGGGTTAAAGAGGACCATTCAAGCGATAGATCCTCTAAAAAGAATGGCTTCAACTTTTATGTGCGAATATTGTCCCACTGCCTAGATCATATATCATCAGAATCATGTTCTTTAACCACTTTCCGTCCACCCGTTTACTTTAAACATCCGGGAAATGGTTGTTTATCTCTAAATGTCCATTCAGAGATAGAAGCTGCATGATAATCGTGCAGCGTCTGTGCCAGGGTCCAGCTGTCAGTGACAGCAGGGTACCACATAGAGAAGGCAGGGACGAGCGCCGAGTATACAGCTCAGAAAGCGCTATGTGGCTTCCAGTCCATGCCGGTGGTCATGTGACCGCCGGGGCTGGGGGAGTGCAGGAGCTGTCAGGTCTTTCATAGACCACAATCAGCCCTGCAGTGAGGCTGTACAGCGCTGTATACTGCTCTACAGCCTCCCTGGGGGGTGTATTTCTCCTGTAACTGGGGCTACTATGTCAGCCCCAGTTACAGGAGAAATAAATTGTGGAAACTGAACTGGTCCTCAAAAAAGTTATTTTTTGAAATTTTCTTGAAAATTTCAAAAATTGCTTCTAAAATTCTAAACCTTCTAACGTCCTAGAAAAGAAATAAAAGTAGACATATGGGGAATGTTAATTAATGAATATTTTATGAGGCATCACTATCTGTCTTAAAAGCAGAGAGATTCAAATTTAGAAAACAGTGAATTTTCTTAACTTTTGGATTTTTTTTTTATAAATAAAGGTAAAACATATTGACTCAAATTTACCATTAACATGAAATACAATGTGTCACGAGAAAACAGCTTCTAATTGGCTTGCATAAGTAAAAGCGTTCCAAAGTTATTACCACATGAAGTGACACATGTCAGATTTGCAAAATTAGGCCTGGTCAGAAAGGTGGTAAATGGCCCGGTCTGGAAGTGGTTAAGAAAGATAATGCCTTTAAAGGGGCGTTTCAATTCTTTAATATTGAAGGACTCAAGCTCAAAAAGTCTCAAATTATAGCATGTGCCATAATCTGTGACTTTTTAATGCCACAATAGTGGTATAAGAAGATTGCTAAATGTCCCTTTAAGAGCTCACTCACAGCGGGCACACATTATTGTGCAGACTTTCAAGCTTTTCTTACACAATAACCGAAGAGCAAACCATCCAGATGTTAACAATTTACCTTATTACAGAGGGAAGGAATGTGAACGGTTCCATTTTTGGGTAAACTACGTCTCCCTTGAGCTCCAGTTTGCTTATAGTAAGAACGTGACAAGATCTTACCTCTATAACATTCTTCTTGCTGGATTTATCCTTCGAGGCCCATTCCACAGAGGCTCCTTTAAGGTCGACGGTGAACTCTGGTTTTGATTGGTTTCCGCCAAACTTCTAAAGACGAGCAAGAAATGTCATATTAGGTCAGTAATGGCAAGGACGCGATTTGTGTGGCATACGCGGCTGGTGTAAGCAGAGGTAAGAGCGGAGAGTTCAGCACCTACAGATCCCGCTCGTGTACGGGATGGCATGAGATGAACCAGGAAATGCCATCTAGTAGACATGGGGGTGCAACAAACAGATGACGCATTCATGCTCTCATGCCAGTTTTGGCCACAGATTCCTCAAAAAATGGCATATACACAACAAATGACATCTGCTCTGCAACAGAAGAAAAGGGTGAAATGGTAACTGTACTATGGTGGAAGAGACACTAAAGAGAGTGAGAATTTAAAGGTGACCTGTTAGTGGATACTGAACTCTCCCCAAACATCCCAGAACTTCTGACCAATCTGCTCCTCATGTCCTCAGATCCAATCCCAACAAGGTTGCTGATGGTGGGGCACGTGACCAAAGTAGTCCATCAGCGGCCTCCATCGAAGTATACTAGAACATACGCAGTACCATGGAGGCCACCGATAGCCAAGTTTGGTCAACAACCATCTTAGGACTGGAGCACAGAGAAAACTGGGGAGCAGACCATTCTACAACAAGGGGGTGACACTACTCAGTGGGGGACAATGGCACTGACGGGCTTACAACTGTATATTGGCAAGTGCTCATAATGCTGTTTCCAGCATCTGGGTAAAGTGGACAACCTCTTTAACTGTTTGCTGACCTAAATGATCAAGGAGGTGGAGGCCTTGAGACCAGAAGTCAGCATGGCCATGACAAATCAGTATTGATGGATGTTACTGAGGAGTTCTTGGGAGGTCTGCTGATGTTCCCGATCCTCAGGGGCGTTGATCAATACTGACTGCACAGTATTTGGTCACAGCAAAGCTGACTTCTCGTCTCAAGGCATGACTACAAGCCCCTCACTTAAATTCAGTGCAAGCAGTAATAAAAGGAATAGACCATCAGGAGGAGGCCATGATTAACCACCTAACTGTTTTGCCCGAGTCCAGCTGAGGCAGTGGGAAAAGTGGGAGGGCTGCTTTATATGCTGCTATCTCCTGAACGGTAGCAGCTAGAAACAAGCAACTGGTCTTGTTTGAAAGCCAACAGTCCAGGCTTTCATACCAAAATGACAGCTAAAGTCCAAGCAACAGAGGAGAGATCACTGTTAAAAATCGAGTTGGGAATAATCGTGGGTAAAACCTGTTTTTACTTTCACTTTCTGCTGCATTCACAGCATCCCAAACAGTGATTTCTCCTCTGTTGCTTGGACTGTAGCGGTCATTCTGGTATTGTCTTAAAGCTTGGAATGTCAGCTTTCAAACAAGAACATTTGCATGTTTCACCATTCAGGAGATAGCAGCATCTAAAGCAGCCCTCACCCCTCAAGTTAGCTACTTTTCCCACTGCTGGAGCTCCACTCTGGCAAAACAGTTACGTGGTTAACTGGAGATGGAGGGTAGAATGGTCAGGTACTCTGGACGATTTAGGTATGCAATACCGAGCTCACAGGTTCCCTTCAAGAATGAGCCAAATAACACATAAGAACACAGCTAAACAGTAAGGGGAGTATCTGTCCACAGACAGTTGACTGATTCTAGCGGCAGCCAGGAGAAATTCTCATGCATCTGAAGGATATGATACATTGTGTAGGTCCAGGACCATGTACATGCAAGGTCTTTGAACATTTACTTCTGAGGTAGATTGCTGGTGAAATAGTGCACAACAACAAGCACATGCTGTAATGGAAGATACAGGACCGACATTTACATAGTTGACAAAATGCTGACGATGGAGAGTGTTTTTCCAGGCAGAGAGGAGAGACAGGAGGAGCACAGACACTGAACAACGAGTGCAGAAGGACTTGTGGAGGAAAGGGAAGAAAGGCAGTGTCTCGGAATAACAAGAGGCACACATTAGCAGAAGACATACAGGGCATGGGAACATTTACAACTTCCAATCACAATCAAACCTCATTTACAAAATGGGAGAGATATACACAAATAAATAATTCCAAAGGGCATAAATTGCCTGGTCACGGGGCTTGTAGTTAGACTAGACTACTTTTCAGCTTTTTCAGCTATTTTCTTTAGTACACGCTGGTGAAACAGCTATAACTTTTTTTTTCATGATTTTCTAAATATTGTTAGGATAGGAATTTAGGAATTAGTTAGGAATTTATTTAGATTTAGACACCTTAATAAAATGTGTGCTGGGTAAGGGGTTCTGGCCACTCGATAAATCTGGAGCATCTTCTGGTTGCCTGTGGGCCGGAAAATCAAAGCTACAGCAGGTAGGAGCGGGTGCAGAGTTAAGCTATAGTTTATTCAAGGTCTTCTGCAGGACACACCCCTCCCACTAAGGGATAGAAATAGGTTCGGCCCTGTTCACTTCAATTATAACGGGCAGCCGCGGCTCCGCAAAAAAGAATAAAACGTCCACAATAGCGGACAAGAATAGACATTTAGAACGGGGTGCCGGACCGTGTGTTCCGCAAATTGCTGGTTGGCACCCGTGGTATTGCGGATCCGTAATACCACGGCCATCTGAACGGCCCCTAAGTCCCACCCACTTTACCAAAAGTGGCAAGAATGTGTAATAGAAAATGTCACCTTTTTTGTGCAAAAACCTGCAACTCTTAATAAGTATCCCACCTCTCCCTTATCTTTTCTTTTGGTTGTGTGAAAAATAACGTTTTTCAAAAAACATTTTTTTACCACACAAAAAAAAACAAACAATCAAAATATAAATAAGGGGAATTTATTAATCTGTATGTATCTTTTTGCATCACCTATAAAAACATACAAATTGTTTTAACACATCCCTCTTGTAATAGAATTGAACATCAATATGCAGATGGTTTAAAGGGGTTGTCCAGCCTCTTAAGTGATATAGGCCATCAGTAGCTGATCAATGGGCGTCTGGTACCCCGCAACTCCGCCTATCAACCGCTGGAAATTAGCACCTGAGCTACAGAACACAGTCAATATTTTAGCGGAGGGGGCTTGTTCCGATTGTAGTGACGAGCGCTGTCCACTACAATGTTGATGGTGCAGTGCAGTTCTGGAGATGGAACCAGCTGATCGATGCAGCTGCCGGATGCCAGACTCCCGGATGATCTGCTGATCTGTTCCATCTTAGGCTGGTAATTGTCCAAGGGTCAGAGCTTGGCAAAGGGGCAGAGGTTAGTGATCTTTCTGTCCTACTGCAGACAGGGCAGAGGGTGGGCTCCTGCTCCAGCCAGTTGGCTTACAGCCAGACACTGAAATCCAACATGGCCGATCAGGTGTTGGGGGTCGTGTCCCCCATACACACTAGATGGTCAGCTGACCCTAACAAAGGTGGGTACTTTAAGGAGCCCTGCCAATTAATGAAGAAGCTCTCCTATCAAACACACGATCCTCACACCAAGCTAAACTCACGTTCTGTAGCTGCCATAAATTGGCGCACATTTTTATAATAGCTTAAGAAAAATAATCCTGTAAAACGTCCCTAAAGTAGTGCTCTCAAATTAACAAAGGCCAATTAGTTTATAGAGAGGAAATTGAATTAGATGATGATTTGGCAGACACTGCTGATCCTCTTTAATTAAAAGCAGGCAGCCGGGACACCAGGGGCTCCAAATGATAAAATTGTGTAGTTCTACCTGCAGTGTTTAGTACAAACGTGATGAGGATAATGTAATGTGGCTCTCCTTACCCAGCTGGCTCCAGTGCCTTGGAACAATATAGATGACCCTTGCAGCACGGCCCAGGACGATGTCCAGTTCTTTCTGCAACACCAATATAGTTTAATGTCAGAGCTAGTTACCTTCATTGATTTGAAACTATCAGAAGCATGTTTTACATGACCAATGGCTGAATTGGGTATAATGCAATAGGCTGTTGTGCGTTCCTGAAAACTGTCAGTAGTGATCAGGATTGCAGACCAAACGGAGACCCTAGACATCAGTCAGCCCGATGGAGGTGCTAGTGAAAGGCTCTTTGCAGCTGACCATTAAGCAGGGGGGGTTTAACTACCATAGAGCAGACCATGCGACTGCTATGGGGCCCAAGGCAAGAGGGGGCCCAGTCTTCGTTGGGATCATCTTCTCTTCTACTGGGGGTGAAAACTTGGTTAGGACTCTACCATCTAAACCAGGGATGACCAACCTGCGGCTCTCCAGCATGCCCAGACTGCCTACAGCTATCAGCCAACAGCTTGGCATGGTGGCAATTTTAGTTTTACAACAGCTGGAGGGCTGCGGGTTGGCCATCCCTGCTCTAAAGGAACAACGTTTGGCAAATGAGTCAGTGGAAAAATGGCCCAAGGGTCACTGAAAGGGGTTCTGTGTGGGGGGCCTGGTTTGATCCTTGCTATGGGGCCCTTACTTCTCTATGTACACCACTGCTATTAAGTACAAGTACATGTCAGCTAGAAGCCAAATGAAGTAACATTTTAATTAAACTAATGAGAAAGATTTTTTAAGCACAGAATAGACAAATCATTAATAACAAAAAAAGTGATACAGGCAATGCATTTAGACCCTTACACTTTTTTTTCACATTTTGTTATGCTGCAGCCACCTGCTAAAATTAAAAATAAATCTAACATCAATCTGCATTCAAAACCCCATAGTGAGAAAGTGAAAACAGAATTTTAGAAATTTATGCTAATTTATTAAACAGGAAAAACTAAAATGCTGCATGGACATTCAGACCCTTTGCTATGACACTTGAAATTTAGCTCTAGGAGCTTCCCATTTCTCTTGATCATCTTTGAGATGTTTCTACACCTTGACTGGAGTCACTTGTGGTAAATTCAGTTGAATGGACATGATTTGGAAAGATACACCGCTGTCTAGAAGGTCTCACAGCTGACAATTAGAAGAATGCTATGTGACCCTGGCCTGGACTCCCTGCGCTGCCAAGGTCACATAGCATTATACTGATTTATGATGCTATGTAACCCTTACCGTTCTGGAATGTATTAGATGACACTGACAGCAGTATGTAATCGCAGTGTGACCCACGCTCGTCTGCAAGGGGCCTAATTCTTAAAAGGAAGAAGTCTGGAAAAGCCAGGACTCTTCCTAGAGCTGTCTGCCCCATCAAACTAAGTAATCAGAGGGAAAATGCCTTGGTAAGAAAGGTGACCAAGAACACAATGGTCACTCTGGCTGAGCTCCAAAGATCCTGTGTGCAGATGGGAGAAACTTCCAGAAGGTCAACCATCACTGCAGTCTGGGCTTTATGGCAAGACTGGCTTAGAAAAGACACTGTGAATGTCCTTGAGTAGCCCAGCCAGAGCCCTGACTTGAACCCAATTGAACATCTCTGGAAAAACCTGTAAAAGGCTGTCCACCGATGGTTACCATCCAACGTGACAGAGTTTGAGGATCTGAAGAGAAGAATGGCAGAAAATCCCCAAATCCAGGTGTGTAAATCTTGTGGCGTCATACCTAAGACTGGAGGCTATAATCTCTGCCAAAGGTGCTTCAACTAAGTCCTGAGTAAATGGTCTGAATACTTATGTCAGTGCAAGATTTTAGTTTTTCCTTTTCAATAAATTGGCAAATATTTCAAACATTATGTTTTCACTTGTCATTTATGGGTTATTGAGTGCAGAATGATGGGGAAACCTTGAATTTTTATTTTAGCACAAGGGGCAACATGACAAAATGTTAAAAAAGTAAAAGGGTCTGCAGACTTCATCCGAAGTTGCTTCGTTCAAAACTTCGGAATAATACTGTACGGAGATGCCTCTCCGTACAGTATTAGCTGTGATGAGCCGAGTAAGTTATTCATTAAGTCACGTGAGACTTCGTTGAATAGCTTCGGTAATTGATTTTTAAAGTGGAAAAACCACTTTAAAACTTGAAACTGAACTTGGCTTTGGTTCCGACTGATACCTTGAAACCGAAGCAGAGTTCGGTTCCAAGTTTTAAAGTGCTTTTCCACTTTAAAAATCAATTACTGAAGTTATTAAACAAAGTCACGCGCGACTTCGTGAAAAACTAACTTCGGCTCATCACAGCCCATACATTCTAATGCTGTACGGAGACGGATCTCCATACAGTATTGATCCGAAGTTTTGAACGAAACGACTTCGGATGAAGCATCCAAAGCTCGCTTCGCTCAACACTAGTCCCGGCTGCTTTGTCCTAGTGTTATTTATTGGTTTTACGTTCCAGTCTTTAAACTTCCAGCAGTGACATGGCCAGACATTGGCTGCAGCACTGGACATCACACCATCCATCCGGAACTTCATGGACGGGGACCTGAAGACCAGTGAAAAAAAGGTGGGACGAAGCGGCACTGAGCAGCTAAGTATAGTTGTGTCCACAAGTCCAGCAGGCTGGGGGTGAAATTTAACTCCTGTAAAAAAGCACTGACGTAAAGGTCCCTCACAGACAGGACAAGTGAAGAATCACTGATCATACTAACCTAAGTTTTTTCCCATTTTCCGTGATTTTGGTTACATTTAGTACGCCATACTTTTCTTGATCCTGCCAAAAAAAAAAAAAAAATTAGCTTATTTTGCACAGTAATAAAGGTAATATTAAAGACGTCTGTTTTCCCTGAGTCTGCGTTGGCGTACTTGCTTCAAATTTATCATACGGCACATGCTGTTAGCTAAATTTGGCTCATCATTAAAGAGGACCTTTCATGGTTTTATCTTTAAGTAACTAAATACCTTTACTGGCAGGGCACCCTCCGCTGATGCTGGCACCCGGTCTGGTTTTGGCACCCGGTGCCGCGATCCAATCACATCGGAGAGTGTCACAGCCCAGGAGTTTTTTCTTTGGATCGCGGCACAGCCAGGGAGAAAGAGACGCCCATTGAGAAACCTGGGCGTCTCCTCCTCCCTGTTCCGATGCTCAGTATTAGCATACTGAGCGGGAGAACTACAGGGGGGCACAGCGGGGCGCAGGAGCGCTATTTTCAAAAACCAGACTGGGTGCCAGCATCAGCGGGGGGTGCCCTGCCAGTAAAGGTATTTAGTTACTTAAAGATAAAACCATGAAAGGTCCTCTTTAAGCTTAACACTTTGTCTAGAAATGTTACTCCAGCTTTCTGCACCACACCCTACTGGAGTGGCTTTGGCCTTTTTTTTTGCAACTTTTTTTAATAAAGTTATAAATCAGGAATGAAGTTTCTTAACATAGCTGAAGAGGAGCTATTCCCTCTCCTGACATGTCTGTCTTAGTAACTACTTGTACTCCCCATGTAATAACAATTCTGGAGCATCTATTCTCATGACTCTATGTTGTGTCATTCCTATATTATTCCTGCTAGAAGTTATGAATGAATTGCTAGCAGTTTGCAATGAATTTTCCCCCCAACTTTTTTGGGGAAAAAAGTGCGTCTTAATAAAGTAAAAAAAATATGGTATTCATACGATCTGAAAATCTTTGATTAGTTTGGGAAACCTCACAGTGGGGAAAATTATATTACTAGGTAAAATGGATAAAATAAAAGTGACAGCTTTGAAAGTGACAGCTAAAGTCCAAGCAACAGAGGAGAAATCACTGTTAGAAATCAAGTCGGGAATAATCGTGGGTAAAACCTGCTTATACTTTCACTTTCAGCTGCGTTCAGAGCATTCCGATTTCTATTGGTGATATTTTCCTCTGTCCTGAACATACTGCTGAAAGCTTGGAATGTCTGCTTTCAATCAAGACCAGTTGCATGTTTCTAGCTGCTACTATTCAGGAGGTAGCAGCATCCAAAGCTGCCCTCCCCCTCCAGTTAACTACTTTTCCCACTGCTGGAGCTCCACTCTGGCAAAACAGTTAGGAGGTTCAAATATTTTATTATTACATATACTTTTGACACTATACTTTTCCATTTTACTTGGGGTTGAACTGATAGGAATTATTTTATTCATTTTACCTAGTAATATAATTTTCCCCACTGTGAGGTTTCCCAAACTAATCAAAGATTTTCAGATCGTATGAATACCATATTTTCTTACTTTATTAAGACGCACTTTTTCCCCAAAAAAGTTGGGGGGAAATGGCAGTGCGTCTTATAAAGCCAATACTAATGAACATTTCCATTAAGGACATGCTGGCTAGTATGCAGGAGTTGCGGGGAGCAGTGTGCTTCAACCACTGCCTGTACTCACCTCTCCCTGGTCTCCTCCAGTCCGTGCTGCACGGTCTATTACCTGAGTCTGCACGTAGTTACAGGTCTGATGAGGGTCTAATCTGGGGGTCTGATCTGAGGATCTGATATGGGGGTCTGATCTGAGGATCTGATATGGGGGTCTGATCTGAGGATCTGATCTGGGGATCTGATCTGGGGATCTGATATGGGGGTCTGTTGAAAAATATTTTTTCTTATTTTCCTCCTCTAAAACCTAGATGGAGGAGTGCATCTGATCATCTTTTCATGCAGATACAGACTAGATCTTATCATAGTGACCAGGATCTAGCAGTCATATTCGCTATTATCTCACACTGTTGGCCAGATTATGTACAGTCAGCTCGCTCCAACCAAAACTCCCCAACATGGTACTTGCCATAACCTATTAGAGGACATTTTGAGGAAGACTGAAAGCTGTTGCAAAGTAAGTGGGTTGCATTGCCCATCGCAACCAGATTAAATTTTCAAAATGGCTTCTGAAAATAATCTGATTGGTCGCTATGAGCAATTGCACCAGTCTTAAAAAATCTGCTTCGCCGTCTCTAAAACTACCAGGATGTCACCCGGCATTACCAACCAAAAATCAATAAAAAAGTACTAACCGTTGACTGGTGCTTTGGAGAAGATGGCGATGTCTCAACATCAGGGAAGTTTTGCTTGGATGTAGTGGTCGAATCCTACAAAATGAAGACATTCTTTACATTTTTTTCTGATCACAACACGTCTGGGAATGAGACATGACACGTTTCTGATGCTCATTTTACAATATATTTTTTTAAATTAATAAAAATCACAAAAATAAACCCCATCAAACTGCACACTACACAAAAAGCAATCTGAACACAAATTACACCACACACAAACAGGCTTAAAATTACTTCATCACATCTGGGAATGTTTAGGAGAATATATAATACTTATTACCAGATTGTACCTACTAAATATACAATGCATTCGGAAAGTTTTCAGAAGCCTTCACTTTTTCACATTTTGTTATGTTGCAGCCATGTGCTAAAAATTAAAAAATTTCCCCATCATCCTGCACTCAATACTCCATAATGACAAAGTGAACCAGAATATTAGAAATCTTTACTACTTTATTGAAAAGGAAAAACTAAAGTCTTGCATTGACATAAGTATTTAGATCCTTTACTCAGGACTTGGTTGAAGCACCTTTGGCAGTGATTACAGCCTCCAGTCTTCTTGGGTATGATGCCACAAGGTTTGCACACCTAGATTTCGGGATTACCTGCCATTCTTCTATATTGATCCTCTTGATATCTGTCAGGTTGGAGGAGAACCGTTGGTGGACAGCCATTTACAGGTTTCTCCAGAGATGTTCAATTGGGTTCAAGTCAGGGCTCTGGCTGGGCCACTCAACGACATTCAGAGAGTTGTCCCTAAGCCAGTCCTGTGTTGTCTTTGCTGTTTGCCTATGGTCACTGTTGTTGGAAGGTGAACCTTCGGCCCAGTCTGAGGTTCAGAGCACTCTGGATCAGGTTTTCAGTAAGTCTGTTTCTGTACTTTGCTCCATTCAGCTGTCCCCTCAACCCTGGCCAATCTCTCTGTCCCAGACACTAAAAAACACCCCCAGAATGATGCTGTCACCACCAAAAAGTTCAATCTTGGTTTCATCAGAGCAGAGAATCTAGGTGTTTTTTTTTTTTTGCAACTCCAGGTAGCTTTCCAGTGTCCTTTCCTTAGGAGAGGCTTCTTTCTGGCCACTCTAGACTTTCTAGCCCTTCTGGACTTTCCTTCCATCTGCACATAAGATCTATGGATCTCAGGGAGAGGCCCTTCTCCCTCGATTACTTAGATTGGTGGGGCGGCCAGCTCTATCAAGAGTCCATCATGTTCCAAAAATCTTCCATTTAAGAATTATGGAGCCCACTTTGCTTCTTACAGTTCAGCAGAATTTTTTTGTACCCTTGTCCAGATCTGTGCCTCCACACAATCCGTCTCAGAGCTCTACAGGCAGTTCTTTTCTCCAAATGGCTTGGTTTTTGCTCTGAAATGCATTGTCAGCTGCAAGACTTTATACAGAAATGGCTGTTTCTTCCAAATCATATCCATTCCAACGAAATAACCACAGATGGAATCCAACCAAAGTGTAGAAACATCTCAAAGTTTATCAAAAGAAATGGGAGGCCCTAAGAGCTAAATTTTAAGTATCATACTAAATGGCATCAATATAGATGTCCCTGCGAAATTTTAGCTTTTCCCTTTTTTATAAACTAGCAAAAATTTCAAAAATTTTGTTCTAATTATGGGGCATTGAGTGCAGACTAATGGGGGAAATCTTAAATTTTCTATTTTAGCACAAGGCCGCAACATAAAATATGAAAAGGTGAAAATGTCTGAAGACTTCCCTAATGCATGTATTTGAGATCCAAAAGACACCAGCGCCCTTGCAAATACCCAAATCATGGGCAAAGAACGTTTGAGGATCATGGTTATAGAGAGCCAACAGACACTAACAATACTAGACCAGCTTGTGGGTGCCACCCTCATTACAGAAATTGCGGCACTGTTACCCATAACAACCAACTGAACTCACACTTCTCTGAGAACTGAACTTTGGAAAGTAAAAAGCTGAACCTTGGTTGCATTTGGCAGAAAGTCCTTTTTTTATCCTGTGAGAAAGTGTTGATGCATGAGGCCTAGTTTAATTTAAAGGCTACATACACTATTGGGTCATTTTTTAATTTTTTTTCGAATACATCTAAAATTAAAAAAATTTAAGGGGATTTTCGAGATATTTTTACTGGTGACCTATCCTAGGTCATCAGTATCTGATCAGTGGGGGTCCGACATCTGGGACTGCTAATGATCAGCTGTTTGAGAAGGTACTGACGTTTATTGGTCACATGGACTAGACGCAGCTCAGCCCATTGTACGACGCTGTGCTTGGTAAACCTTCTCAAACAGATGATCAGCGGGGTCTTGGGTGTTGGACCCCCACCAAACAGATACTGATGGCCTATCCCGATAGGTCATCAGTAAACCTTTTTACAGCTCCTTTGTAGATCTATGTGTCTCCATGGTAACAGACAACAAGCCCTGTGTAGTCACCCTACAGTTAATACTTTTGTCCCCATTGGTCCTCACATCTTGCTAATCCCCCAAATTTAGTGAAAACAATGTAGGGGACAAATCGGAATTAGACAACACAGAGTGCTTTTTGTTGTCTGCATAGGAGCTACAAGAAGAAGACATGGAAAGTCTTGATTATAAATTTCCTATTCGAATTTGCTTCACTTTTTATTTCAAATTTGGTTGTGGAGGTGAACACGGCCTTTAGATACCATATGGAGAAAGTATTTGCTGCTAAAGTGTTTCAGACTGCCTGGCCCCTAGTCACAGCTATGGCCTGAAACACATAACTTTAGGTTTAACCTTGTGTGATATGCTCATTTTTTTACCTCTTTTTATTTAAAGGGGTATTCCCATTTGGGACATTCATAGCATATGCACATGATAGGCCATATGTCTGATGAGACGTACTCCAATCTCAAGAACAAGGCCCTGTTTTACGGACGCCATGAACAGAGTGTTGGTCGCACAAAAAAAAGTGGAACACGTTTAGTTGGCTACGTTCTATAGGAAGTAATACTTTATAAGAATCTAATTGGATAGATTTTCATACACACGTGATCAAATATTGCAGTGTATGGATCAAATCTTCCATAATCCTCAACGGTACTATCAGTGGGCACTGCCAGTTGTCTTCGGATCATAAAAGAAGGTTGCAATTTAGCTCCAATTGACGAGCTTGATCAGCCTAAATGACTCAAACGCCACTTTCATTCAATTTGACCATGAGAAATTGAATGGCAATCTACTTACTTGGCCCTCGGGTCGAGAAGCAGAACAGGCTACCGTGTGGTCAGTTTGAGGAGAGTACATTGTATCTGCACATGCACTTTTAAAAATATAATAATGGATACTATCTATTTAAAAAATTGCCAAATTTGGGGGTTGGGGGGTTAAAAACATTGAATTTTGATAAAAACAAATTGCTGTTAGTAATGTTACCCGATATTACCAAATGAAGAAAAAGACGCCCATTTGGGGCAGATGTTACAAGGATTAATAACATGCGTATGCAGATACACCAGGGTATGATTCGGTCTGTTATTTGAGATCTGTATTTTTTTCTAACTAGCTAATTTTAAAATTATAATAAAACTGCAAATGAAGCAGAAAGAAAAGTATAGGAAGGCAAACCTCCCAAATGCTAAGGATCTCTTTAGATTGGGTAACTGTACAGTAACCGGTTACATCTGGACTAGTGGGGACAACTGCACCTACTAACTAACCCCCAAATTGTCATTTAAAGGGAATGTATCATCAAACAACAACATATTATACACATCTATTTTCTCAGGTTTGCTTTTTTTCCCCTGTACTTCTAGGTAACAAAACATAAAAAAAAATAATAATTATAAAATATTCCAGTGCTCACACTGGCAATTAGATCAGACAATGTATGCTAATATGTCCTGTTTTCTCATCACTTGTCTGTTTTGCTGTGCAGACTGGGATAGGGTCAGCAGAAAACAGGGGATTTTTTTGCGGGAATTTGAAACTGATGAATATTCTCCTCAGGATAGGTCATTAATATCAGACCGGCTGGGGTCTGACACCCAGCTCCCCTATTAAAGGGTTATTCTCATTTTAGACGATGGGGGCATATCGCTAGGATATGCCCCCATTGTCTTATAGGTGCGGGTCCCACCTATATCCCGCACCTATATCCAGAACGGAGCCCCCGAACTGAATGAGGGCGCACTGCGCATGCGCCCTTCATTCATTTCTATGGGGCCGCCGAAAATAGCCGAGCTCTGGCTCGGCTACTTCCGTCGGCTCCATAGAAATTAATGGGAGCGGTGGCCGTTCTGGATATAGGTGCGGGTCCCAGCGGTGGGACCCGCACCTGTAAGACAATGGGGGCATATCCTAGCAGTATTGTCTAAGATGAGAATACCCCTTTAAGCAGCTGTTTGAAGAGGCCACGGCTCTCCTTGGAGCTCCGGTGAGTGCTGCAGCCTTCTCTCAGCTTACCAAGCACAGTGCTGTCCATTGACTAGCGGCTGACGTCACTGGCCTAGGTGGACCCCCGGCTATCCAATAAAAGGATTATCCAAGACACACAAAACGCTTGTTATTTCAGCTGTGCCTAATCCGTGTGAACGCTGTGTGTCATGGTCACAGCGTCCTGGTTCCAGTTTCCAGTGTCATGGCTGCCCATCCTATTGTTGACTAGCGCCTGTGCTTGTTATTTCAGCTTTAACAATATATGGTGACGTTATTAGCCTAGGTGGACCCCATGCGATCTGATATAAGGGGCTAACCAAGACCCACAACAAAAAAAAAAAAAAAAATTGGGATGGCCATACTGTAAAAAAAAAAAAAAAAAAAAAAGTTACAGCGTCCTGGTTCCAGTGCCATGGCCGCCCATCCCAGTGTTGCTGCACACATCACTGCTGAGTTTTATTGAGGCTGCCATGTTGCACACTGATTGCACAGACAATATAGGAAAGCCAATATGTCTACCTTCAGAAAAGCGGGGGGAAAAAAACAACCTTTTTTTCTGTTCTAAATTTTGAACCCCAAATAATGAAAATAAAATACATGATACATTCCCTTTAAAGTCCCTTCCCTTCTGCTCTTCTGTTTTTTATCTAAAAAATGTGGGTCATAAAGAAGAGTTACCATGGACCTTTTTGACTAAGGGGGGCTCACACACAGAGGAAAATCTGACCACTATTGCACATCCACGGGTAACTTTTATTTTGGTAGATGGCAATTTTTCTTTTCAACTTGTAAGTGGCAAATATTTATTATCAAGGCCCAAAAACCCAGTAGTTTTCATGGGCATTATTGTTCGCATATATTGCTATCTTAGGGTACAAGAAATTAAATTTACTCCAAAATGCTATTAGGGCTATTAAAAAAAAAAAAAAAGTCTTTCTATTAGGATGAAAACCACTTTTCTTTCCGTCATTACACAGCAGGCAGGCAAGAGTATTCACAGATCGGAAAAATTTTTGGAATGTGGACATGTGTTGGCAAGCAAGCACACACCAGAGACAGTATACTAACTTTCATAGAATAAGATGAGGTCAAAAAACCAGGGCTAGGTATGTAATACTCAGAAGAATTACGCTTTTGCTTGATATGCAACTGCAAAAAACAAAACGGACCCGTTAATGTCATTGCTGTCTTCTGTCGGAGGTATAGGATTACAATGTGTTCGTACAGAACCACTGCCAGAACAGGCTACAGCATATACAGCGTATATAACCAGAACTAGAGATGAAGTTCTTGATGACGGAGTGACTGCTCACTCCTGCACTGTCAGTATGTCATGGTGATCTGGTAAGAGAGGACAAAAAGCAGACACCCCATTACCTTATCATTGGCCTCCAGCAGATAGGTGCTGTGTCGCCACTTGGTTAAAACAATTGGTTCTTGGAACTTTCTATCAAGACTCCGGCTTTTAGTGATCTCTCTCTGATGAGGTGGTAATAAGGAGTTATACTAAAAGATAAAAAATACCAAGAAGTACAACACCGTGAAGCTTTGAAGATAAATTAACTTGAAGTGGTCGAAAAGTGACAGCAATACTGGAGTACATGAATGATTTCAACTAAAAGTAGGTTCAGAAATCCCCACCTAATTCAAATGTAAGAAAAATCTTATTAATACAGCAGAATTTAATGATGTGCCAAAAAAAATAAAAAAAATTCAAACCTCCAATGTGATTCACTGTAGTATTTTTAGGTTTAAAGAGAAACTTAAACCTAAATTTATTTTTAGAAAAATCTAATTAATATTGCTACCCAAAGTGGGGAAAAGGCTATAAACCACTATGGAGAGTCATTCTGTTAAGCTACCATCATGATGAGGTTTATGATGAGCCTTTAGGAAGGCCACAAATTTACCTAATCTAGGAGCAATTTAGATTTTTTTTCTCCATTCACTTTGTTTTATACATAATCACACATAATCTTTAGTCCTTTATTGCAAAGTTTAAAAAAGCCTTACCTTTGGCAGCTCCCATTCAGAGCGTGATCCATCAGCACTGTAGTAATATGGTCTACCTTGATCGTCCACGTGCTTCATCCACTGTAATGAATTTGTATTATCAAAAATCACACATAAAACAAAAAAATAGGTGGCAACTACTTTACACTACAGACAAACATGTTGTGCCTCATTCTGACAATCAGTGCACGGTAAAGAGGCCAAAAATTTTGACTGGAGGAGCACTGGTGGTCTGGCCCAGTTGCTTCTTCCTGGACCATCAAACTGCAATGTCCAACTCTAACCTAAAATATCTTGAAGGTTATTTTATGGTGGACCAAATATTAAAAGTCCCCCAATTAGATGACTTCTTTAGATTTTATACATTAACTACCTAAGCTCAGAGCATGCAGAGAATTGGCAAGTACAGAAAACAGAAAGAGTGAAGAACATAGGAAACAATCACAGATATACCTTCTCATTGGTTTGGTCATTGATAAAAAATGTATGGCCATGCTGATCCAGTTCTTCTGACCACCCTTTGGGAGGAGACCCATACAGACTATCTGACTGATTGTGGTCATAAGCGTTGTGAAAATTTTCTTCAGCTGAAATTTGCTAGAAAGAGTTGGAAAATGTAAAGCTCAAGCACAAAGATAATAAGTAAAAGTATGGAAAATCACCCAGAAAAAAAATAAGGAAAGACGTTAAATTTATTACATAAACATCAATGTTTAAGAAATTGAAATAACTGCAGGAAATATTTTTAGAAAACTAAAAGAAAAACAAAACATACAATACCCAACTGTTAAAGGGGTTTTCTGGGTGTATCATATTAACAACCTACCCTTAGGATAGGTCATCAACATCTGATTGGTGGGTGGTTAGACACACATGGCCAATCGGCAGTTGGCAGGGGTCACAGAGCTGCAGATTCTTCCTCAGCCAGTGTCGTCACATCCATAGATCACATGACCTTTCTGCAGCTCCACCCCACAAGTACATTGTATAGAATGTAATTGCCTCTTCAAATAGCTAATTAGTGGGAGTCCCAGGAGTCAGACCCCCCACCAATCAGATACTGATGACCTATCTTGAAGATGATTCAGTAATATTTACTCCAGTAAAATCCCTTTAACTCCAGTGCTGATGCTCCGGTGGTCCTCTCCAGTCTCTATTTTCCTGAAGCCATATACCCATGTGACCACTGCAGCCAATCAATGCCCTCAGGAGCAACGCTAACATGTATGAGGTCTGCTATTGGCTGCAGTGGTTTCAAGAAACAACCACTCAAGCATTAGCAAAGGCGTGAATGGTATTTAATACGTAATAATGTTTAATTTTTTTTTTTTTTTTAAGATTTCCTGCAGATAGCTTAATTTTTTAAACTTCCAAACAGCCCATATACCAATGTCAAGTTCATGCATTATTTTTGCATAGTCTTAAAAGAAATGTGTGTTTTAGATACTGCTGTTAAATGCTGTTATGGCGTCCCTGGTGTTCTTTTAATTTCCCACCCCCCCTCCCCAATGCTGGTGAGAATAAGCAGCGCCCAGTGCACCAATTCTTATTGCATTGCCTGCACATTAGCAAGAATGACTCCAGGATCCATGCAGTTGGAGTAAGCAACTACTGAGCATGTGTAACTACCACCAGCACCCGACAAATTCTGTCTTCAGTGAAAAACAAACAGCAGGGGGCGCCATAATAATTATGGAAAAGTAAGCAGCAACAACATTTTTGTTAAACAATTTCAATTGAAATGTCCTTTTTTTTTTTTTTTTTTTTAACATCGATTACATGTTCTACCAGAGAAATGTTCAAGGTAAGTTTTTAGAAAATGAGGCAGAAAGGGATGAAATTAAAAAAGAAGCAATACTCACCTGCATTGATCCCTGCTGCTCTCCACTTCCTGGTGCTGACACGATGCACAAGAAGAAGCTTGGAATACCTAAACAGCCAATCGGTGGCTGAGTCACTGCTGCAACCACCGATTGGCTGAGCAGGCATTCCAAGCTACTTCCTGTGCAACGAGCTGGGAATAGGGAATGGTGAGCAGCGGAAACAAGAGCAGCACTGAGGAGGTGAGTGATGCTTCTTTTTTTAATCCCTTTCTGGCCTTTTTTATTATTATTTTTTTTAAAACTATCTCCCTAGAAAAACCCTTTAGTCACTGCGTGAAACGAAGAAGGTAATTTGTAGCTTTTTATAGGGGTTGGAGCTTGTATTCTGATAAAGATACATTATGACATGAAGCAGAACAGAACCTTGAACCCTTTTAATTTAAAAAAGAAAAAATATATGTACGGTTTACAAGGAAAAAGTAGCTTACTGAGGGTTCAATTGTCCGGACTGTAAAAGGCATTGTAATGTTTAATTCATCACATACCTGACCACACCAGAACAAACAAGTCTATTGACTCTAACAGAAGGGCTGCATTACCTACTACAATATAATTTATAGCACAATATTTTACCACATGGATGAAACGATTCCCCATCAATGGGACAAATTTATCAAAACTCTCACTATGGACTGGTTTAGCGTCATGTAAAAGAAATTAGTTTTTTGAAAAAGGCGCAGCCGGCAATGGAAAGTTGAGGAGCAGAGGTGCACTGAGGGGCTAGGCCCCACCCCTCAGTGCACTGAATGCCTAATTTGCATAAATGCAGTTATACAGCAACTTATTTTCACATAGGTATCATTTTAATCAGCAGGGTTAACACTACCAGGCAGTATGCCTGGTTTAATAGATTTGTTCCTGCAGAGGGGTTGCCTAGTATTAGAAAGAAAGGCCTGCTTTTATTTCCAGAAACAGGGTCACTCCACGGTACTGAAGTGAACAAGGCCACAACTCAGGGACTAGAAAGCCGAGGGAAGGGCAAGTCATTGTCACTAATGCTAGACAATCTCTTTAACATTTTTATGCATTTTTTTTTTTACTTTAAAAGCTGCAAACACTTAGTGCAGTAATCTACTACTGATCATACACATTTTGTACTCCACAAATAGAAGTCACCAGGAAGAGGCTTCTAATATATGAACCTCCCCAAAGGTGATTATTGTCAATCCAACATTCTTTTTGGTGTCTTATTATCAATAAGGCTTAAAAGAGGTTCTTGCAAGAAAAATCTGATTAATAATGGAGAATGTATAATGGCATGTCCCGATTGCTGCCATATGCTATGGCTAAATGTGGATTCTATTCAGCAAATGTGTATTGTAATTTTTAAAAATCCCATTCATGTGTAGCTAAAAATATCGGAGCATGCTGTGGATTTTTAAAGTCTATGTACACCTTTGGGGGGCAATTTTTTTATATTGAATTATGCTCATTTTGAGCTAAAACTCATTTTTTCAATTGGTCTTTATTAAAAACTTTGAACCCTGTCTCTGTGCAGATTGTCTAGTAGCAGGCTCTGAATTTTCACTCTGTTCCGTCAGGCAGCTCAGCTGATGGCTCCTTATCTCGGCTCTCTGACCTCCTAAACACTCATCATAGCTCAATTCGTATCTTACTGATAAGAATATGGCTTAAGTGTTTATGACCTTTTAGTAATTTAGGTATTGGACGCATTCCGATGAGCGAGTTGTACACTCTGGACTCGGAGCGTGAGTATATAAGACAGCTCCCGTCCTGAACTCCAAGCACTGCCTGGGTTGCATAGCATTATATTGATTTATGATGCTATGTAACCCTAGAACTGTAAGGGTTACATACCATCATAACCCTATGATAACTCCAGTGCTTGGAGTTCAGGACGGGAGCTGTCTTATACTCGTGCTCCGAGTCCAGAGGGTACATCTTGCTCGTCTGAAAGCAGCCATAAGTTTTATTAGATGACCAGCACAAAGTGAAAGTACCATTCACACAAATATTGAAAAAAAAAACAAAAAAAAACAGTTAACCATTTATGACAGAATGGCTCAATATTTTTAATAAAGACCAATTTAAAAAAAGTGCTTTTTAGCACAAAATGAGTAAAATGGCATCATAAAAAATACTGCATATCCTTTAAACATCCAAAGCATGTTCTGATTTCTAAGCAGGATTTATTTATTTTTTGCTACATGTGGATGGGATTTGAAAAAGAAAAACATTAAAATGGAACAGATTTGCTGAAAAGAATCCACATAGCAAATATGCCACGTCTAAATGTATCTTTAGCCATGGCATAGGACCATGGATAAAGAGCAGCTCTGGTAGGAAAAGGATCATCCATTTATCTCATGTTCTGCCATTAATTGGCTTTATTAATCAGATTTTTTACTCTGCAGAGGAAACAACAAGCTCTCTTCAAAATGCTAAGATCTAAATCTTCTTTAAATGCATTCTCTAATTCTTACATATGGTGCTCAGATATGTTATGGGTCCCATGACATACCATGCAAATAAAGTTTTTGTAACCAGAAACAAGTAGATTTAAATGAAAACTGGGATATTGGGATATTTTACTGAAAGTGTCCTAGTGGTGACAGAGCTCCTCTATGAATACAGCCATACGACATCAGCTCCAATATACAGGTAATAAACCAGCATATCCGCTCTGCAGTAATACTACCTACCTCATGATCTGCCTGAGTAAAGGACTCTCCCCTACTTGTGTCTTTAGTGCAGCGCGGTGGCTTCCAAGTCCGTTCCTGTGTAGTTTTATTATAATAATAGAAACGTCCAGTGTTATCTTTGTGCGTTTCCCACTCCCCTGTAATTTGTACTGGGGGTGCATTAGGTTGAGGGGGTAGATTGGACTGGGAAATCTTCAGTTCTTGCAGATTTGCATACACAGGAGAATCAGGTCTTGCAGTGGCAGGAGAGACAGAAAACTGAAGAGAACAGACACCAGAAAGAAAAAAAAGTTACCAATTACAGGAAAAGGAGACACCCCTCCACCACCATCACCCCGATCCATTACATTTTCAGACACAGCTGCCATTTTGCTTGACTGCAGATATTAGCGGAGGTAACATTCATGATAAAAGTAAAGACACAAAACTTCTGCAACTGAGATATATGCCTTGAGGTAAATCACGGTATAGGAGTCCAGTGGGCGGTCCTATCAGTGATTGACAGCTATGGCTGTATAAATGTTCAACTGGAAGGGCTATATATCAATCTGCTTAGCTTCTCCTGCTCTATTACATGTTGCAGGTAGACTGCATTTTCAGTGACAGGTTCCCTTCAACTACAGCCCTAAGGTCTGTAACCAGCTGATTACCTTTAGGGTATATTCACACATGGCAGATTTGTTGCAGAAGTTTTGGTTACTTTTCCATTTATCTAAAGGGGGCTTGAAAATCAATGTGCTTGCTCATGGATCTCATCGTCAGTTGCAGACGTTTCGGCTCTAGCCTTATGATGGTAGCTCTACTTTTCGTGTTCCATCACGTGGAGTCATATCGCATTGTAATGGGCGGTGAAGTAACCCAACCAAGACTACCACTTAAAGGGAGTCTGTCACTTCATTTTCACCTATATAACTAAGAGCACTGCCCCACAGAAGACTGCAGACACATCCCAGACATTCCTGTGTGCACTGTGTCTGTATTACATGTCACATCCCAGACATACCTGTGTGCACTGTGTCTGTATTACATGTCACATCCCAGACATACCTGTGTGCACTGTGTGTGTGTATTACATGTCACATCCCAGACATACCTGTGTGCACTGTGTGTCTGTATTACATGTCCAGAAAAAGCACTTATTCTGCAGGAAAACAGCTCCCAAGTGCCCAAAGCAAACCAGACTGAAGGGGAGGGCTGCTTTAGCTGCTCATATCTTCGGATTGGTAGCAGATAGAAAAATTAAAGCTGGCAATAAAGCTTTAAAATGATACCACAATCATAGCATTATATACAGTATGTTGGAAGATATAGCTGTTAGAAATCGAGTCAGGAGAGAAAGCAGTTTTTAGTTTCACTTTCAGCTGGGCACTTGGGAGCTGTTTTCCAGCAGAATAAAAGTGCTTTTCCTGGACATGTAATACAGACACACAGTGCACACAGGTATGTCTGGGATGTGTATGCAATCCTCTGTGGGGCACTGCTGTTAGTTATATAGGTGAAAATGAGGTGACAGACTCCCTTTAAGGAGGCCTGTTCTCAAGCAAAATGGCAGCTTCCTCAGGAACACCTCATTGCTTCCATTTTTCCAGCAGTACAATTTACTAATGTGTTTATATTGCTATTTAATCACTTTTTGGAGGTGAAATAAATGGGAGCAATATCTGAATCACAGAGAATTATGGTATTATTTATGAAAACTGCTGCAGGGAAAGTGGAGGAGCTGCCCAACCAATCAGCTTCTGGTCATAAAATAGGATTTATACATCCACTTCTCCTCTGCACCTGTGTTCATGAGAGAGGTATACAGAGACACAAACAATACAGTGTGTGTGCTATATATATATATTTATATATATTACATACGAGATTATATACAGTATATATATATATATATATATATATATATATATATATATATTAATATACACACACACACATAGTGTACAAAGAATATTGATGATAAAATATTTAAAGAAACTCTAACCCCAAATTATATTTAACAAAAACATAACTGGCATTCACTGTTATCAGCACTTTTAGGCTAGTGAGAGGCGGACTAGTGTTTTTCAAAGAAATTATTCTCCCATGATCCCTACCTCATGATAAATTTACATACATGGGTGAATGACATGAGCAGATAGGGTATATAAGCGGCACCGCAGGGTTAGTGCTCCTTTAAAAAAGCATTACTCAGAACGGTCAGGTTACCAGGATTGATTTGCAATACATTTTAGGAGTAAATGTGAAAATGGAGAGGTCTTGTACAAGAAAGCATTCACGGGGCTTCGGGAAGCAGAGATATAAGCTGCTGTATGCCGGCTCCTAACACTGGACAGCTGCTTTATCATCTATATATGGTATATAAGATACGTGTATGATCACCAGAAGGGGGTCCACACCGCCCTGTTCCTCCTCCTGCTCATTCTATTCAAACTATGGGACAGACAGAGTCACGTACAGAAACCTACCACTCCCATGGACTGGAGCGTCAGCATGGAGTTTCAGCCGCTGCTCCACTGAAATCAGTCCTGCAATGGACCCTGCACACAATAAACCGGATCTCTGCTGCCAGTACCTCTGTGGTATGGCCGCAGTACAACCTTGCAATTTTAGGTTATTGGTGGAGTTATACTTTATATGGGGTTGTCCCACGAAAAACATTCTACAGTTTTCAAACCAGCACCTGGATCTGAATACATCTGTAGTTGAATGTAATTCCAGGCCTGTAAGTGTTTCCTCTTAAACCCCTCGGAGGTAGATTTAGAAGGACTTTTAGGGTCCTTGTCCTGCTAGAAGGTGAATCTCTATCCCAGCCTCACATCACTAGAAGACTGAAAGAGGTTTGTGACAAGAATTGTCCTGCATTTACTAAGAATGGGCCCCAAAGTGAAGAGGTTTCCTCAAGTATAGCTCTCTACTTCCTGACATCCATCCTGACCAGTTTTCCAGTCCCTGCCAATGAAAAGTATCCCCACTACCTGATGCTGGCTCCACCATGCTTCATTGTGGGCATGGCGTTCCTGGGAGGATGGGAAGCGTTGGGTTTATATCACACATTGGCCCAAATTTACCAATCTTACAGATGACGTGACCTTAAAAGGGGTATTCTCATCTCAGGCAATGAGGGCATATCGCTAGTATATGCCCCCATTGTCTGATAGGGGCGAGTCCCACCGCTGGAACCCACACCTATATTGAGAGCGGGGCCCCAAAAGTGGTGGAGGGCACACTGCACATGAGCAACCGCCCTCCATTTATTTTCTATGGGGCCGCCGAAAATGCCCTCATTGTCTGATAGGTGCGGGTCCCACTTCTGGGAGGCCCCCCAGAAATAAATGGAGGGCCGCAGCGCATGCGCCCTCCTTCACTTAGCAGGCTCAGTTTACGAGATAGGTGCGGGTCCCAGACGTAGGACCTGCACCTATCAGACAATGGGGGCATATCCTAGCGAGATGAGATAGGAAGTCCCCTTTAAAGGGTTATTCTCATTTTAGACAATGGGGGCATATCGCTAGGATATGCCCCCATTGTCTTATAGGTGCGGGTCCCAGCGGTGGGAACGGAGAACGGAGCCGCCGAAGTGAATGAGGGCGCACTGCGCATGCGCAGCCGCCCTCCATTCATTTCTATGGGGCCGCCGAAAATAGCCGAGCGCTGGCTCGGCTACCTCCGTCGGCTCCATAGAAATGAATGGGAGCCGACCGCGCATGCACGGCCCGGCTCCCATTCATTCCTATGAGCGGCGCGGGGAGCTGCGCCTGGTGGTGGCCGGACCCCCGGAAACCTGGGGTCCTCCAGGCGCAGCGCTCCCCGCTCCGTTCTGGCTATAGGTGCGGGTCCCACCGCTGCGCTCATAGAAATTAATGGGAGCGCAGCGCGCAAGTGCGGCCACCGCTCCCATTCATTTCTATGGAGCCGACGGAAGTAGCCGAGCCAGCTCGGCTATTTTCGGCGGCCCCATAGAAATGAATGAAGGGCGCATGAGCAGTGCGCCCTCATTCAGTTCGGGGGCTCCGTTCTGGATATAGGTGCGGGTCCCAGCGGTGGGACCCGCACCTATAAGACAATGGGGGCATATCCTAGCGATATGCCCCCATTGTCTAAGATGAGAATACCCCATTAAGGCTGTACTAGACACCCCAATGTGGAAGAAGAGTGTCAGGAGAGAAGTGCTCTTTCCTGGCAATCACCTGCTCGCTAGCGGAGGAGATTTACATACAACGATCTCCTCCGCAGCATGGGGAGGAGCAATCACTATGCCATCGCTCGTCCCACGCTGTCTAATGGTTTGGCGACGGCGGATTGTGATTAGACACCACAATCTGCTGCCTGCAAACGATTTTTTAACATGTCAAAAGCGTTTGCTCGCTCATTGGGCAATCGGCGGCAGTATTACACTGCCAGATGATCTCTAACAGGCCTTCATGCGAAAGCTGGTTGGCGATTATATGCCGAAACATCTGGCAGTGTCATACAGGCTTAAAGGGGTTGTCTCATCTTGCCTAATGGGGGCATATCGCTAGGATATGCCCCCATTGTGTTATAGGTGCGGGTCCCACCGCTGGGACCCGCACCTATATCGAGAACGGGGCCCCGAAAGCGAACGGGGGCGCACTGCGCATGCGCAGCCGCCTCCATTCATTTTCAATGTGGCCGGCGAAGATAGCCGAGCGATGGCTCGGCTATTTCCGTCGGCTTCATAGAAATGAATAGGAGCGGTGGCCGCGCAAGTGCGGTGCGCTCCCATTCATTTCTATGGGGAGCCGGCTTGGTGGTGGCCGGACCGGAGTCCTCCAGCCACCACCTTGCGGGGCCCCGTTCTCGATATAGGTGCGGGTCCCAGCGGTGGGACCCGCACCTAGAAGACAATGGGGGCATATCCTAGCGATATGCCCCCATTAGGCAAGATGAGACAACCCCTTTAAGACCGGCTGTCCAGACCTGCACCAGATTTATCACAGGGGCTCAGGCTGGATGACACATGTGGTGCAGGGACAGACACTTTTCTCTGATACTTTTGGATGGCTTAGGCTTCATTCACACGACCGTATTTTGTTTCCGTGTCCGCTCCGCTTTTTTTGCGGACCATATGCGGAACCATTCATTTCAATGGGTCCGCAAAAAAAACGGAAGGTACTCCGTGTGCATTCCGTTTCCGTATGTCCGTATTTCCGTTCCGCAAAAAAGATAGAACATGTCCTATTCTTGTCCGTTTTGCTGACAAGGATAGGCATTGTTACAATGGATCCGCAAAAAAAACGGAAACACGGATGCCATACGGAATGTCATCCGTTTTTTTTTGCGGATCCGCAATTTGCGGACCGCAAAACACATACGGTCGTGTGAATGAAGCCTTACTTTGAGACAGAATCTCTCACCAGAATTGTGGCACATCTTACATCCCTCCCCTTTCCGGTGAAATTATAAAACAAGATCCAGATTGTTATTTCAAGGGGAATACAAGTATTTACTAAAACCAACATGTCAGGACAGGTTCTTTTTAGAAAAAAAAAAAATCCAGTGGAACGAGGAAAGACGATGACCTGCCTTTCTGCAGACAACACACAATGTCACACAGATCTGACACAAGAACTTTCCATATCCTGCATTCCGGAGGGGACATCTATAGCGCCATCTGCAGCGCACTTCTTCCTCTGCACATATGTTCCTCCAGAGACATTTATTGGAGATTTAGAAGAGAACACAGTAAAGTTAATGGTCTGCATTTCTTGGAAAGCTTCTTTCCACCCCACAATGGAGAACAGATGTCTGCAGCTCTGCTTTCCAGTATTACATTCTTGAACCAGGAGGCTGCAGAGACAGATAAGAGCCGTGACCTAGAGCTGCAGATGGAGGTCCGAGGGAGGAACACTATTCCAAAGGGATAATTAAGGGGATGTTCAGATGACCAAATACAAGTAGGAAAAATCTGCAGAGTATTTTTCCGCAGCAGAAATGTGAGGTTGACCCTTGTTTTTAAAGGGCATCTGTCAGCAGTTTTGTACCTATGACCTATGGCTGACCTGTTACATGTGCTCTTGGCAGCTGAAGACATCCGTGTTGGTCCCACGTTCATATGTGCCTGTATTACTGAGAACAATGAAGTTTACTATGTGCAAATGAGCAATGGGGGCGTTACCGTTACACCTTGAGTCTCTGCTCTCTCTGCAACTGCCGAACACTTTCCACTTTGATGGACTGGACCAGGAGTTAAAATGTTTACACTGCCTAACCTTGTCAAAGTGGAGAGGGCACAGCAGTTACAGAGAGAGCAGAGCCTCTACGTATAATGGCAACGCCATCGTTGCTCTATAATAAAATATTTTTCTCAGCAATGTGGACACATATGAACATGGGACCAACACAGATGCCTCCAGCTGCCAAGCGCACATGTAACAGGTCAAGGCACAAGTCTGCTGACAGATGGACTTTAAAGGGAGTCACTTCACAGGGTAGGTGTCCTTGAAAGATAACCATGCATTTCTTGTTAAAATCCAGTCCTCTAATCCTGAGAAATGCTAAATTTTAGTTTTATGCAAATAAGGTTTTCTGGTGCTCATTGGGTGGGGCCACACCGTTGAGTGCACCCAGTTAACCTTGAGTCACTGCTACTGGCTCAGCAATCTCAGGAACCGTTAATCAAACAAAAGAGGAAAGTGCTGGGCAGCGTTACTGGTACAGTGATGATGCAACAATTTCTCAGGATTCGAAGACTGGATTTTCATAACAAAAAAATATGGTTATGTTTTGGGGGGACACCATCAAAATGCGGCTGCACCTGCCCTCTTTCTACATTCATGTTCCCCAAGCAGGGGTGCAACTACCATAGCGGCAGACCAGGCAACTGCTATGGGCCCCAGGGCAAGAGGGGGCCAGTCTTAGTTGGGATTATCTCCTCTTCTACTGGGAGTGAAAACTTGGTTAGGACTCTACCCTCTAAAGGAACAACTTTTAGCAAATGTAGCAGTGGAAAAAAATGGGCCAAGGGTCATTGAAAGGGTTAAGGTAGAAACCCTTCTGTCCTGTGGGGGGCCTGGTTTGGTCCTTGTTATGGGGCCCTTACTTCTCTATGTACGCCACTGTCCCCAAGATCAGCTTTCAGTTACTGAATATTAACACTGGGTATATGCACTTTTAGTTCTGTTAGTTTAGCCCCAAATTATTAAAAAGCACAGAGAACAATTTAAAATATATAGACAGCAAAAAGAAAGAAAAAAAAATTGTAACGTTAGCAAAATTAAAAAAAAAAAAAAATAAAAATAAAAAATCAAAGCTACTAAAAAATATAACTGCGCGGTCGTTTATGGATCGTGACAACTAGAGCGTAACCTGCCCTGTGTGCTTCACCCTGCCCTCTACAGATGTAGGCCTTGGAAGAACAGAGGATCTGCCTGGAGTCCTGAGACTCAGTTCCCAGACAGACCAATTATCCCTAGAGAACGCTGTGCCCTCCCGGCAGGCAGAGTGCCACTAGTGCTGCGAGTACGGTGAAGCCCACATCTGACAACTGCTGAGCCGACCAGGGAACCGCGATTACTGTACAGATCAGTCAGCACAATGATGGGGTCAGCGTAAAAGAATAGGGCCTGGCTCTATGGCTGATGAAGTGCATCCATCGAATCTATGACTACAGCAGGAGAAACCACCGCGGGGAAATAACGTATTATACGCCACCCAGGCAAACCAACCACATAAACATGGATGGAGGAGACTGTCATGGCTCCGGTCCCAAACAGGGTCTTTCTTTTTTAGCCTAAAAAATGCTGTTTTAGACTGTCTTATATTTTGTTGCATTCACTACTGAAAATGCACCTTTTCTGGAGGCTTTTGTGACTTTTTCACCTACTTTCTTTTTTTTTTTTTTAGACTAATTCAGAAGTTTTCTAATTTTTGTAGGGACACTTTGTTTTGCGCCTCAATTTGTTGCAAAAACCAGGTCTGTGGAGTCGGAGTCGTGGTCGGTCACCATTTTGGTGGAGTCGGTATAAAATGGACCGACTCCTAAAATATATAATGAATTAGTACATTTAGTTCAGTGCTGAATATATTTTTATAAGAATTTTTGAAAATGATGAAATGTCCTATAAATGTCTGTTCTATTCCTGATCTAAGGATTTAGGCTTTTAGTTGAGATGACTGTGTGCTGCCCTTTATGTCCAGTGCATGTTCTCTCTGATGCTTTATGTTTCCTCTGAGCTCATGTTTGGAGAGGTTAGCTGCTCTCATGGCTTCTATCTGCTGATGTAAAACACCTACAGCCTTATGTATGAAAACTGTCTAGGTGTAGAAGTTTCTTTGTTGCCCATAGCAACCAATCAGAGCTCCCCTTTCATTTCATATAGTGCTCTATAGAAATTAAAGGGGAGCTCTGATTGGTTGCTATGGGCAACAAAAAAGTCTTAGACCTAGACAGTTTTCATACATCAGGCCCAGAGGCGTAGCTACTGGGGGGGGGGGCAGGGGAGGCGATGCTCCGGGCCCAATACCTCTGGGGGGGCCCAGCAGGGATGGCCTTAGTACAATCAGGTGAATACAAGTGAGCGCTTCCATTATGGAGTCTGATGGGGGCACAATACGCTGATCTGAGGTCTGATGGGGGCACATTCTGCTGATCTGAGGTCTGATGGGGGCACATTCTGCTGATCTGAGGTCTGATGGGGGCACATTCTGCTGATCTGAGGTCTGATGGGGGCACAATACGCTGATCTGAGGTCTGATGGGGGCACAATACGCTGATCTGAGGTCTGATGGGGGCACATTAAGCCGATCTGAAGTCTGATGGGGGCAAGGGACTGTTAGTTTAGTGATGTAAAAGCTGGGGACAGATTTCCTTTAACATAGGAGTCCCCTTTTTTACTCCTATTAATCCTATATTTTACTGCATTATGTGGTAGAGTATTTACACTAGGGTATGTAGAAAGTCTATTGTACTGTACTTAACAGCATAGATGATCTAGCAGTTTATATAGTCATCTTGCTAATACAGTATTATAACCACAACTAGTAGTATGTGCCTGTGAAGTTGGAAACGTGCGTTTGGGAAGCCAATAAGTTGGGGGCCCACTCAAGTATGTTTCGCCCCCCCTGTGCTGAACCTCATTTGCTCCATGTATGAGGGAGTCGGAGTCATCGGAAATCGAGGAGTCGGAGTCGGGGCTTTGGCTTACCGACTCCACAGCCCTGGCAAAAACAGTTCTACTCCACTCCAGGGCTGGTGTACTTTTCTTTGTTATGAGTACTGAACTGTGGACAAGAATAGGCATTTTCTAGGATTATGGCGGCATGTGCGGTCCGCAAATTGTGGAACACACATTGGCCGGTATTAGTGTTTTGTGGATCTGCAAAACTCCATGGTTGTGTGAATGTAGCCTAATAAAAATATGCCTAGTCTAATTCATCAACGGCTAAAGAAAGACAGCCGAATGAAATACACCCGTCTAATTTTATGGCCAAAAACAGGTGAACTTGATAAACGTGCCCCTATGACTTTGCTCATTGTCCAATAACTGTCGTAGTGATGGCAGTACAATCACTGGCTGCAATGCAACGAAGGAGACAATTAGTAAGGGCTGAAGTAAATCCACCGGCTCGTGATTACCGCTGAGGTGGCAGGAAGCTACTTCGAGCTCTTGTGCTGAGAAAGCAGCAGCCGTAACCTGGAGCTCTGCCATTGATGATAACCGGCGTGTCCCCTCCCACGGGGCACAAACATAATTTGGGATCAGCGTTTAGAGGATCAAGGCGAGAACTGGCAGATTGTGCAGAACATTCTCACTGTGATCTGTCGGCATGCTCCAAACTTCTCTGCTCAACACTGAGGCAGGGGAATATCTGCCCCAAATCAGTGGCGTATATAGAGCAGTAAGGGCTCCATAGCAAGGATCATACCAGGCCCCCCACACAGGACAGAAGGGTTTCTGCCTAAACCCGTTTCTATGACTCTTGGGCCATTTTTTTCCACTGCCTCATTTACTAAAAGTAGTTCCTTTAGAGAGTAGAGTCCTGACCAAGTCCCCCCCCCCCCCCAGTAGAAGAGGAGATGATGCCAACGGGGCCTCCTCTTGCTCTGGACCCCATAGCAGTTGCATGGTCTGCTGCTATGGTTGTTACACCCCTGCCCCAAATAACTGGGAGGTGCTTTTGAGGGCACACTGTGCTTTTTTTCTCTTTTTTTCAGCCAGCTTCAACATGACGGGTCTGGATGTTTCTGTCATACACAAATGCTTTTCCGATTGCTCAGCATGATGCCTGATCACTCCCAAAGAAAACAGAGCCAGAAATATTCTGATTGTTAACGGCTATGGACAGCTTCAGAGTGATGTTTTTATTACTCTATTAAAAGTATTTGGGGCTAAAAACATTTTGTAATAGGTTTTTCTTAAACATGTCGCACCGTTTGGCTTGTACAGCTTCTGATATGGGCCTAAAGGAGCTTAGAAAAGAGTTCAGCAGAGGTCAGGGGTGCCAGAGAACGAGCTAGTCTGACGGATTTATCGAGGCTTATTCACACGTCAGTGTTTTTTTTTTTGGTAGATAATGACTTGATCATGCCCATATGAAAACTAGGACACCCATTAAAAAAGGGAGTTCACCTAGGGCCGAATTCAGATGGACAAAATGACTCCTGCATTTAGTGCCAAGAATGCGCTCTGCTCCATCCAGACAGCTTAACATCCCGCTCCTGCTCCCACAGACTAATATTACTGCCATCTCACTGCTGCTTACAAGGAACCCTCCAATACAAGGAAGGTTATCTTATGTACCAAAGTTAATAAAGCCATTGATGTGAAGTCCCAGGAGACTTTGGGGACACTGGGAAGAAGTTCATACATTTTTTGTACTAGAGAACCATAGAGATGTCACAGGACAGGACTGTGCAAGGCTTCATTGTGTGATTGTAGCCTCATTATAGCAAGCATATAAAAAAAAGCTAAAGTCTAGTTTACAAAAACAATGAAATAAATAAATAAATTAGAACAATTCCCAGGAGCCTGATCCCTGCCGTAAACTTTAGGGTCACCACCAAAAATACTGACGCTCTCTGCATTTTGTTGATGGCGATGCTTCTTTCCGTCTTTGATCTCAGAATGGCGGCATTAATTAGCCATGTGTTTTATGGTATTCTCTTCCAGTCATCTCCTCTCCCATACTACGAGCCTCTTATCTGATGCACTGAATAAACTCCATCTGCACAAAAACACTCATAAAAAATCCCTTACAGTGTAGATGTTGGGACACACAAGGCAATTATTAAAAGATTATACTTGACAGGAGACAATCTGTAATTCGTGCATCTGGGACATTTACAACATGTTTTATGGGATATTTTTGCCCGATGACACAGACACTATTACATGACAGGGACAAGGCAGCTAGTGTTATGGGATCCATGCTGCAATAATCCGCCTCTAATCTACTGCAAATCCGGGTCCGATTTCAAGGTGCGGGTTTAAAAGTTCAAGAAACAAAAGGTGTGAATGGATTGTTAACTGTACGAAGACGCCAGTGCAGTGTAAACCGGGGCCAGGCAACTTTTACAGGACTTCACTACCAGCATTTCCAGACTTCTGGATGGCAATTTGGCCAAGAAATGTGGAGACACCTTGCCCATTTCCAAGAAGGAACCGGTAAAAAGCCTCGGGGACTGGTTATAGCGGTTATCAGAACCCCTTTTTGAAAAATTAAAATGTCACTCTGCTTTCAGATCCTCACATACAGTCTTCTGTGAATCCTCAGACTGACTAAAAATGTATCATCTGCCACGTAAGACTACTTGCACATATACACTGATACAGCCTGTCTGAGTGCATCTCATCCGGAATAGCCAGGGAACAGCCAGACCCCCGTTGACTATGATTGGACCCAGCGGGCCAGTTTCCGGCATTAGTGCCTGAATTCAGACGGACAAAAAAAATGGAGCTTGCACTTGTTTTTGCCCAGCCGAATCCATGTCAGGTGCCATTACAGTCAATGGGCTCCAGCGGTCAACTGCAGTATCCAGCAATGCTGAATACAGTAAACTCCAGTGAGGATGTTGCTCTACCAGAACTGCCTGCCGGATAGTTTCATTGATTATGTGAAAACAGCCTAACAGATATAGTAGAGGTGCAGCCCAGTCCCGGTCACTCTTTTCACAAGCCTGCCAGTTTACAACCTTCTCACACTGCAGGAAGAGGGAGAGACTGTCTGCTCAAATCCCTGCCGATGCCGCTACACTAAATGCAAAAATTCTCTGACAGATGATTGAAATTCAGTCATAAACACTACAAAGTCTAAGCAGCAGGTCAAGTGCCTTCGAACAGACAGAGACTGCTATAAATGACCCTAAAATCCAGCCAAAAGAACAGTGTCCAATTATAGAGAATAAAATTTGTGGGAGCGTGTTGCAATTTGAAATCACTTCTGTAAAATACATCACTTCTCCAGTCTCTATTGCTGCAATTTCTATAGTACAGTACAGAAGGTTCTGGCCTCCCATGGTGTAATATAACAACGTAGATTCTCAAGAATCGGGGGTGGGGTAGAATATTTATTGATATATATTTATATAAAAGCTCCACCACATTTCTTCATAACTGGATTCCTGATGATTAGAAACCGTTAAGTAGTGAATCTAGAAACCTACCCACTTTCATTTCATGAGGATTGTCAGGAATCTACAGCAGTGCAAATTTTTATGCTGATGCTGCTGTGATCACAGGACTTTATTAGCTAGTACAGGGGTAGGCAACCTCCGGCTCTCCAGGTGTTGTGAAACTACAACTCCCAGCATGCATACTTGCTCTGCTCTCATAGAAATGAATGGAGCATGCTGGGAATTGTAGTTTCACACCACATTGACCATACTGAACTGTAGTCTGGAGATGTTCATCAATTTTGACTCTATGACCTGTGCAAAAATCATTGTGCAGGGAGGGGGAGTAGGTGCACTGTGACCATCACAAATTGTCAACTTAGTGTTTTTTTTTTTTAAATCAATAAGTTTTTATTGGATTATTACGAATAAATTGGCTGATAAAGTCACAAATACAAAGATAGGAAATGCAACAAACAAAACAAAGAAACAAATTACACGGTACACACTAGGTCATGTGTAGATTACAAAGACACATGGGCATCATCAAGCGCAAAAACCCTCAGGAGCGAGGTACAGGGAGAAAGGAAGACATGGTCAAGTAGTGCAAGCATATTTGGAAGAAGACCAGGCATCCCACATCTTTTCAGTTTTAGAAACCATGGACGTTGTGTGGGCAATAGTTCTTTCATATAGAAAGGTGGTATTTACTCTATGCACAACCTCAGTATCGGATGGGACTGTGCAACTCTTCCATTTGCTAGTTATTGCTAGTTTGGTTGCTATGAATAAATGCGTTGCTACTAATTTATAACTAGTAGGAACAGTGTTGAGCCTAATCAAGAGCAATGCCAGCTCAGGTGCAGGAGCAATAGTCTTCTTGGCTATCTCTGAGATCATGGCAAATATTCTGTGCCAAAGTGCAGTTAGCATCGGGCAGCTCCACAGGGTATGGAGAAGAGTGCCTTTACCTCCACAGTTGCGCCAGCAAAGATGTGAGACACCTGGATACATACGGCTTAATCTGTCGGGCGTATAATACCATCTCAACCATCTCAATACGGTTTTGAAAAAGGATTCAACGTGAAGCGTGCACTTGAGATGTGATGAAATGTACTTTAGGGCTTCTGACCATTCTAAATTAGTAAAAGTACATTGGAGGTCAGTCTCCCACGATAGTAAAGGAGCCGTTTTTGTGAACGTGTTTCCCCCCCCCCCCCATCTGTAGGTACAGAAGGCGAAGGGAAGATGTTGAAGAGGAGGGTTTAGACCAATATTGGAGGATATCGGGGTTGGAGTTAGACTTGGTGGACGAGACATGGTGCCTGATCTGCAGGTATTTGTAGAAGTCGGTATGTGGGACACCAAATTCTCGATTGAGGTCTTAAAAGGTACGGAGGATGCCATTCGTATAGAGTTGGGAGATTTTAGTTAGGGAGCGGCTTCTCCAAGAGGAGAGATCTAGGTCTTGGATAAATCGCTCCAGTAACTCTATGGGGGTTTCTTCCTGTAATGGGATATCTTTGTGACTGCTCGATGAATGGTAAGACTTCCAGCAGTCTATTCCTACTTGGGTGAGATAAGGTAGGGAAGAAGAGGGGAGTATAGGAGGGGTTCAAAGAAGCTATTAGTAATGCCTTCAAAGAATGGGAAGGGGCGGGGGTGGACTCAATCGTACTACAAGGGCTACTTGATGAGGCTGACCACCAAGTCTTCAGTTGGGAAACTACCGTGGCGGTGTAGTAGTCCGCCAGATTAGGGAGATTGAGGCCTCCGCAGGGTCTACATCTCGTGAGCAGTTTAGAAGCCATACGTGGCCTTTTATTTGCCCACACAAATGAGTTCAGTATTTTGGAAGCTTTATTAAAAAAGGAGCGGGGAAGTGTTATGGGGAGTGCTCGGAAAAGGAGTTTGGGAAGGGAGAACATCTGAAAGGCCGCAATGCGGCCTACCCAAGAGATCTCATCTGATTTAAGATGGGAAGGTAATTCTTCTCAAATAGGGAAGATATGGAGTTAGTGAGGGTTATTCCTAGATACGCTACATGTGTCGGCTGCCAATCCAGATGATAGTGTTGTCTGAGATGGTTCCAGACCGAGGGGGGAATATGGAAGGGTAGGGCCTGGGATTTTGTTGTGTTCAATTTATAGTAGAACAGTTCCCCAAAGTGCCGGATGGTGTCTAATAACGCTGGGAGGGAGGTTTCAGGGTTGCTCAGGGAAAGGATGATATCGTCCGCATATAACGAGATGCAATGAGAGTGGGGACCGATGTGTATTCCCTTAATATGCGGGTTAGCTCGGATGGATTGGGCCAAGGGTTCAATAGCTAGTATGAAAATAAGAGGGAAAGGGGGCACCCCTGTCTGGTCCCGTTAGTGATGGGGAAAGGGTCAGACAGGGTGTTATTAACAAACGCCCTTGCAGATGGACACGAGTAGAGAGCTTTAATAGAAGAAAGGATGTTACCAGAAAAGCCCATTGTGTCTAGGACGGCAAATACAAATGACCAATTTAATCGGTCGAATGCTTTTTCTGCATCTAAGGTGACAAACAATGCTTGATGCTTTTTCTTATTAACATAGTCTAAAAGGTGGATGTCTCTTTTCTGGTCTGGGGAGATTAAGGTAGGAATTATGTTGGCGAGTCTATTGGCTAGCAGTTTTGCGTAAATCTTAATTCAACTTAGTGTTTTAAAGATTGTCAAAAATCAAGACATGTTGGATTTTGTGCCGCACATCACATGCAACTTTAGACACAAAACTTGCCTTGTTTTTTCACAGACAAATCACAGTTTTTAAAATATGTCGCACATATTTTTGTGTAATGTGACTTTTGTGAAACCTGGAATCCAAAACCACTGAAAAATGATCTCTACAGGAGAGGAAGCGTCAGTCTATTATGAGGAACCGTTGTCAGACTGAAAACCTCAAGATACCTAATGATATAAAAATAGAAAGAAAAAAAAAAAAACACCAAAAATTCTTAAAAAGATATTTAGAATAAAAAATTGATTTAAACTAAAGTTTTTTTTTTCTGATTTCCTTTAAAAGCACTCAGATTTACTACAGGGGATGAGAAGAATACTTCTTTTCCTCGGCATCTCCCTTTTGTGTAATAGGCAGGTATGTATACTGCTCTCCTCCTTCAACTAGACATGATCTGGGAAACAGAAAGCCTGAAGGGGTTGTCCACGAATACCTAAGCTTTAAAGGTGCCTGCAGCTTGCCTCCACAATTGAAATATTTATACCTGCCTGCATCCCGTCCTGAAAGATGGCTCCTGTGTGTCCATTTTCTGGTCCCCGGCTTGTTTACGTCCTCCTGGGCATGGTCACCTGCTCCTCTGCAGTCAACGTCTGGCTTCAGGGGTTACATGTCCACATGAGACAGGTCATCGCTGAAGCCAGTGGTTGGCTGAGACGGTGAAGGTGACTATGGCTGTGTCCAGGAGAAAGGACACAAGCAAGGGACTGGTCGAAGGACACACGGGAGCCAGTGAAAATTTACTGCAAAATTACACAATTCCGCTTCCTATTATCCCTGAACACCATGAGCAAGTACACTCAGATGAAAATCCTGACACATGCTACAAAAAGAAAGTCAAAATTTACAGTCGGCACAACCCACGCTTATCACTAAACTTGCATTTCCCAATGAACAACTGGTGGACGGCCCAGTATCAGACCTGCACTGACCACAACCTGCTGACTTGCTGACTCGCCTTACAGTTAAGTGAAGCAGGAACTTACTATTCCTAGACACTAAAATAAGTTCTCCAAAACCTGCATTGTCCTCAATTTGCAAAACCTATATTTTACTTATTTACAGAAAAGGGAAGACTAGGACAGATTTACTAAGGCTACTTTCACACTAGTGTTTAAGTCTTCCGGTATTGAGTTCCGTCATAGGGTCTCAGTACCGGAAAAAAACGCTTCAGTTTTGTCCCCATTCATTGTCAATGGGGACAAAACGTAACTGAACAGAATGGAGTGCTCCTAAATGCATTCTGTTCTCACACCGGAGAGCAAACGGCAGCATGCTGCGGTTTTCTTTCCGTCCTGGGATGTGGAGCAAGACGGATCCGTCATGACCCACAATGCAAGTCAATGGGGACAGATCCATTTTCTCTGACACAATAGAAAGCGGATCCGCCCCCCTTTGACTTTCAGTGGAGCTCATGACGGATCCGTCTTGGCTATGTTAAAGATAACACAACCAGATCCGTTCATAACAGATGCAGATGGTTGTATTATCAGTAATGGAAGCGTTTTTGCTGAACCCTGCGGGATTTAGCAATAACGCTAGTGTGAAAGTAGCCTGAGCCTACAGATGACGTAACCAGATTTATCAGAGGTTCAGGCTGGATGAAAAATTTGGTTCAGGGAAAGACACTTTTCTCTGCCCTTTCAGCAAGATGGAAAAAAAAAACGTAGAAACCTTAGTTGCACCAAAATTTCTCCAATTTGTGCCTCTTTTTAGATAGATTATAGGTGAAGACACATTAGTAAATTGTGGCCACTGTGTTAGCAAGTCATATGTAGTTCTATATATATATATGGTGATATAAGTATCACACAGGCACAGTTGGCCAATGTATGGATGATGCCAAGCAGGGGTACCCCCATTAGAGAAAACCTACCAACTGAAGACAAAAATAATAGGAGCCGAGCAGATGGCAGCTTCAGGATAACACACTGATGGCCTATCCTTAAAGAGGACCTTTCACCTCTCCTGACATGGCTATTTTAATAGCTTCATGCATTCCCCATGTAATAACAATTCTGGAACATCTATTCTTATGTCTCTGTGTTGTGCTATTCCTTTATTATTTGCACTAGAAGTTATGAATGAATTGCTATTTGCCTTCAGTAAGGGTACAGAGGGGAGGTGACCAGTTGTGGGTGTGTCCCTGCACAGACTGACTCTATCCAATCAGTGCTGCCATGTTCAGACTGTGCAGGTACACACCTCCAACTGGTTACCTCCCCTCTGTTCCTTTACTGAAGGCAAATAGCAATTCACATATAACTTCCATGTGCAAATAATAAAGGTATGGCACAACATAGAGCCATAAGAATAGATGCTCCAGAATTGTTGTTACATGGGGAATGCATGAAGCTTATGTCAGGAATGGTGAAAGGTCCTCTTTAAGATGGCCCATCATTTTATAATTGTCCCACAACCAGGTCCCCAAAACATAAGGGTGACAGCATGGCGGCCTTTCATTGCAAAACCCAGCCCTGCGACATCCCTGTGAGTGTGGACGGACCTGGTACCAACTTCGCTGTGCAAGATCCCACAGTGAATGGGCGCAGCACTAAAGATGGTGCCAGCGTCTCTATGTTTTGACGGTCAGAGGGAGCACTGCGGGTGGGATTACCACTGACCACGCACTAATGGCACATGCCATGTAACAACAGCCCAGTCACTGGGTGATACTTCACCGGACAGAGTGTGTACAGAGAGGTAGTCTCCCCCAAAAGCATTCGAGAGGAGAATATCCTCACAGATAGAGCACCCCTATGGGAGGTCATGCAGCACCCTATCAGTCATATGGCCTGTGTGCATGAGCCGTAGGATTAGACTTTTTTTTTTCATCTTATGTATCAGGATGTGGTTCTACTGACCGGCACAGTGTGAAATCAGAGGTTCAGTATTGCTAGAAATCACAGGGCCGGATGAGGTTAAATGCACACAGATATGTAGTCAGCAGCACAACCACTCTCCGTGCAGAAGACAACGAAGATAAAATATCCAAGTTTCAGAGCAAAAAATGTGTGAAGGGGATCCAAGTGATGGGAGAGCTATCAATCCGAAGCCGTCTCCCCCCCCCCCAGCACATAGCACTTGCACATGTGTGTCCCTGCTCACCTGAAAAGAATGAGGACACAGGAGGGTGATTTTTCAACCAGTTAACTTCCTGACAGCAGATATCCCTAGTCATAGGTCAAAACCATTTAAAGGCATCTGTCAGCAGATTTGTGACCTGTTACATGTGCACTTGGCAGCTGAAGACATCTGTGTTGGTCCCATGTTCATATGTGTCTGCATTGCTGAGAAAAATGATGTTTTAATATATGGAAATGAGCCTCTAGGAGCAACGGGGGCGTTACCATTACACCTAGAGGCTCAGCTCTTTCTGCAAGTACCTTCTGAACTTTGACTGACAGGATCAGGTGTGATGACGTCTTCACTGCCTGGCCCTGTCAATCAAAGTGAAGGGGGCACACCAGTAGCAGAAAGAGCTGAGCCTCTAGATGTAACAGCAACGCCCCCATTGCTCCTAGGGGCTCATTTGCATATATCAAAAGCTCATTTTTCTCAGCAATGTGAAGACATATGAACATGGGACCAACACAGATGTCTTCAGCTGCCAAGCGCACATGTAACAGATCAGCCAGTTTCATATGTACAAAACTGCTGACAGATGCCCTTTAAATATCCATTATACAGCTCAGCCAGTGAAACATCTGCGTTCACCATGACTTCCGCACAAATCTGTGCAAAACACCAACATCAGATGTGACACTGTAAGAACCTCCACTCCGTGAACTGAACTCAGCCGGGATTACTTGCTATATTACGAAACCTTACTTTCCTCTGCCAAAGCTCAGCTCTCCAATTGTTCCCTCTCCCTCCTGGCAGAGCGATTATCACGCCTTCACTAAACACGCTGCTAAGAGCTGCAAACAGTGTGACTGCGACAGCGAGAAAAAGGAGAAGCTGGCGAGCAAGGCCGTGCACCGGCGCCGAGACAAACAGCTTGTGTCCCAACATCCGTGCCCTATAAAGGACTATAGGGGCCTTATACAAGACTGGTTTGGGGTAAATAGCCCATGGTTCTGGGATGTACATCTGGGAACAAAATTGCAAATTCCCTCCCTAAACTGCCATATGCTTACTGTACCGAATCCTCCACCATTCCGCTCTTCTGCGTCCTCCATCGCTCCTTCGTGCCAGGGGCGGACTGGAAACTTAAAGTGGCCCTGGAAAAAATACTAAAAGTGGCCCCATTTTGTAGTTGGTTCCAAATTGATGGAAGGCAGGGCCAGCAATACCATATTGTGGCACATTATACCACCCCAACAGAGCCAAATACCACAGTCCATCACAAAATACTGCCAGCATCCCCAAAAACTTTCACTTGCTGGCAATTAGGAGGGCCCAGATGGCCCCCTGGGCATCAGCCTACCGGGAAATTTCCCTGTAAGGTCTATGGCCAATCCGCCCCTGCTTCGTGCATAGTGACAGATCGCCAGTAGTAGTATAAGCGGAGATGCAGCTCAAGTAGCATGATCCAGACTGCATACAACTGTAAACCTGGTTTTCAGTATATGGAGGTAAATATGAGTGTTTTCATTAACTGACAGCAAGCAGAGTGTAACAATGGGGAGGAACTGGAACCCAAAGATTATTAATAAAAAATGCAGAACTTATCATGCAAAGTGTAAGCTTTAACTTTCAGAAATCCTTTGGTCAAGCACAAAAATGTGATGCAAATTTTTGCAAAAAAAAAAACAACAAAAAACACAAAACATCTAAAAAGATTGGCTGCCGGGGCAAAAATTGTGTATTACAAGAACAGAGCGGCTTAACCACTCACAATTAATCAAAATAAGACAGTCATCCGCCTTATAATCCCCCGGCTTCACAATTGAAGCAATAGTCAACTACTTAAGAGGATAAAAGACTAATGACAACCTTTGCAAATAGGTCAGCGCTTTGTGTGCTGGCAAATTACATGAACTCGCTGGGAGATGAAGGGTTCTGCCCGGAGCGGGGGGACTTGGCAGAGTCTGGGGTCGCCCATGTTATACAGATCTTACGTTATAAAGAGGACGCATGAAGAGACAAAAAGACGCAATGATCCCATACACATCTGTGCACGCAAAGCCTGTGTGACAGTAATTCGAGCATATGCCTCCAAGTGCCAGCTGGCAGAAAAGATAGCGCGGCCCCGAGCTCCTGCTGACCACAAAAGGGAAGCGCAGGAGAACCCGTAAGTCCTGGAGAGACCCAGGCGGCACATAACGGATTACACCGCCGCCAATTCGCATTACTCTGTTTTTTCCACTTTGACAGATCTCTTCCCAGAGCCGTATGGAGATAAGCTGCAGGCCCCTCATGGAGTGCGGATTAGCCGTACCCATCTTCTGTGTCCCAAGATCTTGTCTGGAAGCTGCATCCCGCCTCCTATGTGAAATACAATAATAAGACCGCATGGCGAGGACACAATGTCTTCACAACAAAGTCCCTCATGGCGTCAGGACCGTAGAAGAGTCGATGGATCCTCTTAGCATGCAGACATTGAAAGATTAGAGAACAAATGAGGACAAGATGCACCTGCTGATCTCAAGACACTTGCTCCCCATCAGGGCACCTGAACCCCACTTAGGTCTCGTTCACATCTCCGTGTCAGATATGGCACAAATGTCTGCTGTCGGACGGACAAAAAAAGTTCCACGCAAAGGTTTTTGTCAGGTGGAAACCCGGCATTTATGCCAGAAATCAGCCTGATCACCGCCAGACCCCACTGCAGTGAAGTAGAGGATCTGGCAGGGTGCCGGATCTCAAAACAGATGCGAACGAGGCCTTAGGCCCCTTTCACACGAGCGTGTCCGGAGTTGGTCCGGATGCGTTCAGGAAAATCCGCACGCATCCGCACCAAATCCGCACGCAATTGCAGTCAGTTTTGACTGCGATTGCGTATGTTCTTTCAGTTTTTTCCGCGCGGGTGCGAAGCATTTTGATGCGTTTATCACGCGCGTGCGAAAAAACTGAATGTTTATAAACAACATCTCTTAGCAACCATGCGTTAAAACCGCATTGCACCCGCACTTGTGTGCGGATGCAATGCGATTTTCACGCAGACCCATTCACTTCAATGGGGCCAGTTCTGCGTGAAAAACGCAGAATATAGAACATACTGCGTTTTTCACGCAACGCAGAAGTGATGCGTGAAAAAAAACGCTCATCTGAAAAGACCTATTGAAATGAATGGGTCAGGATTCAGTGCGGGTGCAATGCGTTCACATCACGCATTGCACCCGCGCGGAAAACTCGCTCGTGTGAAAGGGGCCTTAGGCCCCTTTCACACGGGCGAGATTTCCATGCGGGTGCAATGCGTGATGCGAACAAATCCTGACTCATTCATTTCAATGGGTCTTTTCACATGAGAAATGTTTTTCACGCATCAGTTCGCCTTTGCGTGAAAATCGCAGCATGTTCTATATTCTGTGTTTTTCACGCAGCCCTGGTCCCATTGAAGTGAATGGGTCTGCATGAATCACTGATGGTTGATAAGAGATGCGCATTAAAACGCATAGCACCCGAGCGGAAAAAACTGAACAACTGAACGCAATCGCAGTCAAAACTGACTGCGATTGCGTGCGGATTTTCCAGAACGCACCCTGAACGCATCTGGACTGAATCCGTGACGCTCGTGTGAAAGAGACATTAAAGGGGTTTTTCCTGAGACTTAAAGGGGTTTCCGGGAGTTTACTACTGATGACCTATCCTCAGGATTAGTGGGGGTCCGACACCTGGGACCCCCACCGATCAGCTGTTTGAGAAGGCACTGGCGCTCCCATGAGCGCCGCGGTCTTCTCTTAGCTTTTCCTAGGCCAGTGACGTCACGTTCATTGGTCATGTGGCCTAGGAGCGGCTCAGCGCCATTCAAGTGAATGGGGCTGAGCGTGATACCAAGCACAGCCGCTATACAATGTACGGCGCTGTGCTTGGTGAGCGGGTAGAAGGTAGCGGAGCTCACAGGAGCGCCAGTACCTTCTCAAAGAGCTGATCGGCGGGGGTCGCAAGTGTCAGCCCCCCACTGATCAGATACTGATGAAAGCACTGCCTTCTCACAGCTTTCCCTAGGCCAATGACATCACGTTCATTGGTCACTTGGCCTAGGAGCGGCTCAGGCCCATTGAAGTGAATGGGGCTGAGCTGCAATAGCAAACACGCCCACTATACAATGCAGAAGTCCACAGCACTCACGCCAATATCTTCTCAAACAGCTGATCGGCAGGGGGACCTGGGTGTCAGACCCCCACCGATCAGCACTGAAATCTTGGAAAACCCTTTTAAAGAGGACCTGTCACCTCTCCTGACATGTCTGTTTTAGTAACTTCTTCCATTCCCCATATAATAATTCTTGAGCTTCTATTTTTATGACTTGGTTGTGCCATTCCTTCATTATTCCTACTAGAAGTTAGGAATGAATCGCTAGGTTCTCTCAAACAGTCTTTTGGAAAAAAAATGCAATGTGAAATCCGAGGCTGACCCTCAGATTTCTGCTGCAGACTAGCCCCATTCAATGCATATACATGGCACACGTACTGTATGAACGGCAGCTCAGGCCCACTTCACGTCTATCAGTTGTGTCCGGTCAGGTATGTTAGGCCAGGAGCCAGACCACTGGACAAAAGCATGCATCCAAGCATGCTGCGTTTTTCCGTCCGGTGCTATTGGGCATCACAACTGATGTGCCGGATGTATGAGACCCACACCATAGAAAACTATGGGTTCAGTTCTGGCTTCCGTTCCCCTCCAGCGTTTTCTACTTCGTGTCGGAAGAGAACTGAACTGGATCGCTGGACGTACGTGAAAGATGACTAAAATAAATTAAAGCACTAATTAAATCAATATAAAAAAGAATATATGTTGAATATATGCCATTAACCCACTGGAGTAGATCCTGTGGGATTTGTGTAGAACTGTCAGAGAGAGCGGCGTTCACCTCCTCCATCCTTCCACGTCATGCCCTGTACAGCCGCACTGCAGGGAGCGATCACAGGACCCAGCCCTCAGCGTCTCTCCATCTGCTGTACAACGTGCGGAGGTGAAGATCTCATAATGAGCTCGGTAGCCGGCAGAAGACAGAGAAGGGAGGCGTTAGCGGCGAGGAGCTGTATTCACACGTCTCCCTAGATTCGCCATCACTAATATTTATAGGTATGAGTCAATAGATGCCAGGGATCAAAAGCCACCAGAAACAGCAGGAACATTAAAATGTACCCAGGGTGCAGGTGAACTCAGCAGAATATAGTCATACCAAAGGACTTAACCTTTTATGTTCCGTTTTAAATGCAACACCTTCCAATCATTGGATCCTCACAAAAATTATGAGGGTCAATGGGTGTGCTGCATCCAGTCCCCAATTACCTCATTATTAGGGAAAGTCTCGAGACCCCCATCTAAATCACTCATTTATTTATATTTTTTTAAAAAGTATTTGCCCCGTGTAAACTTTATGGGCCACCAAAGATTGCAACCACAGATCCTTAAAGGGGTTATCCAAGATCTGTAATGGTCCCCCTCCCTACATGCCCAGGCCACTCACAGAGGTTGCACTTACCTCGCTCCCTGGCACCCGTGTCGCTTCTGATGCCAGCACGGCGGATGAAAGCATCCTGCTACGGGTGGGGGGCAGCCAATAGCAGGCCGTGATGGGAACGAGCCTCCCTAGCATCGGGAGGCTTGTTCTCGTCGTGGCCTGCTATTGGCTAATACCCATAGACCCCCCCGGATGTTTTCATCCGTGCAAGGGGGAGATGACGTGGCGGCCGTGCCAGCATCAGAAGTGACGCGGGTGCCAGGGAGCAAGACAAGTACAACCTCTGTGAGGGGCCTGGGCATATGGGGCGGCATTATAGATCTTTGATGACCCCTTTCATTTCATACTGATCATAATCATACCTGTCACTGAGGCTACTGCAGAACAGCTGGGACCCCCAATCATTGGATATTCATGGTCTATTCTGAGGTTAGGCCATCAACAGTGAAATCCTGGATATGACCATGTGGTGGACAATACCGGCCGTCAGTCAGCCTATGTCACCCATGTACAAAGCAAAGCTGTCACTATGGTTCAGTATTATGGAGTCACAGACGTGCAGTGTGTTGCCACCATATTGCACCACATTCTCTACTAGAGTCATTGCTTCTAGGAAGGAGCACCTTCATAAATCCTCATGCACACTACTGTATTTTTGGTCCGTATCTGATCCACATTTTTTCAGATCACACATGGACCCCTACACATTTTGATATCCGAGTCATGTCTCCTCAGGAGAGATAGTACCCCTTTTACCCTTTAAAAAAAAAAATAATTGACAGCACAAAGATGTCATCCATGCCACAAATTACAGAACCTTTCCTATTCTTGAAAGAGGCTGTACTGATATCATGCAAGTACAGGAGCAGTGTGACAATGCCACATGTGGTTACTGTGGCTCGGCCGCAGACACGTGGTACCACCCTATAGCCACATCTACATTCGGGGCACGGTCACACATAGCGGTATTTCGCTGCTACAGTAAGCAGTGCAGATTTTCCACACACAATTCCACTTTACACCACCTGTTCCGGACCCTAACGCAGCAGCTCTCCATCTGATCAGGGGGGGGGGGGGTCTCAGCAGCCAGACCAGATCAATCTATCTTAGTGGTGTATCCTACATTTGAGTCGGACTCCCTTTCTCTGTTAGACAAGTGACAGACGCAGCAGCTTCGTAGAATTGTCTTATTTTTCTCAATAGGTTCGGTACGTGCAGAGGGTTTCTATGGGTACGTAAAAAAAAATAAATAAATTGACAGCACAAAGATGTCATCCGTGTGCCGACTGCATCCGTGCCGCAAGTCTCAGAACCTGTCCTATTCTTGTCCATTTTCCCAAAAACTGCAGGATGAACACGGACTGCAAAATGGATCCGGTCGTCTGCAAGAGGCCAAAGGGAGTATTCGTATGGGAGAGATTGGTTGCAGAATTTCTGCAGTTGTCCTCTTCATCTGAATGGGCTTTGTAGAAAACCACATACCTGCTGCAGAAACCACCACATTCAGGTCTATGGAACTCATGCAACAAATCAGCTGCATGTGAATTTGTGCAAATAAGGCAACGAATGGGAGATACCGATACCCCCTCTATATAAAACTGGAGGCAAACACAGAGATTCAGAGTGGACACAGGATCTAATGTACTGACATAATGGCCTTAGCCTATTACATTACATTTGCAGTAAGGCAGGAACTCACAGTGTCATGAATCATTATGATACTGCGAGTTCGGGTCAGAGGAGGAGTGTTTGGTCCGGGAAACGCAGCCATCACATGGAGAGTGTTTTCTGGACAGAACATGTTCATGTGAAGGAGGCTGTAACTGCTGTACTTGAAATCATGAAAAATGTGGTTACTGTGGCTCAGCCACAAACACGTGGTACCACCCTATAGCCACATCTAGATTCAGAGCACGGTCACACATAGAGGTATTTTGCTGCTAGAGTAAACGGTGCAGATTTTCCACACACAATTCCACTTTACGCCGCCTCTGCCCGTACCCTAACACAGCAGCTCTCCATCTGATCAGGGGGTCTCAGCAGCCAGACCAGATCAATCTATCTTGGAGTATCCTACATCTGAGTCGGGGTTGCTTTTCTCTGTTAGACAAGTGACAGATGCAGCAGCTTCGTAGAATGGTCTTATTTTTCTGAATAGGTTATTAGGTTTGGTATGTGCGGAGGGTTTCTCGGGGACGTCATGTTCTAGTGGGAAAGACTGGACAAGGAGCTTATTAAACTGTTCCTTCTGCACAGCTGATTCACTGGGAACAATGGGTATTATTGAATGATGATGAGTATGGGGCCGCTCCTGCCGAGAAGGCTGGCACTGGCCGCACGTGCAATATCAGGGCCGACATCTTACCCCTTGCAGCTTAGTCAAATGTCAGACGCTGACAGCTTCATGATTTCTGGACACATATGGTCAGTCAGGATTTCTGTCTGCAGATTCCACAGCGTTTTATGATTTCCTGCAAAACCAGATATTTTTAAAGGGGAAATGCAGTTAAATAGTTCCCGGGAGTTCTGCACGTGTCCCATGTAAATGTACCTTTACTAACATATGGTATCTGGTTTCGATACTGCAGCGTAAGGGCTGACGCACACGACCGTATGTATTTTGCGGTCCGCAAAACACGGATCCCGAAAAAAACCCAAAAACGATGATATCCATATTACATCCGTTGTACCAATGCCTTTCCTTGTCCGCGAAATGGACAACAATAGGTCATGTTCTATTACTGGTCGGAACTGACATGCGAAAACGGAATGCACACAGACCTATTAAAGTGAATGATTCCACATACGGATCTGTAAAAAAAACGGAACGGAAAAAAACCCTAAAATGAGCCCTAATACGGTAATACAGAACCAACTAAGTGGAGGTGACTGTCAAAATCTCATGTATGCGCTGCGGACATTTTCAGCATGGAAACAAACTACGCTGCCTTTAGTGTGTGTTCACATTCGGGAAGTTTTGTTTCAGGTATTTTAGTGTCTGAAAATCAGTTGTTTTGGCGGGAAGCGCATGCATTTGTGTAAGTCCCGTTCAAATTAGCGGACACTTCTGTAACAAAATCCCTTAGGACTCATTTAGACGGCTGTATTTATGTGTCTGCATCCGTTCCGCAATTTCACATTTCTATGGGGCCACAAAAGATTCCGACAGCACACAGTGTGTTGTCCGGATCCGTGCTTCTGTTCCACAGCCCCCCAAAAAACGATAGAACATGTCCTATTGTTGTCCGCAAGAATAGACATTTCTATCATAGGGCTGGCTGTGTGCGTTCTGCAATGCGGAGGGCACGCGGCTGGTATTTGGCGTTTTGCAGATCTAAAATTTGTGGGCCGCAAAACACATACGGTCATTTGAACGAGCCCTTAAAGTATACCTCCAGTTTCAGAAAACTACTAATGCTACAAACAGAGATGTGTAGAAAGTTTCAACAGTTGAACATCCTATAGCCGAGACCACCTCACCGATCGGTGAAACAAAGGGGAAATCTACGAAAGGGATCGGCTCTGCTCAGATGATCCTCGGAGAGGCAGGGCTGGCGGTGTTTGGACTTTGAAGAAGCGCACAGAGCTCTGCTTGAAGGCACACAGTGCTCAGTTAAGCGTTTTGGCGTTTGGTGGGGCTCTTACACCTTGACCCTCACCAATCAGAACTTCGGACAGGTCACTATAACGTGTAAGAATACTTCTGACTGACACAAATTACTGGTACATCGTTATGGGCTGTGGATCAGGAGGCCATTATAGCGGGATCTCTGTTAGACCAGCCCAGGACGCTTCAATTGAACCCAACCCAAGAGTCTGGACAGACCCATAGGCACACCGGTGAGATGGATTGTTCCTGCCCTACTGGTACCCACTATGTATAGCAGGCATGGCCAACCTGCGGCTCTCCAGCTGTTGTAAAACTACAACTCCCACCATGCCCTGCTGTAGTCTGATACCTGTAGGCAGTCTGGGTATGCTGGGAGTTGTAGTTTTGCAACAGCTGGAGAGCCTCAGGTTGACCATTCCTGATGTATAGGGTGCGGGGAGTAGGCCCAGAGTCTGGAAAGTAGCGCAACCCTTTAAGATTAAGTCCTGTCCAAAATGTGACATGATGAACAGTCGCACAGAGAAGATGGTGTCTTGTGAGCTGCCGTTCGGGCACTGACTCATGAGTTTAGAGAGTGACGCCGTCCTCTGGTTCCTGACGTGGTGTCATTCATAAGCTTTCTTGTGACACTGAGGCTTTTTACTGTCCCTCCTACACATGTGGGAAGAAACATTTTGATCTTAAACCATCAGACTGAAGGGTAATAATGTCCCTTTAACACTGAGGGAGTGCCGCTGTACACCTTCAAGAGCAAACAACGAGGTGGTTTCTGCTGAGATGAAGAGACAGGGCCATAAACCACTCACTGATTACATCAGGGAATGGCGGAGTAAGCGCATTCTTAGGGGCCCGTGTACGCAGACTCTGTATGGCAGCATGCTGAGCGCCTAGGGGTTCGTATTATTATCCCTTGTGCGCCAAATACTCCCTAGAAGAAATGCTTCTGGAGGAGAATACCTGCGTAGTAAGGCAAAGAACGAAAATCCTGTGTCCCTCTGTATAAGGTGAGAGACATGGACTGGAAGTGCGTGCCCACAGCAGGCTCGGAGTATGTGCGGCCGATCACTTATGTACGAAGCCTTAAAGGGGTTGTCTGGATTCCTATACTGATGACCTATCTTCAGGATCAATATCAGATGGGCACGGGTCCAACTCCCAGCCGGGAAGTGTGGAAATTGACCTGCCATGTGGATTTTGAAACCAGCAGCATGTCGATTGTTGTTGCATTTTTTTTTAATTGGAATTCACTCTTTTTAATGGAAGGACGAGATCTGCGGAAAATCTGAATCAAATCCGCACCAAAACTGCATAAAAACATATAAAAACCACACCAAAAACATAATAGTGCGGCTTAAGGCTTCATTCACACGACCGTATGTGTTTTGCGGTGCGCAAATTGCGGATCCGCAAAAAAAACGGATGACGTTCCGTATTCATCCATTGTAACAATGCCTATCCTTGTCAGCAAACGGACAGGAATAGGACATGTTCTATCTTTTTTGCAGAACGGAAATACGGACATACGGAATGCACACGGAGTACCTTCGTTTTTTTTTTTGCAGACCCATTGAAATGAATGGTTCCGCATACAGTCCGCAAAAAAAAAAACGGAACAGACACGGAAACAAAATACGGTTGTGTGAATAAAGCCTTATATGCCCTTTTTATATGGTTTTGTGGCAGATTTTCTGCACATAAGGCCTCATGAACATGGCCGTACCTTGTTTTGCGATCTGCTAGGTTTACTCAAAGGATTTTGAAAATGTGCTGATTTTCTGGGCGGTTTTGGCACGGATTTTCAGCTTCCCATTCACTACAATGGGAGAAGGAGCGTGAATTCTGCTCCAAAAATCAGTGTGGAAAAAAAAGGTAAGTTCTGCCTCCCATTGAAATGAATGGGAGGCTTTTTAGAGGCATTTTTTTTTTACTCAGAAAACGTGTGAAAAAACAATGCTAGCAAATGTGTGGACGGCCGATGCCCTTACATGCGGCAGATATTCTTGCAGAAAATTTCTGTGACTGAAAATCAGCTCCATTCACCTGAATGCAGAAATACAACCCAGCAAAAACATCCCCATTCAGATGAATGAAGACGATTTTTAGTTACAGGAAAAGCTCTAAGGGCCCCTTCACGGTCGTGTGAACGGGCCCTTAGAGCTTTCAGACCAACGTAAGGACTCCTTGCATGTGCTGCAAACCGCCAATTGCAGTCCAACGCGCGGGATCCGGCCGCGTGCAAACCGTGCTGCGGATGTGGACCCATTGACTTGAATGGGTCCATGATCAGCAAGATATGGAAACAGATAGGACAGGCCCTATCTTTTGTGGTGTGAAGTCACGGACCCGAAAGTCCACGGAAGCGCTTTGTAGGCCTCCGATCCATGCTTTCATTCCGCATAAGATAGGACATGTTCTGTCTGTTTCTGTACCTTGCTGATCATGGACCCATTCAAGTCAATGGGTTTGCAGGCCGCAATATTGGCACAGTGCCCTTACGGTCGTGTGAATGGGGCCTTACCGTCATTTTACAGCTCCAACACTAAAATGGAGAACAGAAACTGAAGCAAGGTTGTGAACTCAGCCTAAATTTATAAAAATGGGTTTTAATATCAAATTTTTCCCATTGAAGTCAAGGAAGGTGGAAAAAATATGGACCCAAAAAATAAAAAAAATAAAAGTATAACATTTTTCATGTCCTAACACTGAGCACGCGGCTGATGCAGAAGAATACCAGAGAACACCAAAGGGTTCTCTGAACACATTGGCAAACCCCCGATTATAGAATTCCATAGTAATACAGGGGGATCCTGCGTGGAGTACACCTGTCTATTAACAGAAGCCTGGAGCCATTACAAAAAGCATCTCTCTCTGGAGGATTCAACAATAGGAAGAGTGTAATTCCTTGTCTCCCCTGCGGAGGCGCTGCAGGGAAACTGAACACTCGCTGCCAAGTTTTAAATCCAGGGGCCTCGAGTGATCAACTTATTGTCAACGGACTTTTCTATCAGAAAGCCATTTTTCTAAGTGTAGAAATAATTTTTAGGCTGAAAACCATTCCAATAGTAAAACAAAAATAATCACCATGTAAATAAATCTACGGCGCCTTGTGTATAACTAAGGCGGCAATGTTTTTTTCTTGCTTTAATTTCCTGGCCGAGATAATTAAAACACTTTACAAAAAAAGCTTTAAAACTGAATCCCTGTCAAAAAGGGCATAAAATATTTACACAACGTAAATGGTTTTTACTTTCGGAGAATAAATCATTAATCATTTATTTCAACTTGCGCCGACATAAAATGCAGCCGCACGCTACTAAGGAAGAAATGGGGGAACTGTGAGCCGGTCACAGGCGTTAGACCTTAGTTGGCAGATGACACAGATTTTAATAGGATCAGCCAGCAATCTAATGTATTTGGGGCCGTCTGATGCTCCAGCCCAACACCTGATGACAAAGGAAACACGGACTAAAGCCGCTCATACATTGTACACAGCCGTCATCCAAAGTCTTGTTCATCTGACAGCTATTCCTCCTAATCCTCTATACACATGCACACTCGGCCAAGTGCATGCGCTCTCAACAGCCAGAGGGGTGGAAGTCACTGGGCCACTGCTGACGGAAGAACAAAGGATCGGACATGCTCAAACCCTCTTTACCCCATCATCTGCCTCATTCATGCCTGGGCTCGGCTGAGTATGCAAGTGTTTTCAATGGAATTGATGGGAATAGGCCACTGTCAGACTCCTAGTGAAATTCTCCAAGCCCAATCCATCTTTTTCTCTTTTCATTAGGCTACATTCACACGATCGTATGTGTTTCGCAAAAAATATGGATGACATCATTTTTGCATCCATTTTTTGTTGATCCATTGTAACAATGCCTATCCTTGTCTGCAAAACTGACAAGAATAGGACAGGCTCTATATTTTTTGTGGGGCTACGGAACGGAAATATGGACACAAACAGAACACTGTGTGCTGTCCGCATTTTTTGCAGACCCATTGAAATGAAAGGGTCCTCAGACAATCCGTTAAAAACAAACAAAAAAAAAAATACAGAATGGACACGGAAACAAAATACGTTCGTGTGAATGGAGCCTTACCAGGAGGAGATTTACTATCTAATTTCTTAATATGGCACATGGGGTGCTGAAAAATGAGGCACAGGCTTAAAGGGGTTATCTGGGAATTAGCTATTCATGGCCTTATTCTCAGCATAGGTCATCAATATCAGATCGGCGGGGTCTGACTCCCGGCACCCCTACTGCTCAGCTGTTTAAAGAAGCTGTGATGCTCACCAAGCACAGTGCCGTCCATTGGATAGTGGCTGTGCTTGGTATTGCAGCTGAAGCCCATTCACTTGAATGGGACTGAGCTGTGTATAGACCATGTGATCAATGAACGTGACGTTATTGGCATGGAAAAGGCCTAAGCGCTCATGGAGCGCTGTGGCCTCTTCAGACATCCAATCAGCGGGGGTGCCAGGAGTCGGAATATCCCCTCCTCCTGGTCTATCCTGACAGTGGGCCATACATATCAAATTCCTGGGTATCCCCTCTAAAATGGAGCCGATACCTTTTCCTGACATGTCTGTTTTAGCAAATATTCGTGTTTCCCATTAAATGACAATACCGTGTGCCTTTCCTCTGTTATTCATCCTGGAAACGTACAAGTAAACTTCAACATTGTGTCATACGTTTCCAGGAGGAACAAAAAAGGAACAGAATAATGCATAGTCATAAAGAAAGTGTCGTACAAGATACATATATATATCTCTATTGCTGTTTCAATACATTTATGCCAGAATCCTATAGCAAGTACCATCACAGATCTTGTGGACCTCTCGGTACATATAGATTGTGAATCGCTCATGTGGCGGCTGCAGAACATTACTTCCCAGTCTCGATTTTATTCTAAAACTCACGCACGTCCTTATTTAACACGTACATATCATAAACACGTCTTTCCATGTAACAAAGAAACAGCACGGCGAAAATCCCTAAAGAGGCCTGTTGCTCCTAGCGACAAATGGCACAGCAATATCACAATGATGAGAGTCAGAGCGCGGGGTATTAATTCACTTGTATCTAGGACACAAAAGCAGCACAACCAAAAATAAACGGCATAAACAAAAAATACAGTGAAAAGCACTAAAAAAAAATGGATGACTTCTACCAGACCGCAGCAAGGAAACCACTTACAAGAAAAGGAGAATAAGCAGCTCGTTAAACCATGGGATGCCGAATTTAAAGGGGGACATTCCTCAAACGGTTATCACAACTGAATTACCTCCACCACCACCAATAGCTATAAACACATGAAACGACTGCACCAATAGTTAAAAAAAAAAAAAAAGATTCCATGCACTTCCATCAACCTACTTGGCCTCATACTAGGGTCCGTATTATAGCCGCAACACCCAGGAGCCCCAATCACTAATGTAATGTACGGACTCAAAATTAAATTGTCATTGGCCTCTATTGTGATCAAGGTTTAATTCAGTAGAACGGCAGGGGATCCGGGTGTGGAGTCAATACAGACCCATATCATGGCCACATGAAACTAGCTTAAAGGGGTTGTCGCATCTCAGACAATGGGGGCATATCCTAGCGATATGTCCCCATTGTCTGATAGTGTGGGCTCCACCGCTGGGACCCGCACCTATATCGGGAACAGAGCTCCGCAAAGTGGTCCGGTCACCACCAAGCTCTCTCCCCATAGAAGTGAATGGGAGCGCACCGCGCATGACCGGCCACCGCTCCCATTCACTTCTATGGGCCCGACGGAAATAGGTGACCCAGCACTCGGCTATTTTCAGCGGCCCCATAGAAAATAAATGGAGGGTGGCTGCGCATGCAGTGTGCCCTTCGATCTCGATACAGGCGCGGGTCCTGCACCTGGGACCTGCACTTATCAGACAATGGGGCCATATCCTAGCAATATGCCCCCATTGTCTGAGATGAGACAAACCCTTTAAGGCCACTTTCACACAGTGTTCGGTCAGTGATTTCCATCAGTACATTGTGAGCCAAAACCAGGACTGGATCCTCCACAGACATAAGGAATAAGGCAAAGATCTGCACCTGTTCTGTGTTTAGAACCGCACCTCTAGTTTTGGCTCAAAATCACTGATTGAAAATCACTGACCGAACACTGATGTGTGAATGAGGCTTAACCTGCCATTCAGGTGGATCATAAATCTCTAGCCCAACTTGATTTGTGAGAGCAGTAACATGATTTTAACAGCAAACCATACAACATTACTAAAGTGTTTCTGATTTACTTTTGTGGTTTATCTTGAAAAAAATCCATGAATCCACCTTCAATTAAATTTCCCTCAAAAACATTGTGAAACTGGCCAAAACAGATCAGATGGCCCCATACACAAGAAGATGCTGACTTGGTACAATTAAAGGGGTTCTGTGGTCGCATAATATTTTTTTAATCTGCCCACAGTACCCCATACACTGCATATTTTACCCCATACACCTGTTTTTGATGTTCGCACTTTCCTTCCCCTGTTCTCAGCATCAGTGCATTCTGGCAGGATGTTTACATGCAGAACTTCCTGTTTTTATCTGTTTCCTGTTGGGTTTTGTAACCAAACCCAGCATGCTTTGCTCTGTAATTTTTCACAGGGCTTGTTCCTCCTAACTAACATGGAGAGAGGAGGTGTGGGGGGCATGACTACTGTCAGACGGATAAGAAAAAAAAAGTTTAAAGAAAAATGTGAAAATTAGTAAAAAACTAATAAAAATCAGCAATTACCTAAAGTTATGTGTAATGTTACAATAAGCAGGATCTGGCGAAATCCACAGCAATGGTGGGCTCACAAAAGACTAAAGGGGGAAGTTACCTGTAGTTGTTCAGTAGAACTGCTGCTCAGTTCATCTCCAGATTCTGAATCCGCAAGAATTTTTTCAGAACTCTCCCCGGCAGAATCCGAGTGATCGTTAGTAAAGCTAGTCTTTTCGATATCCATAAGTTCCGGCCCTGGAAAATGCATGGCGGAGGGGCTCCTGCTAGTGGCCTTTGGTGAATGCAGATCTGTACACAGCTTACCATTGTTATGCACCAGATCTAGAGTCAGTCCTCTGGTCTGTCCAGGGCTGCTATTGGGTCCAAAGTTCTGGTTAGCATCCCGAATACTTGAGGTTTTCCCAAAACTTGAAAGCTCCGGGGATTTATTAATGTTCTCCGTCGACCTCTGCAGTCCTTGCATGACTTTCAGAGGACTATTGGGCAGAACGCCCGCTTTGATAGGCGGCATCAGCGCCTTTCTGCCAACTTCCCTTACATACTGGGCGGGAACATACAACGGCTTGGAGTTTTCATCCTTCTTCACCTGCCACCAGTCTTCGTTGGACTTTTTGATCAGAATGTACCTCTCGCCTTGTTTAATAACAATCTTCTTGTTCTTATATTCGTATTCATAGTCATATTCTACCTCGATGAACACCGGTCCGTGGGCAGGCCTGCCGCTCTTGTCAGCCATTTTTTTATGACGTTGATCACCTTTTTAGAAGAGCTGCGAGCATTATGACGGCTTGAGATGAAAGTCCTACAGATGAAAGACAAAGCATTATAAAAACATTTCATAATAGAAACGCAAATGAATAGATCTCATATCTCCCTGCACCTTTACCATCGTGTAGTAAATGTAGTAAAAATAATGCCACCAAACTTTAAAGGGGTTTTACTCATTGGGACAACCCCATGTCCGTATGACCTATCAGAGCATATGGACACCATAGCTTGGGTTCCTTCTTAAACAAAGCAACATCTCTTACTTGGGTATGACTGGATAGCAGGGCTGTGGAGTCGGAGTCGTGGAGTCGGTATAAAATGGACCGACTCCTAAAATATATAATGAATTAGTACATTTAGTTCAGTGCTGAATATATTTTTATAAGAATTTGTGAAAATGATGAAATGTCCTATAAATGTCTGTTCTATTCCTGATCTAAGGATTTAGGCTTTTAGTTGAGATGACTGTGTACTGCCCTTTATGTCCAGTGCATGTTCTCTCTGATGCTTTATGTTTCCTCTGAGCTCATGTTTGGAGAGGTTAGCTGCTCTCATGGCTTCTATCTGCTGATGTAAAACACCTAGAGCCTTATGTGTGAAAACTGGCTAGGTGTAGAAGTTTCTGTGTTGCCCATAGCAACCAATCAGAGCTCCCCTTTCATTTCATATATCATTTCATATAGTGCTCTGGAGAAATGAGGGGAGCTCTGATTGGTTGCTATGGGCAACAAAAAAAGTCTTAGACCTAGACAGTTTTCATACATCAGGCCCAGAGGTGTAGCTACTGGGGAGGGGGGGGCAGGGGAGGCGATGCTCCGGGCCCAATACCTCTGGGGGGGCCCAGCAGGGATGGCCTTAGTACAATCAGGTGAATACAAGTGAGCGCTTCCATTATGGAGTCTGATGGGGGCACATTAAGCCGATCTGAGGTCTGATGGGGGCACATTCTGCTGATCTGAGGTCTGATGGGGGCACATTCTGCTGATCTGAGGTCTGATGGGGGCACATTAAGCCGATCTGAGGTCTGATGGGGGCACATTCTGCTGATCTGAGGTCTGATGGGGGCACATTCTGCTGATCTGAGGTCTGATGGGGGCACAATACGCTGATTGAGTCTGATGGGGCACATTCTGCTGATCTGAGGTCTGATGGGGGCACATTCTGCTGATCTGAGGTCTGATGGGGGCACAATACGCTGATCTGAGGTCTGATGGGGGCACAATACGCTGATCTGAGGTCTGATGGGGGCACATTAAGCCGATCTGAGGTCTGATGGGGGAAAATTCTGTTGATCTGAGGTCTGATGGGGGCACATTCTGCTGATCTGAGGTCTGATGGGGGCACATTCTGCTGATCTGAGGTCTGATGGGGGCACATTCTGCTGATCTGAGGTCTGATGGGGGCACATTCTGCTGATCTGAGGTCTGATGGGGGCCACATTCTGCTGATCTGAGGTCTGATGGGGGCACATTCTGCTGATCTGAGGTCTGATGGGGGCACATTTCTGCTGATCTGAGGTCTGATGGGGGCACATTCTGCTGATCTGAGGTCTGATGGGGGCACATTCTGCTGATCTGAGGTCTGATGGGGGCACATTCTGCTGATCTGAGGTCTGATGGGGGCACATTCTGCTGATCTGAGGTCTGATGGGGGCACAATACGCTGATCTGAGGTCCTGATGGGGGCCACAATACGCTGATCTGAGGTCTGATGGGGGCACAATACGCTGATCTGAGGTCTGATGGGGGCACAATACGCTGATCTGAGGTCTGATGGGGGCACAATACGCTGATCTGAGGTCTGATGGGGGCACATTCTGCTGATCTGAGGTCTGATGGGGCACATTCTGCTGATCTGAGGTCTGATGGGGGCACATTCTGCTGATCTGAGGTCTGATGGGGGCACATTCTGCTGATCTGAGGTCTGATGGGGGCACATTCTGCTGATCTGAGGTCTGATGGGGGCACATTCTGCTGATCTGAGGTCTGATGGGGGCACATTCTGCTGATCTGAGGTCTGATGGGGGCACATTCTGCTGATCTGAGGTCTGATGGGGGCACATTCTGCTGATCTGAGGTCTGATGGGGGCACATTCTGCTGATCTGAGGTCTGATGGGGGCACATTCTGCTGATCTGAGGTCTGATGGGGGCACATTCTGCTGATCTGAGGTCTGATGGGGGCACATTAAGCCGATCTGAGGTCTGATGGGGGCAAGGGACTGTTAGTTTAGTGATGTAAAAGCTGGGGACAGATTTCCTTTAACATAGGAGTCCCCTTTTTTACTCCTATTAATCCCATATTTTACTGCATTATGTGGTAGAGTATTTAGAGTAGGGTATGTAGAAAGTCTATTGTACTGTACTTAACAGCATAGATGATCTAGCAGTTTATATAGTCATCTTGCTAATACAGTATTATAACCACAACTAGTAGTATGTGCCTGTGAAGTTGGAAACGTGCGTTTGGGAAGCCAATAAGTGGGGGGGCCAACTCAAGTATTTTTCGCCCCCCCTGTGCTGAACCTCTAGCTACGCCTCTGATCAGGCCCTTAGTGAGCTGTACCCAGAGAAGCCTGATAGATTACAAACTGTTTTTGTCATGACTTATCTGTACTATTGATTTTATGCAAATTTGTTTAAAGTCATCACTTAAACATGCTCCATGTATGAGGGAGTCGGAGTCGGGTTGAGGGGAAATTGAGGAGTCGGAGTCGGGGTTTTGGCTTACCGACTCCACAGCCCTGCTGGGTAGGTCATCAGAATCAAAACACAGGACCACAGCTGATCAGCCATTTGAGAAGGCCTTGGTGCCCCACCATCAGTGGCCATTTTCAGGACAGGAGCTTTGTGGCTGATTGAGGATAAGACATGCCAGGTGTGTCTTTAGAAAGAACGAAAAAGGCGCATAAATCCTGAAGACTATTTTAATAAGTTGCCTATCTGCCCATTACCCCCTCATCTGCACTGATTTTATATAAGATGCATCTAGAGAGGAGTGAATCTATTCGTACGAATCAAATTGTCTGATCAACAAGAGTTCTTCACCTCCGAGGGGCCATTGCCGCTACTAAAAACACTCGCACTGCCGCTTGACTTCTATGGGCATATTGCTGGGATATGCCCCCATTGTCTTATAGGTGCGGGTCCCACCTATATCAAGAACGGAGCGGGGAGTGCTGCACCTGGAGGACCAAGGGTTTCCCGGGGTCTGGTCACCACCAGGCGCAGCTCCCTGCTGCTCCCATAGAAATGAATGGGAGCGCACCGCGCAAGCGCGGCCGCCGCTTCCATTCATTTCTGTGTAGCCGACGGAAGTAGCCGAGCCAGCGCTTGGCTATTTTCGGCGGCCCCATAGAAATGAATGGAGGGCGGCTGTGCACGTGCGGTGCGCCCTCCTTTACTTCTTGGGCTCCGTTCTCGATATAGGTGGGGGTCCCAGCGGTGGGACCTGCACCTATAAGACAATGGGGGCACAATCTAGCAATATGCCCCCATTGTCTAATATAGGAATAACCCTTTAACTCAAGTGCCACCCCCTTTAATTTTCTCCATTTTATATAGCATTAGGTTCAGAAGATCAGCCATTATTCCACCTCATGACAATTTTTTGACTGGCTGTAAGGCAACTGGTTGCAGAACTCCCCCGCTTCTCTGCGCGCAATAAGAGAAAATAAAATTTAAGATCTGCATCTTGGCCGAGACCCTGCCATTCAGCATCAGTCTGTCAGAGGTCAGGTCAGGAACTTAGCCATTATTCTCTAAACCAGGGATCAGCAACCTCCGGCACGCCAGCTGTTGTGAAACTACAACTCCCAGTATGCTCTATTCACTTCTATGGGAGCTCTGAGGACAGCCAAGCAAGTGTGCCTCCCAGGAATAGGTCACCACATCTGAAGTGCCGAAGGTTGCTGATCCCTGCTCTAAAGGATTTCTACAAGACTACTTGCCCGTCTGCAGAATTATCGTGTTTCTGGGTGAGATTATCTCCGATTTGCTTCCATCATTCATTTCTAGGTTTGATGTGTTCCTTTAATTAGGGCAAACGAGACAGCGAAGGGCTCGACGGGAAACCGACTGGGACCCACTGACACAGTTGCAAAACAATCAGTTTTGCTACAGAAGGGTTTTGTAAGAGGAGTAAAGTTGTAAGTAGTTGCGGAGGAAATGATAGGAGTGATGATTGTGTCACAAAAGAAAAAAGTGGAACCAACTGTAATGTACAATTATAGCAGAGAGTAAAAAATACAGGGAAAGAACCATTCACCTTCAGTCTGAAACCACAAAAATAAATCCTGCACAATAGCAGGAATAAAACACAAGACCAGGGAGTAGAAGGAAATCAAAAGAAGAAAAAAATGTTTTGCACGATCATGAAAAAAAAAAAAAAAAAAAATCACAGAAAAATAGATAAGGTATTAACACAATAGATGTAAGCCTTATATATGGACTATGCCCTCACTCTGATATGATAAAATCTGAGACTCTCAGCCAATATATTTTGATCAAAACTCATCTGTGCCCACCTACCCTCGCAAGGTGGTCTCAGTCAGGCAGGTCTCCTAATAGATGCCTATAGGTAGGTTTAGAGTAGGACCTGCCTGACCACCGTGGCGCTGGTAGGTGGACACAGATGAGTTTTGATCAAAATATATTGGCTGAGAGTCTCAGATTTTATCATATCAGAATGAGGGCTAAGACTACTTTCACACTAGCGGCAGCTTTCAGGTTCAGAACTGCCGCTAATGCCCCATTCACTATAATGGGGGCGGGACAGAGCTCCAGCCACAGCACAGCAAACATGCCGAGAGGTGTCCCATTGGCGCAGCTGCTAATCTATGCTGTTGATGACAAGCAGTGGACTAAATCAGTCTCCTTCCCCTTCTGGAAGTGAACAATAAAGTCCCTACTTCCACTGCAAAAGAAGTCTTCTCAGCTTATACAGTCGTCTTAATACAAAGGATCTGCTTCTTCCCTGAGCAACAAAACAGAAAGCTATTGGCTGCTCTGAAGTAAACAGAGAATCACTGACCAGAGACCTGACTGCGCGGAGAGTGATGGAGCATGTGCGACCATCAGCACTCAGCTTAGTAGGTGGACACGCACATGACACATGTAATAACAATTCACTGAATAGTCAGATATTCACCTCCTACCCTCTGAATAGATGATAAATACTTTTTGTGGGATAACCCTCTTCAAAGGGGTTGTCTCATGAAAAATGTTGTAAAATTTTTAAACCAGCACCTGAATCTAAATAAAGTAACGGATTCATTCAATCAAAAAATTTTAGCACCATCTGTTGTTAGTTCTTTCCATTATTTTTCTGTCCATCTCACTAAAGGTGGTCACACATGCTCAGTTTCATCCATCAACTGCCACCAGCTGAATCTATTGTTAGAGAATGCGACAGATATAGAGTGAGAGCTGCAGCAGAAAGGACACGCCTCCTGATAAAAGCCCTGCCCCCAGAGCTGTCAGCTTGAAATAAATCTGGCAGATCAACTGGAGCCATGGATTATGTCTGGGTGTGAGGTACCAGGTTGGTTCTAGCTTTGTTAGAAAGACTGTTATGTACTGTATGATTATGATTTTCACTTTTCACATTAAAAGGGTTGTCTCATGATGGACAATGGGGGCATATTGTTAGGATGTGTCCCCATTGTCTTATAGGTGCGGGTTCCACCGCTGGAGCCCTGAAAGTGAAGGAGGGCGCACTGCGCATGCGCGGCCGCCCTCCATTCATTCTCTATGAGGCCGGCGAAAATAGCCAAGCGCTGGCTTGGCTATTTCCGGCGGCTCAACAGAAATTAATGGGAGCGGGGGCTGCGCATGCGCGGTACGCTCCCATTCACTTCTATGGGGAGCCGGCTTGGTGGTGGCCGGACCGGAGTCCACCAGCCACCACCTTGCGGGGCTCTGTTCTGGATATAGGTGCGGGTCCCAGCACCTATAAGACAATGGGGGCATATCCTAGCAATATGCCACCACTGTCCATCATGAGACAACCCCTTTAATCATGGGATAACCCCTTTAAGTGTCTGTAAATCAAAGTGTGAACAAATATCAGACTGCTGACTTCATTGAGAAGAATGGAGCACACAGATTATGACAAAGTGATGGTGAGAGTTGTTTTCCGCTGGCAGATCCAATGTGTATAGGGGCCAGAAGACTCCCAAACATTTTTCAGGAGGACGAGGTGTCCACACAGGATCAGCAATCTCTGGCACTCCAACTGAGGTGAAACTACGACTCCCAGCATGCACACTTCGGCTGTTCTCGGAACTCCAATAGAAGGGAATGGTGCATGTTGGGAGTTGCAGTTCCACAAAAGCTGGAGTGCCGGAGGTTGCTTACCTCCCCGCATAGGTAGAACAGGAACACCTGGCTGAACAGCAGCTGAATCACTCAGCACTTATCTAATAACCACGACCAGCTTGTATCAATGCTGCGCCCAAATTCTTTATCAATCCTAACTCCCCCATGGAAAGGCATGTTTGGCTTGGCCAAAAGTACCTGCTATCTGCACAGGACGGTGTCACCATTTAAATGCAACAATAGCAATAGGATCGGATCGGACCGGCTGACATTCAATCTGTCTGAGCTGGGTGCACTTCAAGGTGACCAAACACATGACGGCAAAGACGGCTAAACCAAGACCGGCCAACTAACAGGACCCATCAGAGGCGATGCCTGTGATCTGCAGATAAATATCTCACGTCACATGACCAGCTGACCGTGATCTCTCTTAGTCCTGCTATACACATGCATGCTCGAGCGAGGATGCACATGCAGCGAATAGGTAGAGGAGAGAAAGCCGCCGTTTGGACACCAGAAAGCACTATGAAGCACCTCCTTGGGATTTCAGTCCTACTTTTTTGCAGTGCGGACCATCTCTTGTGGATCGCGGATCAAAGTCAATGGGTCCGCAAACAGTGTGCGCACAGACGCTCCTGTGCATGAGCCCTTAGGGTTATATTACACTGGCAGATAATCGTGCAGATCATCGCTAACAAGCGTTCCTAGGAACACTAATAATTGATGAACCGCCCTGTGTAATACTGTCGCCAACTACAGATATCATCTGTATTTTGGCTTTTTTAGGATTTGAAAAACAGTATAAAAACTTCATGTGTCATATGTTAGAAATGTAAAAAGTGGCATTAAAACATTGGAAAACAAGTGCAAAAAACACAGTGCAAAGGAAGATTTAGCCCCTTAGTAACCACCAATAAGTCTTTGTAGGGTGGTCACTATGGGGCGTTAGGCTAGGCTGTCACCTTTTTAAAGCCTAGCATAAGGCCTCCCTCTGTCAGACATCAGCACAGCTGCAAACCTGGGTCTGCCTGCAGTGTATGCCAGGTCAGATGTCAGGTCAGAGTCAGTGGTGCAGCCTGATGGTGCCTGACAATATGGTACTTACAATATAATACACTGTACTGCATAAGTAGTACAGTGTATTATAGAAGATCGCCTATCAAATTCCCTGTGGTACTAATAGTGAAAATTGTTAAAGTTTTATTAAACAAAAAAAAATCTTCAAGTTAAAAAATGTGGCAGTACTGTATACTGCAGTATACTGTGGCAGTATTGTTGTTCTCCCCATCTCCCCAAGGAAAGAGTTTATAAAAATTAATCAGTGTACCCCAAAATGGTGCCATTAAAAAACTATTGCAATACCTCATGCGGCTATATTGACAGAAAAATTAAAGCTCCTGGAAGGCGACCATGAAAAAAAAAATTTAAAAAAATATTGCCTGGTTGTGAGGCCTAAAACAGATGGGTCACTAAGGGGTTAAAACAACTGAATGCACTGGTTTCTCACAGAACACGGAAAACTGTCCAATGTTTAACTTGTTAAGAGAAAGGAAACTGGAATCATTAACCCATAGATGCCGGAGCCTGGGGGCGACCAGATCACCTAGAGCACTAAAAGGCCTTCTGCCGACCACATGGGCCTCTGTCATACAAACCACAGCATGGCCGGAGCAGGTACAAGGTCCTGGGACCGCAACCAAAAACCAAGACCGGTGAGCGGAACCCGAAAACCCATACATTTTCTGATACATGTCAATGGGGTTTTGAAAACCGCCATCTACTTGTACTATACTGTAATCAGCGGCTCATGTCGGCCTGATGCAGGCTTTTCTGTGATGCCCTTCCCCGCCATAATCGGCCGCACTATCAAAATTGCTTCTGATTGTAGTGGAAACTATTTCCACAAGGTTATAGAAGGAGATTAGTTATGATGTACGGCCCAAATTGAATGAGAGTTAAAGGGGTTGTCCACTCTCTGTCCACTGTATGTAAGATGACTATATGCCACTTACTAATATAGGTTTTATTGATATTCTGTGGCCATTTGCTAGATTTCATAAGACATGTCCCCTTGTTGGGAAAGTCTTTTGTGCTGTTCGCATAGAGGTCCTGTCAAATGGCCGCTGATGGAGGGTCATGTGACCAGGCATCACACAGGCTCCTCCATTCAAACATATTGCACCGGCACTAAACTCCCATCTGTGCATGTGCAGTGCATCTGAATGGAGGGGACTGAGTGACTTGTCTGGTCACATGACCCCCTCCCCCCACATGCGCATGGAGGGTTAAACTTACCGATTCCTGGATGCCTGCGGTCGCGCTCCTCCGCCCTGTGTCCTCGCTCGCCCTCCGATCAGCTGGACTGACGCGCGCGCCGTCACTCCGGGGATTAGCGAAGTGGCGGCACGTGCGCAGTGGAGGAGACAGCGCTTGCAGTGTAAACACTGCAAGCGCTACTGCGCATGCTCCAGGGAATATTTTCGGACGCATGCGCGGGATTTCAGCGCTAGACTGGTAAGCCTAGCGCTGTCTATCAAATTGGGTAATGGGCGTGTCAGTTGCGAGGGGACGTGCCTCGGGCCCGGGGGGCGGTGATGGAGCGGTGCTCCAGAGGAAAGAGGCCGCCCCCCGATGCTCCGATGGCTCATTTGCATATGTTTTAAAGGTTAAATATCTACGCAACCGCTGCGCAGAACTCTGCATGACAGGTATGATTTTAAATGTTGTCACTAGGTCTTGTAACCTATGTATTTAAATACATAGGTTACAACCTAGTGACAGAGCCTCTTTAAGTGATGGCCTATCTTCAGGGTAGGCCACCTCTAGCTGATCGGCGGGGGTCCATCACCTCACACCATCGCTGATCAGCTGTTTAGTAATAGCTCCAGTGCCGGAAGCAGGTAAATCCGTCTGAGCTCGTCACTGCTGATCGGAGGGGGTGCAAGGTGTCGGACCCTCAGCTAGTGAAGGCCTATCCTGATGTTAGGCACTCACTTAGGAAAAAGTGGACAACCCCTTTAAATCCATAACCTAACTTTTCGTTAGATAAGGACTGCAGGATGGGCAGATAGAGAAAGAAAACTGTGGGGAGGGCTCGGGTGGTTCTATGGGCAATAGGCCCACCGGGAAAATTTCCTGTGGGGTCTACGGCCAGTCCGTCCCTGCTGGAAACAACGGAAAGCAGCAACACATCTGCTACTGTGAGCCAGGCTTCTGCATGGGGGTGACCAGGGCGGCTTCATCTCATAGACCTCAAACCAGGAAAACTACAGAAGAAGAAATGTACTACTACTATCAGAAGTGCCGCTTCCTTTAATTGTGGAGCGCTGCTCTGCAGCAATAAGTACACAAGCAGGTAACAGGAAAAGGAAGCGATTTTGTGGTTATGAACCTTCGTAAGATGCCCTGATTTTGTGGTGTTTTGTGTACATCTCAATGGCGTCAGCAGTCACCACAATCTTGGACTATTACCTGCAGTAATACATGAGTAGTCCTGAAGATAAGGAGTCCAGACCACCATCTTTTATTGTTCCCACTGTTCTCCCTTTGTCAAGGTCTAAACCTGCACTGAAATACAGTACATTGCTGGGACGACTGTGCGTGCGCTCAGGAGCCCTCTCCATCAGGCCTCATGCACACGACCGGTCAGCAAATCGCGGATCCGCAAAACACAGATGCGGTCCATGTTGCACCTGTATTTTTAAGGACCCGTTGACTTCAACGGGTCAGCATTTTGCAGACAAGTATAGGACGTGTTCTATCTGCGGAACAGACATACAGATGCGGAAAGTACACAGAACATCCGTCCGTTCCACAAAAAGATAAGTGGATCCGTGATCCGTAGTCTAAGACAACGGGTCCGCAACTAAAATGTGGACGGCATCTGTACTTTGTGGATCCTCAATTTGCAGACTGCAAAACAGATATGTCTTTTTGTTCATGTAGCAGTAACTTGTACCTGATGAAGGGGTTTTAGACCCCGAAACGCGTTGTTGTACTTTCTGCTAATATCAGAGTTCCTCTTTACACTAGTGAATGGTTCTTTGCGCCGTGGGACTCTTCTTCTCTTGGATGGTCTTCATGTTGGCACAGCAGTCCAGACTGGATTTCAGTGCAGCTCTGAGTGCTGACAGTGGGGGGATACGGAGCAGTAGAAAAAAAGGTCTAGACTCCTTATCTACAGTATTACTACAGATAACTATCGTGGGGACGGATTCCCTTTAAAGGCACGCTGAACCTAAAATACAAGAGCGCCTAGTATTATTCACACACATCGGAGAAGGCTGATAGACTGCAGTCTACTACAAAGCTCCGAAACTTGGTCAGACACGGTACGACGTGGATTACCGCAAATCGCCGAGCAGCACCTGTACCTCCCGTGGTGTAAGGTGCAGCCTGGGAATTAGTAAACTGAATTAGGTTACCTCGGCCCTGCCACTCCGTCTCACCAGGCAGCCTTTCAAGGCTGAGGAGAGGACGGCTGTAGTTATTTAAAGGGGTTGATCATTTCTGGCAATCCCTTTATGTTTTTAGAGACCTTTGACGATCAGATCACATGGAGTCTTGATGCTAGGACGTCCGGCGTTCATCTAGGGCAGGGATGCTCAACCTGTGGCCCTCCAGCTGTTGTAAAACTACAACTCCCAGTAGGACCCAAGAGTTGTAGGCTGTCCAGGCATGCTGGGAGTTGTAGTTTTGCAACAGCTGGAGGGCTGCAAGTTGGGCATCCCTGATCTGGGGGAAACACGACGGCAGATCTTCCATTTTTGTGCAGCGCCACCACAGGTGCAATGGAGAATTACACGTTACTCCCTTATATAGCTTCTATATTCCGCAGTGCTTTACGGACATTAGCATCACGCTGTCCCCAAAGGGGCTAACTAAGGTCAGTATGTCTTTGGAGTGGGGGAGGAAACCAGAATACCCGGAAGAAACCCACACAAACACGGGGAGAACATACAAACTCCATGTAGACGTTATCCTTGGACAGATTCGAAACCAGGAGGACCCCAGTGCTGGGTCCTCCAGAACAAGAGATCTTAGGGTCCTGAACAGGGGTCAGCAACCTCCGGCACTCCATCTGTCATGAAACTACAGTTCCCACCATACTCCACTCATGTCTATGGATGTATTAAGAAGTGTGCATGCTGGGAGTTGCAGCTTCACAATAGCTGGAGAGCCGGAGGTTTCTGACCCCTGAACTAGAGTATCTGAAAGTAGAACGTAAAGTGGACAACACCCCTAATCCGTGTATTTCATCACCTAATTCCAGGTCCCAGATCCCATCCTATGTATATGTGCCTGCATTATACTAGCAGCTCTTTTATTTGCTTTATTGTCCTGCGTCCCGCTTTGTTCCCCCTTTAATTCCATTACGCTTGTATCAGCCGGTGCCTGTGCCAACGTGACAGACACTCACCGCCGCATACCACAGACGATGACAGCTCTGCCCACCGAGCCCGTAGTCCACATTACTGTATTCTTTATGACAAAGGCATGAGCAAGCAAGGGTGCTGCAAAGCCGCTCCGATCGTTCATCTTTCCAAGCAAATTAAAATTCCTGCCGGCAGGGAGAGAGTTAAGCAATCTGACAATGAATAGAAACTGCAGTCCCAAGCAAGTGAAGCAAACGCTGATGGCTGCGCCTCCCTCTCACCACATGTTGCTGCCTTCAGCCCCATGTGCATCCAGCGCTCTCCGCATTGCATTCCACATTACAAAGCACCCGGGGTCAGGAATTCACTTGATTCCGCCTTTGAAATGTAGCCCTGCGGCACGGGAAACGTGCAGGCCGATGACACGGCGGAGAGCGCGGCGTCCCCCCACCCGGCAGCGGCGGAGTTAACGCCATTAATGCCTCGTAAGCCCCTTTGAACAAAATCAACCTTGGACTGGAATCACAGAGCGGCAAACATCCCTTTAGTGAGAAACGCACAAAATCCCTTCATCCTATTTATGATGTATTATATGAGTGATACGGCTTGTGCCGTCCGGCCACTTCAAGTCCTTGCCTGCGGCGTCCTGCGCTCATTCACTAGGGTAAGCGATCGCTGCCTTCAGAGCCGTACGTCTGGGTCCTAGATATATCACACCCATGGGTTCTGCACAGCTAAGGCCTCATGCACATGGCTGTACGTATTTTGCTCGCCGCAAAATAAGGATGACGTCCTGTGTTGCATCCGTTTTTTTTTTTTTTTTTTGCAGACCCATTGACTGCTCTGACATTTTGCGCCAATAATAGGGTAGGTTCTTAGGCGGAAATCATGTAGGTGATCCGTGTGCTTTCTGCATACGTATGTCCGGGTACAACGTGTCCTATAATTGACCGCAAAATACATACGGTCGGGTGCAAGAGGCCTAAGAGCGCACATCCCATTGATAATTCTATGTATATGGTGGGCTGCTAGGCAATCGCAGGTGTACGCGCTTTGAGGGGTACATTGTGACCATGCTTTATTTTCAGGACTGATTCAATGACTCCCGCCTCCACTAAGGGGCGCCATGGAGATCAGAAGAACATGAACACCAACAGGCAGTCAGTACAGGTATAGGAAACCAATACCTATAAGGGCTCATGCACAAGAACGTAAGGGCTCCAGGCCCGTACTGCAGACCGCGAATGATGGGTCCGCAATACACGGGTACCGGCTGTGTGCACTCCGTGCTGTGGATGTGGATCCATTGACTTCAATGTGCCCACGATCTGCAAGATACGGCCAAAGATAGGACATATTCTATCTTTTGCGGAGCAGAGGCGTGGATCGGAAGCCCATGTAAACACTACGAAGCGCTTCCGTGGGCTTTCGAGTCCGTGCCTCCACTCCGCAAAAGCTAGAACTTGTCCTATCTTTGGCCGTATCTTGCAGATCGTGGACACATTGATGCCAATGAGTCCGCACCGCAATACAGGATTCACATGGCCGATGCAGCACGGAGCCCTCACATTCATGTGCATGAGCCCTAAGAACATCAATTAATGCAGAACTAGCCGACCGTCCAATAGGTTTGGTGGGGGGGGGGGTGTTATTCCTATCTATGTATTGAGAAAACATGCATGCTCAACCAAGCATGCACATATTTCATGGCCGCGTTTAGGGTACAGTCACACGGAGCAGGTGTATTGCGCAATTTTACGGAATTTCCACTGCTGCGTTTCTGCAAATCCGCATGCGCTACCTGTGGATCTGTCATGGATTTACAGCGGATTTCACTCTGGGATTTACACGGGGTACAATTTGTGGTGGAAATCCGGACTGTAAAGTCACACGCTGCAGCTTTGAAATCCGCACCGTGGGTCAATTTACGTAGTGGATTCTCGCCGCAACATGTGGATGAGATACGCTAAAAATCTCATGTCCTTTGCTGGTACCGTCATACACTGCGCGTTTTCCTACACGGAATTCAGTGGCGGAAAACCTACGACGTATCCTCCCCATGTGAACATACCCTGAGGGCAGATCATTACTACTTTCGACTGACGCGAGGTCCACACAAGTATATACCTAGTCAATAGAGCAGAACTTCCATACAGAACAGAAGCACTGCTGCAAAACTACAACTCCCAGCATGTCCCGACAGCCAGAAGCCCACAGGTTGGACAATACTGCCCTAGAAAGTACCGACGTGGCGCAGGTGATGAACCCCTTTACCCATGTGCCTCAATGTCACTGAACAGATGGTGAACTAAGCAGTTACTGCGAGATGTGAGCGTACAGGAGAATTAGCAGGAGCAGCCTGTATTCCGCTCCACGGACTGCAGACACAGGCTGTAATATCAGATAGCAGTATGGAATTGTTATGTATGCAATGTGGCTCCAATAACAGGGGGGGATGAGCTGTTCTACCAGGAGAGGCGGCTGAACAAGTGCATAAAGGAATGCAGCGAGGCATTAGTAATATACAAAAACAAACAGCGGGGCCCGGAAGCCGCAGACAGAAATCTCCGTAAAGTCCCAGCACATGACAGAGCACTGCGGAGGGCGGATTACTGCATCACAGGGATGACACGGCCAGGACGTGAAGGAGAAAACTCAGCAAGTGCAATCTGCGCGTGATAACTAGAACACACATCCAGATGTAGCAGAGCTGACTGTGACATCACAAGGTCTTCTCTGCGGTTTTACGTAACTGGCTGCATTATTTCCACCCTCCGCAATCCTAAAACATGGACGGAAGAGAGAGAGATAGCCCGACTCTGCTGCTGGCACCTGTGCATTACTGACCACCAATGATTTCAGAGGGCACAACGTTGTGCTTTACTGCAGAGAACAGAGCAAGGAGGCACCAAGGATCCTCCAGATTTAACCTACAGCTGGATAGGTGACAAGCCCTCCCAGTCCAGTAATGTAAATGGGGGGTGGGGGTGGGGGTGTATAAAAGTTAGGCCCCTGAATTTCCAAAATGACTGGATAAAATAAAATCATGGTTTTCTGGTCTCATAAGGTGGGTACAGCCAGGGCCTCAAAGCTACTTGTCCAGTGCAAAGTCAGGTGTCAGATGAATGGTGATGTCCGACTGGAGGCGGCATGGAGGTCTGCCAACGAGACCCCCATCAAATGACAGAAAAAGAGACGGGAGGATATCATGCCACCAGTCAGATCTGCCCGGCTCTTTCTGGAGGGTGCCCAGATGGCCAATGAGCATGACACAGACCCACGGGCACATAATGGTTTCGGTAACCTGGCGAAAGAAGTCAATTCAGAGGGACAGTGAGATCCGGGGCAGGCCGCTACTGAGACGCGGGCACTATGTGGGCAGCTATTACTTCTTTTCATCCTGTAGACATCTCTGGGCAATTTCAATTGATTTGTGGGTGTGACGGTTGAGCCTCCACTCGCAGGGTAGCAACAATGGACGCCACGCTGAACCGCACACACAACGGACGCCACGCTGGACCGTGCACACAACGGACGCCGCACTGAACCGTACACCAAACGGACGCCGCTCTGAACCATACACAATGGATGCCACACCGTACTGCTCTATAGGTCATGATGACATAGCAGCAACTATTACATAAAGAATACATCTTAACAGCCATTGTTCTAGCCCAATGGTCAGTTAACGCAGACGGACACATGTGACCACCCAGGAGTGGATGTGTCCCCAACACTGCAGCCATGATGACCACTGGGGGACCAGTGACATATCCTGTATGTGGTGACAGGTGACACAGGGACATTACTGGGTGGAGGTGGCATTCTCATTCCTTCAGGTGAGAGGAGGAGGAGGAGGAAGTGTCCGCACAGGACACAGGAAGCCAATGACAGCTACCCACACAATGAAGTTTTTTTGTTTTTTCTGGATTCGACTTTCCACGCTTTCTGACCCCCCTCCCTCACCGTACCTACTTCTAACAGCCCTTCATGTAACAAAGGGGCAAGTGCCGCCGCCCCCCCAATGCCCCAACCTTTCACTGCCCCGCTCCCCTCCCTATCACTCCCGGACTTACCGCCCTCTCAGCGACCACCGAAGTGTGTGCACGGCTTCCTAGACAACCTCCTGCGGACGCAAGCACTGCGGTCGAAGCAGCAGCCGCAACAGTGACCACTTTGAGGAAGTCAACACGCAGTCGCCTGTGTGTTGGGCTGCGGCCCCGCCCCCCGAGTGCCGCGCCAAAGCCCCGCCCCTTGAGCAATGGGTCACGGCCTTCTCCCAGTGACGTCACGGCGGAACTCCTCTACTGCATCTCCTGGACGCCTCTGTCTACTCAAGCCCCACCCACTGCCCCCGGAACTTCACTCTCTGTTTGGAGAGGGCGTCCTGCATGGCGGATTTTACAGGGGGGGATGTGTGCTAGCTGGTGAACAGAAAAGCTAAAATTCTTACCCATACAGGATAGTCAGAGCCTAGCTTTCATTTTTACAAGGCTCTGTGGAAGATGAAAGCAGCCATTTAATTAGCTTCTGTAGCTCCAGTTTTTAGCAGGTTCTGATTATTAGCTGCTGCAGCGACAGATGGGCTTTGTTTCCTGTCTCTTTCCCTGTAGATTGTGAGCTCTTGTGGGCAGGACCTTCTTTCTTGTGTATCTCTTCCTTTGTGTTTCTCTTCATCTGCTGCAGTCGTGCTATGGACATCTGGACAGACGAATATGTAAATTATGCTGTCATTTATTTGCAAGCATTATTGATTCCAAGGCACTGCATGTCCAAAAAGGGGTTGTACATACATAATATAACACAAAAAAGTACTTTGAGCTTGATGGACTGGTACAAAGGGGGAGAGGACCCTGCAAGGAGGGATTACAAGGGAGGAACCATCTAGCGGTGTATTGGCAGCATGCTTATTGCAGGTGATAGGCTCTCATGAGTTTTCATGTTAGTTTTGAAGGTTTGGAGGAGAGTGATGTGATGGAGCAATGAATTCCGGAGTATGGGGGATGCACGTGAGAAATGTTGTAGACTAGGGATGAAACCTGTGGCCCTCCAGTAGTTGCAAAACTAAAACTCCCAGCATGCCATAATAGCTGTAGGCTGTCCAGGCATGCTGGGAATTGTAGTTTGGTCGCAGGTTGGGCATCCCTGTTGTAGACGATTGTGCGAGGAACAGACAAGAGGACAGCAAAGAAGGAGATCCTGTGAAGATGGGAGTTTGTGTGGAGATGTTTAAGGAAAGCAGGTCAGAAAATTAAGGAGGGCAAAGGATTGTTGATGCTTTTACATGTAGGTGTTAGTGCTTTGAAATGAATTATTGTGCCACTGGGGCACCAGTGAGAGGAGAGGTGGATAAAGCGGGCAGCAGAGAATAGATGAGAGGGATGCTAGATGGGAGACCACAGACCATGTTGCAGTAGTCTAGGTGGGAGATGATGAGGGCATGCACTAGCATTTTAGTTGACTCAGGGGTGAGGAAGGAGCGAATGTGAGAGACGTTCTTGAGTTGAAAGCGTCAGGAGAAGGTAAGGGTTTGGATGTGTGGCTTCAAGTACAGGGCAGAATCAGATGTTATCTTCAGGCAGTCGTTCTGTGAGACTGGAGAAAGCATGGTGCTGTTAAAGGGGTCCTGCGGTTATTTTAAACTGATGATCTAACCTCTGGATAAGTCATCAGTATCTGATCTGTGGGGGTCTGACACCTGGGTCCCCCCGCCAATCTGCTGTTTGAAAAGTCAGCGGCATTCTGCGGCCTTCTGTCTGTGTCCCTCAAGCCCAGTGACTAGTATCACTGGCCCGGCCCGTTCACTTGAATGGAGCTTAGCCGCGCCCAGGCCAGTGATACTAGTGGTAAGGTCATTGGGCCTGAGGGAAACAAAGGGAAGCTCCCAACGCTCCTGGAGCACCGCTGCCTTCTCAAAAAGCTGATCAGCAGGGGTACTGGGTGTCGGACCCCCCGCTGATCAGATGCTGATGATCTATCCAGAGGATAAAAGAACTGCAGAACCCTTTTAACTGATGGATAGGTCTGGTAGGAGGGGCTGAGTGACATGGTGGAAAGATGATTAATTCTGTTTTCGCCATACTGAGATTTTAAAAGCAGGAGGAGAAGAATAAATATAAAGCTGATGGACACGCTGGGATTCTGGATAGCAGAGAAGTCATGGGATTCTATGAGCTGTCCCAAGCTGAATTTATTGATGGAAAAAAGTTGAGGTCCTGGGACAGAGACTGGAGGGATACCAACAGAGAGAGTGATGAGGAGGTAGTGTATGAATGAGAAATGCTTAAAGGGGTTATCCCATGACTAATGTAAAAAGTGAAAATCAGACATCATACAGCACATGACAATCAAACAAAGCTAGAACCAGCCCTGTACCTCACATGGATCCAGAGATCTCATTCATTGCTCTGCTAGATTTATATCAAGCTGACAGCTCAAGGGGAGTGTCTTTTCTGCTGCAGCTCAGGGGAGCGTGTCCATGCTCTGCCTATCACAGTTCAGGAGGCAGGTGAAAAATGAAACTGAGCATGTGCGACCATCTCAGTGGGCAGGACAAAGACATAAGAAAAAAAAACAAACAGCAGGTGGCGCTATACAGATACATTTTATTGAACAACTCAGGGGCTGTGCTAAATTTTTAATTGTATGCATTACAAAGGATTCAGATTAATTTTTGGTTTGAAAACTGTAGAATATTGTTTGTGGGACAACCCCCTTTAAGGTTCTGCTGGTGAGGTAGAGACAGGGATTACAGTATAGTTTGAGATGGACATGTTGTTCCAGGAGTAGTGACATGGGATGGCTGGATAAGAGAATGGTTCCAGGGAAGGCTTTGTCAGGTGTGATGGCGGCATGTTTAAGAGAAGAACTGGAGACACCAGTGGTAGTGACAGTGTGAAGAAATGGGTTTGGGGATACACATAGTGGTGAGGTTAGGGATGAGATGGGATTGGGTCAAGGGCACAGGTGTCAGGCCATTCCGCCACCATTTTATTGGTTTTGATTTTACTGACTTGTTACTTTCTTTCTCTGAGTCAGTACACTTACAACGATACCACCAGGGATAAGCGAATCGACTTCGGATGAAACATCCAAAGTCAATTTGCATAATACTTCATTTGAATACTGTACAGGTTTGGTTCCAAGTGGTACCTTGGAACCAAACCAGAGTTCGGGAAATGTTTTTATTTTTACAGTAGAAATTGATTTATGAAGTTACTATGCAAAGTCTAGTGGCTCATCAGAGCCAATACATTCTAATACTGTATGGAGCGCTCGCTAAAACGAAGTATTATGCAAATTGACTTTGGATGTTTCATCCGAAGTCAAATCGCTCATCCCTAGATACCACATATGTATAGTTTTTCTGCTAAAAAAATTATATATATATACCGTATTTTTCGCTTTATAAGACGCACCCGAAGATAAGACGCACCCCAGATTTTAGAGTAGGAAAATGAGAAAAATATATTTTTCATCAGACCCCCCCATAAATTTCAGGACATCACATCAGACCTCAGAACAGCCCAGTGTGCCCCCATCAGACCTCAGAACAGCCCAGTGTGCCCCCATCAGACCTCAGATCAGTCCAGTGTGGCCCCATCAGACCTCAGATCAGCCCAGTGTGTCCCCATCAGACCTCAGAACAGCCCAGTGTGTCCCCATCAGACCTCAGATCAGCCCAGTGTGGCCCCATCAGACCTCAGATCAGCCCAGTGTGGCCCCATCAGACCTCAGATCAGCCCAGTGTGCCCCCATCAGACCTCAGATCAGCCCAGTGTGCCCCCATCAGACCTCAGAACAGCCCAGTGTGTCCCCATCAGACCTCAGAACATCCCAGTGTGCCCCCATCAGACCTCAGATCAGCCCAGTGTGGCCCCATCAGACCTCAGAACAGCTCAGTGTGCCCCCATCAGACCTCAGATCAGCCCAGTGTGCCCCCATCAGACCACAGAACAGCCCATTGTGCCCCAATCAGACCTCAGATAAGCCCAGTTTGCCCCCATCAGACCTCAGATCAGCCCAGTGTGCCCCCATCAGACCTCAGATCAGCCCAGTGTGCCCCCATCAGACCTCAGATCAGCCCACCCAGCCCCATAACAATAAATAAAAACCTCTCTTACCTGTCCTGCGCCGCGGCTCCGCTCCGGGTCCTAGCGCTACTCTGGCTTCTAAGGCTGGCGCTGCACTGTCACCTGACTGCGTGCAGCATCAGGTCATAGTGCGCGCACTACGTCCTGACGCTGTACGCAGTCAGGACAGTGCAGCGCTGGCCCGGGAAGCCAGAGGAGCACCGGACCCAGAGCGGATCCGCAGCGCAGGACAGGTGAGAGAGGTTTTTATTTTATTATTATGGGGCTGGGTGGGCTGATCTGAGGTCTGATGGGGGTGCCGCAGCTAAAACATACAAGCTCATTTGTATTCGCTTTATAAGACGCACCACAATTTTCCCCCTACTTTTGGGGGGGAAAAAAGTGCGACTTATAACGCGAAAAATACGGTATATAGTTTGCATCACCATATTCTTACACACACAACGTTTTTGTGTGTGTACGGAGTTGTGCGAGGACTCATTTTTTGCAGGGGGTAACTTTCCATTGATACCATTTTGGGGTGTGTATGACTTTGATCACTTCTTATTCAATTTTTTGTGGGAGGTGAAGTAGCCAAAATTATTTTTAAAAAAGTTTTTTTTTTTTTTTTTTTAGCGTTCCCCTAGGGAACTGTAACAAGCAATCATTAGACTGCTTCTCTCATAGACTCCAATGCATTATCATTGGAGTCTATGAGAATATTACTGTGTTCCTATGGAGCCCTGCCACAGGCAGGCTGTCAATAGGAACTAATGTGCAGCAGCCTCCTGTCACTCAGGAGGGCAGGGGCTGTTGCACACACACTCCTGTTCCCCTGATCCTCATCATAGCATGAATGTGAGCGTGTGCGCCTGGTTTTTATCATTGCAGATGCCGTGTTCACATATGACTGTGGCATCTGTAGGATTTAATTTCCACAATCGCAGTTACCGACGGTTTGCGGACAAGAGCACCGGGTGCCTACTGTTTAAAACAGCCAACGCCCATGGTGCACTCTGCACATGCAAACGGGCGCCATATTTAAAGTCCTGACCGCCAATGTATATATACGTAGGGCAGTTGGGAACGGGTTAAGTCTCACAGTTTCCTTTCTTTCTAGAAATAATACGGAAATCAAATATTCATATTAAGGGGAACTGCAGATTCATGGTGTTAAAAGCAACAGGCTCTCTCATTACAATGAACTAAGTCTTAGGGCTCATGCACACAAATGTATTTTCTTTCCGTGTCCGTTCTGGGTTTTTTTGCGGACCGTATATGGAACCATTCATTTCAATGGGTCCTCAAAAAAAAAAAAAACTGTAGTTACTCCATGTGCATTCCATTTCCATAAGTCTGCATTTCCGTTCCGCAAAAAAATAGAACATGTCTTATTATTGTCCACATTACGGACAAGGAATGGACAGTTCTATTAGGGGCCAGCTGTTCCGTTCCGCAAAATACATACGTTCGTGAGCATGAGCCCTTACTCTGAGACACTGCAAGAGAAACCACACTTTTGGGCACGAGGAGAAGTGTCTGCTGGGAGGCTCTCCTCATCTCCCGGCCAGGCTTGATTGACAGGCCTCTTCCTATTTGTGGTTAGGAAAAACAGCTCCTTTCCTATAGGAACAAGGAATCAGGCATGTTTAAATCTAATATGCCCAATCCTTCTTTCCCACAACATCTGCCATTGAGGGAGAGTTAGGCCCCCAGCTATCCCAGGCCATCTAAGGAAATAATAAGGAAATGATTCTTGGGGTCCAACTTCTATATTGTCAATGAATTCGAATAGGTTTTAATTCAAAGAAAGACACAAGCAAAAATTCTAATTTTTTTTTAAGAATTCTGATTTGGTAAAATCAGAATTTCTTCAGATTTGTTTGGGTAGAATTTTTCGAGAGAGATTCCAGGCATTTTCAATTCAGATAGAATTGAATTTCTTGGCCGATTTCAGGTCCGAAACAAATTTTTAGGAAATTTGCTCATCTCTAAAATAGACTGTAGTGGCAAGTGATTAACTCCAAAGGCATCTCCAATTTGGATTTTCCCCTTAGACTTTTGGGTCCAATATGTTTTCAGAGACTTGGGTCACTGGAGGATCCTCTGGTCCGGCCGTGTATAGGTAGAAATTGTATATGTCACACTAGAAATTCATCAGCAAAGTGGGTCCAGATAAATACATAGGGGCGAACTCCACAAATTCTCACTAAAGTACTTTGCATGAAAACGGTAACAGGTCCGAAAAGCCCGGATGGAATCAGTATAATCCTCCAAGAAATGCTTGAATCCTATAATAAGTCCGGGAGATGGAGTTATCTAGCTGCAGATCATGGAGGGTTTGAGAAATAATGGTACATAATCTTCTAGCAAGTCAGTAATTATGCATACGTGTAGGCTGCTTCCTTGGGCCTGACAGCTTGAGGATTTTTTTTCCACAGTGTTATTCTTTGGCCAAGCATACTGCAACATCCAAAGAGGCAAGAAACAGTTGCATGGGTGGCAAAAAAAAAAAAAAAAGAAATAAAAAAATTGTCCCTCATGCTGAAAGTGGCACATGAGGAAATGTTCCTGGCACATGGGACTTCAGGTGATGAGGAGAAGGAGGTGTGCAGAGCTGGTTGACAGTCTGTGTGCCACCCCTGTACCTGCCAATGTGCAGCAGTCCACAGTCACAGTTAGGGCTCATGCACATGAACGTATATTCTTTCCATGTCCATTCCGTTTTTTTTGCGGACCGTATTCAGAACCATTCATTTTGTGGGTCCACAAAAAAAAACGGAAGGTACTCAGTGTGCATTCCGATTCCGTATGTCCGTATTTTCGTTCTGCAAAAATATAGAACATGTCCTATTATTGTCCGCAATACGGACAAGGATAGTACTGTTGTATTAGGGGCCATCTGAAATGGAATGCACACGGTCGTCATCCGTATTTTTTGCGGACCGCAAAATACATACGGTCGTGTGCATGAGCCCTTGGGGTTGAGCGGATTGAAGTATCTGAAGTGGACTTTGATCTGAATTGCAGGGAAAAAGTCGATTCACCGTGAAGCCGAATTTCCTAGTGCTTCATGATAACAAATCAATTTCCCCTGAACTGGTGTAAAAAAAAAAAAACATACTTACCTCATCCATTTGAGCGCGAAGAGGCTGCCGCACCCATCTTGCTTGTAGATCCCGTACAAAATCTCATGCGCAAAACACGACCACATGCAAGAGCCCTAATACTGAGCAAAAAACTGAGGCGCATGATGCATTTCTCCTGAGGGTCATGGAAGGATACACCAGATCAGGCTAGATGAAGAAGAAAAAGTCTGTGCATGTTAAAGGGGTCATCCCACAAAAAATATTCTAAACCAGAACCAGGATCTGAATACCTTTGTAATTGCATGTAATTAAAAATTTGGTATACCCAGTGAGCTATTCAATAAACATATCTGTATAGCGCCACCTGCTGTTTGCTTTTTATCTAATTTCTCTGTCCTGCTGGCTGAGATGGAAGCACATGCTCCGTTCCATCCGTCAGCAGTAGAAAGGAAACGCCCCCTAAGCTGCCAGCTTGAAATAAATCTAGCAGATCAACTGGAGTAATGAATGGGGAGATCTCTTGATTCATGTCAGTTAAAGGGCTGGTTCTAAGTTTGTTAGAAAGGTATCGCCATGTACTATATGATATCGAATTTTCATTTTTTTACATTAATCATGGGATAACCCCTTAAAGAAGAACTCCCGCAAAAAAATGTATTTTCTGACCTGCTAGAAGGGTACATGATTAGAGATGAGCGAACGTGCTCAAAACGAACCTGAGGAGGACGGAAGCGGCTGCCTGCGCCCATGCGAGCGCAGGGGAGCCGAGCGGTACAGTGCTCGTTTCAAGCACGTTCGCTCATCTCTATACATGATGTAATCTGTAGTGAATGTCATTTTCCTACCGGTGTCTGTATTTGTGAGTTTTATCTTCCTGAAGTTTCTTATCTGTGTCATGTGACCAGCAATCAGACTCACCAACTGACACAGCATCTTATGTGTGGACAGGAAGTCTATTTCTCTATGCATTCCTATGGGAGCCTCACTCTGAGTCTCATAGGAATGAATATAGAAGCAACTGGCTTCCTGTCCTGGGTCAGTTGAAGGTCAGAGAGTTGGTCACATGACATAGCTACAATTAGAAGAGAGGGGATAACTCACAAGTACAGTCACTGATGAGAAGATTGCATTCACTACATATTATATCATGCACCTTTCTAACAGGTCAGAGAATAAAAATTTTTGCGGAGTTCTTCTTTAAGGCTGCTAGGGAGGGAAGGGCAGAAGTTTTTTTTACGTTTTCCCTGGACAACTTAGACTAAGCCCTCATGCACACAAACATGTTTCAGCTGTGCTCGTGCTCCGGATCGCAAATTGTGGTCCGCAATGCACGGGCACCAACCATGGGGCTGCCGCATGCGGATCGCGGACCCATTCATTTCAATGGGGTCTGTGATCCGCACCGTAAAAAAATATAAAATTTTCTATTTTTTTCGGTGTGGAGGCACTCCGTAGTGCTTCCGCGGGCTTACGACTCATGCTTCTGTTCCGCACCACACCACATCTCCTGGATTGTGGATCCATTTAAGTGAACGGGTCCGCATCCGTGATGCGGGGTGCACACGGCAGGTGCCCATGTATTGCAGACACGCTGTATGCGGGTCGCAATATGGCCGGGTAACTGCCGTGTGCATGAGGCCTAAGGGTCCATTCACACATCCGCAACTGTTTTGTGGTCCGCAAATTACGAATCCGCAAAACACGGACACCAGCCATGTGCGTTCTGCATTATGCGGACCACACATGGCCGTCACTATAATAGAAATGCCTTTTCTTGTCCGTGGCTACTTTTTTGCTGGGCCGCGGAATGGAAGTGTGGATGCGGACAGCACACGGTGTGTTGTCCGCATCTTTTGCGGCCCCATTGAAAATGCAGACCCATTTTGCAGATGTGTGAATGGACGCTAATATGTTGGTATAATTCAGACCTCTCCTTTCTGCGTGCAGTTTATTGTGTAGCACTCTGCTATGCCTGTGCCTTAGGCGTCTCTTACAATACGCACAGTCAGCCGGCTTTATCACCCATGTGTTACAGCAGGCTTGTCTTGGCCTGTTAGACTCTCATCCCTACGCTGCAATTTTCAAGGGTCAACTTCAATGTGACTGTGGACGATTGCCAAATACCGCCGTGCACACTGAGGGCGAGCTGGCTTGGGCACACAGGATGAGTCGAAGCTGCAGATATTTGGCCCCTCTTCATAATTGTCAGGGGGGGCCTCAGGTTTTGCAGGGACAAACCACAGCGGCCCAGAACTATGCAGCTCGCTGGAAGTCGGCAGCAGTTCTCTTGACTCGGGCAAGTTATTCATATACGATCATTTGCTGGAACATGCAGAGCAACTTACATAACTATCACTAGGTACACATAGCAAAACCGAATATGTCGGGTCAGGTTTCCTAGGAAACAAGCCGCTGAATCACTTGGTACAGTACAATAATCTTTTCAATTCCCAAGGCCTGCCTGGCTCCATACGTGCAGCGAAACTCATGCTGTTTTACTAACTGTCATAATCATTAAGAGGAACTCTTACAAAGAGTGTGTTTGGGGGCATGATTTTATTTTATCCAGAACCCTTTTCATGCACACCCTGGTGATCCGCTATTATTATTAGGAAAAAATGTTGCTGGTGGTCATAAATGGCGCCAATATAATGCAGGAATGTGCTGGATTCGCCAGAGCAAAAGGTGTTGTTCCATACTTACTAACATTTCAGTTGGTAAAATCGGGGCATATAAGCCCCGCCCTGGGAACACCCCGACCCCGCATATAAGCCCTGCCTTGGGTACACCCCAACCCCGCATATAAGCCCCGCCTTGGGAACACCCCGACCCTGCATATAAGCCCCGCCCTGGGAACACCACGACCCTGCATATAAGCCCCGCCCTGGGAACACCCCGACCCCGCATATGAGCCCCACCCTGGGAACACCCCCACCCCACATATAAGCCTCACCCTGGGAGTACCCTGAACCCGCATATAAGTTCCGCCCTGGGAGCACCATGACCCCGCATATAAGCCCGCCCTGGTAGCACCCCGACCCCACATATAAGCCTCACCCTGGGAGTACCCTGAACCCGCATATAAGTTCCGCCCTGGGGGCACCATGACCCCGCATATAAGCCTCACCCTGGGAGTACCCTGAACCCGCATATAAGCCCCGCCCTAGGAACACTCTAGCCCTGCCTGGAAACAACCACTTATAGGAGGGATTTACACTAGCCCCGCCCATTTTGGCCTGGCACAACGTGAATTTGCAGAGACTGTCTCTGAAATCAGGGATAGTCCTGGCAAATTCGGCACAGTTGGCAACTATGGCTGTTCAATCCACTGAAACTTACAGAGGGAGGTCTTGAACAGAGTCACTCATGTCAATAAGTCCAATAGGGGTCATCAAGAAAATGGAAAACACTTTAAATGGGTTGTCTCACAAAGAGGACCCTTTTTTTTAACTAATGCATCTGTCAGCAGAACTGTACCTATGACCTATGGCTGACCTGTTAAATGTGCACTTGGCAGCTGAAGGCATCTGTGTTGGTCCCATGTTCATATGTGCCCGCATTGCTGGAAAAAATGCTATTTTATTATATGCAAATGAGCCTCTAGGAGCAATGGGGGCGTTGCCATTACACCTAGCGGCTCTTTTCGCTCTGCAACTGCTGCACCCTCTGCACTTTTATTAACAGGGCCAGGCATAATGATCTTTTCACTGTCTAGCCATCAAAGTGGAGACGGGGACATGTGCACAATTAATCCACACAAAAGGAACTTCACAAAGAGGTGGCCTTTTGGGGGTTCTCCCTGTACAGAATCAGGGACACCAGGAAAATGTCAAGGACTGACAGAAGAGAGACAAGGCAGAACCAACCAGATCAAGACACAACCTCTAAGGCATCTTCTAAGGCAACCCTCAAGTTAGAAAGAACTTAGCATTTCGTCCATGTTAGCTTGATTGACAACACGGAAAGTAAAGACCCAGTCATAGGACACTGGACCAGGATTCAAATAGAACCTATAATTTTAAAAGTGTTATCCAGGACTGTAAAATTAATGCTTATCCTTAGGAAAGGCCATCCAAATCAGATTGTTGGGTGTCTCACTCCTGACACCCCTGTCGATCAGCTGATTGAAGGTTTCCCTTTATTGTCTACAAGGCACAGCTCCCTACCTTTGGTAATGGCAGTGACTGGTATTGCAGCTCAGTACCATTTTTTTTAATGGTTGAAATATCAGGACAGCCACTACAGTGGCAGGATTAGGCTACTTTCACACTGGCGGCAGGCCTGATCCGGCAGGTGAAGGGTGCTGCCGGATCAGGCCTGCCGCAGTGACATGTGTGGAGCCGGAACCGCGCTCCGGCCCCACACATGTCACACAGTACATACATGTACATACATATACATACACATAAACATACACACACATATAGACATACAAACACACATACATACTTACATGCTCCCCGGCAGGTCTTCGGAGCGTCAGAGGGACAGGACGGCTCACACAGGTCACGATTCCCCACAGCGCCCTCTGCTGGGCGCCTGGTGGAATCGTCATCTGACAATTCCACCAGGCGCCCAGCAGAGGGCGCTGTGGGGAATCGTGACCTGTGTGAGCCGTCCTGACGCTCCGAAGACCTGCCGGGGAGCATGTAAGTATGTATGTGTGTTTGTATGTCTTTATGTGTGTGTATGTTTATGTCTGTATGTGTCTATGTGTACCCGGATCCGTAATGGACTCCATTGAAAGTCAATGGAGGGCGGATCCGGTTACCATTATGGTCACACCAGACGGATCCACCCCCATTGACTTGCATTGGGGTCATTCCGGATCCGTCTTGGTGCGGATGCCTGGACCGGAGAGCAAACCGCAGCATGCTGCGGTTTGTTCTCCGGTCTGAAGACGGAACGGAATGCTTTCAGGAGCATTCCGTTGTCTTCAGTTCAGTTTTGTCCCCATTGACAATGAATGGGGACAAAACTGAAGCGTTTTATTCCGGTATTGAGCCCCTATGACGGAACTCAATACCGGAATTTTAAAACGCTAGTGTGAAAGTAGCCTTAAGCCTCATTGTGGCAATGTACAAGGTTAGGGGCACTTCCTTGTAGATGTCATCACCAGCCCCAGCGGCCTTGTAAATGCCTGTTATGGCATACCATCATATATTATGCACAGGCACAAAATACTGCCAAAAATAAAAGTATGCCAGTAAATTGCAATAAAAAGGGAATAAAAGTAAAAAAAAATTGTAAAAACAAAATTTTGGGTATATTACACAAAAAACATTTTTAGTACACTTTATAAAATGCATAAATAATACTTTTTGCACTTATAAAGCGCTGCGGAATATGTCAGCGCTATGTAAGTGCATAAAATAATAATAATAACCCCCAGCAGCCACTGGATCTAGACAAATATAGCATTATATGGCGGCCTTTCAAATTCGTGGCGCTCCATGTAATGCATGGACAAGCCAGGTTTGGCAGAGCAGCTCTCTGTTCTGCCACATGGCGGAAGGGACAGGTCCTGCACAAGGCACCACCCTCTCTAGGGCATCAATAGGGGCATATCAACAGGGGTTGTTATTGTCAGACAATCCCTATAATACAGCATGGGCAATATGGACAGTGGGAAGTAACTGCATAATGATGAAATTAATGTGCTGTTGTAAAAATAGGAAATGCTCAGATTGTGCCAGTGCTTATAACTACCGTAGGACTAGAAAAAAAATACCAAGTTTGACAGTTTGTCTGGTAGAGGGAAGGAAAGGGGTTATGGGTCTATTATTTCTATTATCTTCAACCCATTATGATTTCTAGCAGTTCAGATCCCCAGGAATGCAAAGGATGTCAGATATCAGAGGCGTGACTTGTCACTGATGTGTTTGAGCTTGGTATTTCACAAGTCACAACAGTTTTCTCACTGTGAGGTCAGTTATCATCACTTTCCAATAACTCACAGATTACGACGCATTGCTTCCTCTTGTCTAACATTAGAAGGAGGCAACGAATAAGGAAAGAATTCAAATATGAGTCAAGAACGTCAACAGAAAATCTGAGCAAAAGGAATGTCTTCTATCTTTATATCTTTTAAAAAGTGATATTTTTACCCTTGAAAATCATTTTACAGTTTGTATACAGACTGTAAAATCTTAAGGCTATAGACACCCCAATAGGCACTATAATAAAGGCTAAAAAGTAATATAGGATAAAAAAGGTAAATTCTTTATTACATTCTGGTAAAAAAAATCACAAATCTCTTGCATGTTTTGAGCATTTAATCACTCTTGGTTACACACTCAAAACACGTAAGAGAATACAGGATTGGATTTTAGCTTTCTCTGTTTCCATGATGTATTAAAGAATCAAAATTTATATTGAGCGCTGGATACTTACTGCTTGTGGATATACTGTACACCGAGAGTAAATGGGAGATGCCAAGAGGTTGGGTGAGTAGATCCAATATATTTTATTTTTTTACAAAATTATGCGATTTTCTAAATACCATAGTCTTCATTCATTGTTTCCCACCATTTTCCTTCTGCAGGGGATGTGTAAGTCCTTCACCTAGCTGCTGGTGCTGCAGAATCTGAAATAAATTCAACAGAGTACTAGTCCTCATAGTACTCTTTGCTCTTCCCCGTTCTTCTTTCAAAGTTAGAGATAGTAGCAGGAGGTTGGAGTGGGGAAGGGGGATCCATGGAGGACAGCTAAAACAGCTAACATAGGTTGTAGATAGGGAAGAAATCCCACAAAACAGTGTGCAGGGTGAAGACAGCAGCATCCTGGACACACAGATCCAACATGTATTGGTGGGGGTAGGGGGAGTCCACATGAGAAAGGATCCAGTTGTAAATTGAATATCAAGGATTCTGAAAATAAATGAATGAATGAAGATGGCATACTAAGACATATCGCAACTTTTTTTAACTCAAGTTTACTACTAATATATGTAAAAATGATTATTTCTATTTCAAAGGTGCATTATTTATCTTGTATAGCACTTGGGTTACAGCCTGCATTTTAGTTAAGAACTTCATTAACAATTCTGCTGGAAACAGTCAACAGGCTTATCGATAGATACAAACCTAAGAGTTTGGCTGGGCTCCTACAACACAGTAAAGCTAGGCAAACTCTTTAGGTAGTTTTCAGCCCAATGCTCATTTGGCCATCAGTTATTCTTCCTAACCCATCCTTGCACATGCACTCTTGGCTCGGCCGAGCGGACATTAATTCTCAACAGTGAGAGGTGAGTAACTGCTATAAGACTTCATTGGGAGTGGTTTATCTCCTTGGAGAACAAAGGATCAGGCATACTGAAATTAAGCATCTCAGACTCTTCTGTCCCTGACATCTGTGGTTTGGGGGAAGTCAGGACACCACCATAGACATTAAATGGTCAGTCGATCCTGCCAAAAATGGCGGGTTTGGCCTACCTTTGTGAAAAGTTCCTCAATCAACTTACTGTACAGTTCCTGGTGTAAAGAATACACCTTCTAAAATGCATTGAGGAGGTAAAAAATACTGGGAGATTTCTGCTTGTGACTGTAGCTGAACTGATAGACTGTATATTAGGGTTTAAGGGGACAGCCACTTTAACTTGGTAAAGTTTCACACTGATGGTTTTATGTGTTCCAACATTTGGGTTGAATGATGGTTTTTATAAGACATGGTTTGTATCACATAGTTGGCAATAAAATTCTGGACTTTTAAATAGTCACTGTATTTTCACTAAGCTTTGCATAAATTAATACTAAAGGTGAATATATGAAACTTTCTAATATATCTCATTACAGAAAAATGTATGTTCCGATCCCCCTTGTAAAATAACATTCTCTGCTAAATCAATTTTGATAGACAAGCTCACTGCAAAATCAGGTTCCATCTGCCAATAGAAATCTATGGGGAGGGGAGGATTGAACTGCTAGAGGGAGAAAAGGGCTTTTTTTCTCTGATAAGATTTATTGCAAAGTTTATTATCACCACCCTATTTATTATGTGATCCGCAAAATACAGAAACCTTGTGCTTCCTGCACTTTCTTCGGTCCTTATTGTAGAAATGCCTATTTTTGTCCACAAAATAAATAAGAAAAGGATAGATGACATCCGTGTGCTGTCAGCATTTTTTGCAGCCCTATAGAAATGAATGGGTCCGTGTCTGAAATGCAAAAAATGTGAATCTGATGTGGACCAAAAATATAGTCATGTGCATGAAGCCTTAAAGGGGTTATCCAACCCCTATAAAGACCCTCCTAATACCTGGTCGCCTCATATAGGTTATACTTACCCCCCTCCCCAGCACCCACGTCTCTCTTGTTCCCTGCACGACCGCCGCTGCATCTTCCCATTGTGTGGACAAACGGCCGCCACTGCATTTCCCCGTCGCGCGGATCAAAACATCCAGTGAGGGGGGGGCTTGGTTGGGGGCAGAGGCCAATAGCAGGCCGCAACAAGGACAAGCCTCCCTAGCGTCACCAGAAATGCATCACCGGCCGTGTGAGGAGCAGGAGTGACGCGGTTGCCAAGGATTGGGGTAAGTATAAACTATATGAGGTGCCCGGGCATTATAGGGGTTGGATAATCCCTTTAAGGCTTCGTGTACATGACCATATTTTTGGTCCACATCTGATCCATATTTTTAACCCCTTTAATCTCTTCTTTTCATTTCTGCCATATTTACTGCAAATACAAAAGGTCACCAGGGAATTCAATGATACAATGTTTTGTAGGGATAGCTCAGCTAAATGTAATGATATCTTTCACATATTGATCTGTTACTTCACTCTGGAGAAAAAGTACTTTTGATTCATAAGCAAATGAGCATTTAAGTGCACCAAGGGAGGGTCTAAGCAGATCTGTGCACCCTTGCTCCTCCTGCTTCCTCTGCCAGTATTTTTTCTCCAAAATGAAGTAATGGATCTGTAAGAGAAATGTAATATTGCATTCAGCTGAGCTTGCCCTAAAAGCCATTGGGGCAGATGGCATAAGCTTAGACAGGCTGTCAAGGTTGGGGTACACAGAAAAGGGGGATGTGATCCCTGAGCTCTCCCCAACCCCTGTCCCTGCGTACTTGCCTTCGTGTCCTAGGCGACACGGCGACAACCACGAGGACTGCAATTGCTCTGACTAAGGTGCAGGGAAAAGGGACAACAAACAGAGACGAACAAAACACAGAAGAGTAGTCAACTAGCCGCGTCAGAAAACCAGAGATAACGTAGGTACAAATCGGAAAACGGTAGAGTAGTCAGGTACGAGCCAAGGGTCAAATATAAGCAGTCAGGATACAAACGATAACACACACAAGCAGGTAAAGCAAGGATTTGCAAAAACCGGCAAAGAGCAGAGAGGAAGGTAGGTATTTATGCAGGAAGATATCCAACCCCCAGGTTCTGAATGGACCAGATTCTGAGAAGCCACTCAGCCCAGCACCTGAGTATTAACCCTAAGTAGACAAACAAAACATGAAGATGGGCATTGGCTCCAAAACAACCCCACAGTGTGAACATGGTTAAAGGCAAGGTGTAGGCACTAAACAGAAACACACAAAAACTCAGAATACCAAGCAAAACATAGAAACCTATGTTCTCCAGTGACCAGACCTGACACAGGCTGTCTAGACCAGCATCAGATTTATCACAGGGATTTAGGCTGGAGGATAAATTTTGTCTAACCCTGTACCAACAATTAGTTGGTTTACTTTGACTTAATTTTACACCAGAATAGTGGCACAGTTTTAGTGCAAAGGTTTCATCTCAGGCCACACCCTTTTTACAGCACAGCCGCACCCCTTTCACTGTGAACCACGACTCATTTCTGAACTAGCTGTGGAAACTTCTTCTAAACCACCCACTTTAGGAAAATTAGCAAAATCCAACCCCTACCTGCCTCCTTTGTACTCTTCCTTTTGATAAGATTTATTACAAAGTTTCCTGGGACTGTTAGCAACTATGATATCAAATCTTACAATGCGGAAATTTCACAGTGAGCAACCATATGGTCTATTAATACTATTATCAGTTAGTCAAAACCCATATTAAAAAAATATTAAAAAACATAAGCACAAAAACTGGCTGAGAGCTATTTTCTGTGTTTCGAGAGGGACCAGGAACAGGGGCGGACACAGCAGAGGGCCCCTGTGCAAAGATTGTGCTGGGCCCCCCACCCCTACCCCCCATGCCAAATTCTCAACTTAACCTATTCCCTCCTAACATTACATACAGCAATACAAAACATAGGGTGAGGCTACTTTCACACCTGAAGCACTACGATCCGGCTGGACCCAAACCACAGCATGCAGAAGTTTGTGTCCTGCTGATTCTCAGCATTTTTACCTGAATGTGGCCGGATCTCTGCCGGACCCCATTATAGTTAATGGGACCAGCGGGCATTCTGTATCCAGCAGTGCCGGAGCCGGTGAATTCCAGCAGGCTGGCTGTTCTCTGCTAGAACAGTCTGCCCGAATCCCTAACGCAGATGTGAAGGTAGCCTAATACAGCGCCTCATACCTCATACATCCAGTGATGTACGTTCTAGACGTTCTCTGTTCTCATCTTCTTCTTTCAGACCAGACCACCATTGTGTGCCCAAAAAATCCTCTTAGTGCCCCCAGTTAAGTTAAGGTCCCTATAGTGCCCCATAATTTGCACCAGAAAAGAATACTCCTATATAGTGCCCCCAGTAGATGCCCCCATAGTGCTCCTCCCCGTCCCATGGTGCCTGACATAATGTGCCAGTATAAAATGCCCTTATAGAGTGCCCAAAGTAGATGCCCCGATAATGCTCCTCTCCCCCTCCCCCATAGTGCCCCCATAATGTGTGCAAGTATAAAAAGCCCCAATAGTACTCATCACCACCCCCACATTGCACATATAGTTTGTGCCAGTATAAAATGCCCCTATATAATGCCTTCCAGTAGATGTCCCCATAGTGCTCCTCTCCCCCCACTTCTCCATAGTACCCCCCATGTGACAGTATACTGTATAATGCCAATATATAGGGCCCCCACTAGATGCCCTCATAGTGCTCCTCTCCCCTCATGTGTGCCAGTATATAATGCCCCCAGTAGATGCCCCCCATAGTGCTCCCCCATCTGTGCCAGTATATAATGCCCCTCGTAGATGCCCCCATAGTGCTCCTTTCCCCCATGTGTGCCATTAAAATGCTCCCTAATAGATGCCTCCATAGTACGCCTTTCCCCCCATGTGTGCCATTATAATGCCCCTAGTAGATGCTTCCATACTGGGCAACAGTGTAGCGTTAGTAAAAAAAAATAAACAGCTATACTTACCTCTATGAGACTGATGAGACTGTTTGCGATGCCTCTTCCGTCCTGTGTCCCGCGCTGTTCGGCTCAGGCAGTACAATGACGTCATCACGCCGACTGAGCCGGCCTCTGATAGGCTGCAGGCACTAAGCCTGCAGCCTATCAGAGGAACAGGTAAGGGAAACGCCTCTTCCTTGGCCCTTCACAGCAATCCGCCTTCCTCAGGACAGCGATACAGATGAATATGGAGATGAGAAGCGCAATGGAAGCGCTCATCTCTCCCTGCCGCCGAACCTCCCACGGGCCCCGCTGCCGCACTGGGCCCCTGTGCAGCCAAACTGAACCGGCTGCACAGGCGTATGTCCGCCCCTGACCAGGAAGCATAGAGCAGTGGGGGGCCAGGCAGACTTAGAAGCAGCAAATCCTGGACAGTCGTAATCAATGCTTTTCTTCTATTTTTCTGGAGTTTTGTCAATATTTTCTGCTCGTCCATTACAGATGTAACACAAAGCTCTTGGGCACCAATGCAAAATCTGTAATGAGCCCCCCCCTCATCTACCATGTGTCATTTATCTCGGGTGTGACCGCTACCTCTGCGCCCGTCTATGTTTATACCACTTTCATTTCCCAGCACAGCCCTGAGAACATTCGTAAGATCACACGTCTACGGGGTGACATTCAGCTCTGATCTTTACATTATGTTTATGTCTACCATCCACCCTTCATAACAGCGGTATATACTTAGTGTATAGCTAAAGTTACCTCGAGTCCAGCTTCAGAAGGAAAAATAAACTCTGGGACTTGCGGATGTCTTGGGAACAAAGGCCTGGCATCACTTGTGTTCTGATTTTTTTCCCCCTAAGATATTTTAAAAAGTTTGTGATGCAAATATTTGCTGCGAGACTGTTCCAACAAATTTCCCCAGGAAATCCAAGAACTTTATGGCTGTCATCAGGATGAAGCTGTGTACATAGTACAGAACAATTCAAGTGACTTCAATTAAAGAAAGAGTGTAGCAAATGGAACAAAATAAAGCAATGTTATCAGAACAGATTTTGGTGACAATGGGGGTCATTTACTATTCCGAAATACTCCTAAATTAGGCGTAATTCAGAAGCACTGCAAGCATCTGCAACTTTGCCACGCTCACTCCAGGTCTAAAATTCTGGGCGTTGTGTGGGCAGGGAAGAGACCGGCAGGCCCATCTCATTCATCATTTTCTACGCCTGTTTTAGGCATAGCAAATGGTCTAAATGTAAGATAGCAAGGAAGATGTAATTGTCATGTTTTCATCAAAAAATCTATTTTAGCATATGTTACTGCTGCTGCAGCATTATGCATAAAGCAATCTTTAGTTTCTTCACATACCACTGTTTTCCTTGAGTTTTTCCCTTAGTTATGGCCGTTTTAACCTCTACAATATTAGGATCTTCTCAAGATGGCTCCTCTGCTAGTTTGCTGAGGCCAAAACTGCTTTCCCTCACTTCACATACACACTTGCTGTAGCCAGCAGCTTCTTGCCAGCCAGGGCCGGCCTTAGGGTAGATGGCGCCCTGTGCGAAACTATCTCTCGGCGCCCCCCCCCCCCCCGAGTGACAGTACTAACGTCATACAGTATAGAGCTATAAATAGAGTGTAGAGATATATAGAGTGATATAGGTAGGTAGAGTAGGACAGTATATATATATATATGTATTTATAGCTCTCTATACTGTCCTATATCACACTATATATCTCTGCACTGTATTTATAGCTTTCTATATTGAAATGTAGCCTAATACAGCGCCACATACCTCTTACATCCAGTGACGTCTCCTCTCATGTAGATCTTCTCTTTCCTCATCTTCTCCTTTCAGACCAGACGCCATTTTTCAGCCATTTCTCATCTCTGCAGTTAGACAGAAAAAAAATCTTAGTTTACACAGTGTCCTAAAAAATAACTGCGCCCAGCAAATAGTGTTCCGTAATAGTGCGCCCAGTAATATAGTAAACATAACGCCCCCCAGAAATAACTGCGCTGATACTGTGCCAGGGTGCCCCCACAGTAATAGTGACCCCAAAGTCCCAACTAATAATTCTCTGCCAGAGTGCACTTGTTAGTAATAGTGCCCCCAACAGTACTAATGTCCCCACCGTGCCCCAGAAGTAATAATGCTTCCAATGTGCCAGTAAGAAGTGCCCCCCATTGATTCCCCCCCAAAATCATGTGCCAGTAAAAAGTGTCCCACCCCCATAGATGCCCCCCAAATTATGTGCCAGTAAGAAATGCCTCAGTGCCCCCATGTGCCAGTAAGAAATGCCCCAGTGCCCCCATGTGCCAGTAAAATGCTCCCATGTGCCAATAAAAATGCCCCCAGTGCCAGTAAAATGCCCCAGTGCCAGTAAAAATGCCCCCAGTGCCCCCATGTGCCAGTAAAAATGCCCACAATACCCCCATGTGCCAGTAAAATGCCACTATGTGCCAGTAAAAAATGCCCCCAGTGCCCCTTGTGCCAGTAAAAATGCCCTCAGTGCCAGTAAAATGCCCCAGTGCCCCCATGTGCCAGTAAAAATGCCCCCATGTGCCCCATTTGCCAGTAAAAATGCCCCAGTGCCAGTAAAATGCTCCCATGTGCCAATAAAAATGCCCCCAGTGCCAGTAAAATGCCCCCATGTGCCAGTAAGAAATGCCCCAGTGCCCCCATGTGCCAGTAAAAATGCCCCCCAGTGCCAGTAAAAATGCCCCCAGTGCCAGTAAAAATGCCCCCAGTGCCCCCATGTGCCAGTAAAATGCTCCCATGTGCCATTAAAAATGCCCCCAGTGCCCCCTTGTGCCAGTAAAAATACCCCCAGTGCCAGTAAAATGCCCCCATGTGCCAGTAAAAATGCCCACAATACCCCTATGTGCCAGTAAAATGCCACTATGTGCCAGTAAAAATGCCCCCAGTGCCAGTAAAATGCCCCCAGTGCCAGTAAAATGCCCCAGTGCCCCATTTGCCAGTAAAAATGCCCCCGCAGTGCCAGTAAAAATGCTCCCATGTGCCAATAAAAATGCCCCCAGTGCTCCCCATTGTGCCAGTAAAAATGCCCCCAGTGCCAGTAAAATGCTCCCATGTGCCAGTAAAAATGCCCCCAGTGCCCCCTTGTGCCAGTTAAAATGCCCCCAGTGCCCCCATGTGCCAGTAAAAATGCCCCCAGTGCCCCCATGTGCCAGTAAAATGCTCCCATGTGCCATTAAAAATGCCCCCAGTGCCCCCTTGTGCCAGTTAAAATACCCCCAGTGCCAGTAAAATGCCCCCATGTGCCAGTAAAAATGCCCACAATACCCCTATGTGCCAGTAAAATGCCACTATGTGCCAGTAAAAATGCCCCCAGTGCCAGTAAAATTGCCCCCAGTGCCAGTAAAATGCCCCAGTGCCCCATTTGCCAGTAAAAATGCCCCCAGTGCCAGTAAAATGCTCCCATGTGCCAATAAAAATGCCCCCAGTGCTCCCATGTGCCAGTAAAAAATGCCCCCCAGTGCCAGTAAAATGCTCCCATGTGCCAGTAAAAATGCCCCCAGTGCCCCCTTGTGCCAGTAAAATGCCCCCAGTGCCCCATGTGCCAGTAAAAATGCCCCCAGTGCCCCTTGTGCCAGTAAAAATGCCCCAGTGCCAGTAAAATGGCCCCAGTGCCCCATTTGCCAGTAAAAATGCCCCCAGTGCCAGTAAAATGCTCCCATGTGCCAATAAAAATGTCCCAGTGCCCCCTTGTGCCAGTAAAATGCCCCCAGTGCTCCCATGTGCCAGTAAAAATGCCCCCAGTGCCAGTAAAATGCTCCCATGTGCCAGTAAAAATGCCCCCAGTGCCCCCTTGTGCCAGTAAAATGCCCCCAGTGCCCCCATGTGCCAGTTAAAAATGCCCCCAGTGCCCCCTTGTGCCAGTAAAAATGCCCCCAGTGCCCCCTTGTGCCAGTAAAAATGCCCCCAGTGCCAGTAAAATGCCCCCAGTGCCCCCATGTGCCAGTAAAATGCCCCCAGTGGCCCCCTTGTGCCAGTAAAATGCCCCCAGTGCCCCCTTGTGCCAGTAAAATGCCCCCAGTGCCCCCATGTGCCAGTAAAAATGCCCCCCAGTGCCCCCTTGTGCCAGTAAAAATGCCCCCAGTGCCCCCTTGTGCCAGTAAAAATGCCCCCAGTGCCCCCTTGTGCCAGTAAAAATGCCCCCAGTGCCAGTAAAATGCCCCCAGTGCCCCCATGTGCCAGTAAAATGCCCCCATGTGCCAATAAAAATGCCCCCAGTGCCCCCTTGTTCCAGTAAAAATGCCCCCAGTGCCAGTTAAAATGCCCCCATGTGCCAGTAACAATGCCCACAATACCCCCATGTGCCAGTAAAAATGCCCCCAGTGCCCCCTTGTGCCAGTAAAAATGCCCCCAGTACCCCCAGTGTGCCAGTAAAAATGCCCCCAGTGCCCCCTTGTGCCAGTAAAAATGCCCCCAGTGCCCCCTTGTGCCAGTAAAAATGCCCCCAGTGCCCCCCATGTGCCAATAATAATGCCCCCATAAAAAAAAATAAACACTTACTTACCTCCAGCAGCGATGCGATGCAGGCCTCTTCCGGCCTGTGTCCAGCGCTGTACGGCTCGGGCGGCGCGATGACGTCATCGCGTCGCCTGAGCTGGCCTCTGATAGGCTGCAGGCCTAGGGCCTGCAGCCTATCAGAGGAACGGGCAGGGGAGACGCCTCTCCCTCCCCTGCCCCGCATCTCCAAAGGCAGACTATGGAGATGAGCGCTTCCACAATGGAAGCGCTCATCTCCCTCTGCCCCACCGCCGCACTTGCAGGGCACGGCCGGGCCATTAAGGGGGCGCTCTGGCAGGGCGCCCCCTTAACTGGCCGGGAGTGAAGCGCCCTGTGCAACCGCACAGGTCGCACACCCCTAAGGCCGGCCCTGTTGCCAGCCAATCAGATTGCACTACTGAGAGACACGCCTCCTCACTCTGAAGCCTAATGCAGGCATTCAGTGTGAAGGACCGCCCCTCTGTCTTCTGTTTATACAAAAGGGAAGACAGACAAGACATAGCAATGGTCTTTTAAGGGAGCAGTGGAAAGGGACAGGAGACATTAATGAAAGCTGTTATTATAAGGTAATTACAGATCTTTTGACAATAATTGACAGACTAACTTGGGTATACATGCCTAGCTCTAATAAACTAGCAAATAATAAGAAATATGACAGTTACACTTTAAGTCTGCATGCCATAGTCTCCCACCAGAGGTGGACAGAATTTTATCATTTTACACTACACAGAGGTTATTTATTACAATTCTCTAAGACAAAAACTGGCAAAAAAAGTTACATGGCAGCATTTTATGATGGTTTCGATGCCCATGTGCCTACAATTAAGAGTATGTGGTGTTTGTACGCCAACCTCGTCACTGGGGAATATGTTCACAATCATTTACACCAGTTTCCTGCCATAAATGACAACTGAAATCTACTTCAGGAACTGACAGAGGATGTGCCTAATTTATGATGAAAGCCTGTGCATTGTTAAAAATTAATCGCAACCTCCAGTGGCGCAGGTGGTATCAGGAGAGGATAACTAGCTGGGAGTCTGACTGCTGGGACCCTTACGATCCCAAGAATGGGAGTCCCACTTCCCCGATCTGATGGAGCAGCAGGTTGGGCATACACCCTGCAGCTTCATTCATTCTCTTTGGGAGCACCGGAGATAGCAGAGTATAGTGCTCAGCTACTACTGGTGGGCCCAAGAGTATGAATGGAGAGTCAGAGCACAAGCTCGACCTGATGTTCCATCGGATTAGGGGAATGGGACCCCATTCTTGGGATCGGTGGGGGTCCCAGTGGTCGGACCCCCAGTGATTAATTAGTTATCATCCTGCAGTGTGGTTAGGGGATAAGTGCTCAGATTGGCAAACCTCTTTTAGTACTGAGGTCCTGAGATAAAGCGCTGAACAAATTACAGAAGGTCTGTTGCCAAAAGTAGCAATCTTCAATAAACCACAGGATATGACATAGTTGCATACATAGTTGATAAGGTTGATAAAAGATACAGATCCATCAGATCTAAACTATAATCCTATTCTGATGATCCAGAGGAGGGCAAACAAACCTGTGAGGTGGATGCTAATTGCCCCCTATTAGAGGAAAAAATTACCCGACTCCAAATGCGGCAATCAGAATATCTGTGGATTAGTGTTCCATCTTCAGAAATCTAGTATCCATAACTTATGTTAACATTCCAGAATATTAACTAAAAAATCAGAGTCTCTGCTGTTGGGAGGTACAGCGACTATGTTATAGGAAGACCCTCAAAAACCATTAAAGGAGACACACACATCAGCATCCCAGGGCTAGTTTCAGACAGGTGTGTTCAGGAAACATGCTCTGTGTGTGAGCAATATTTCTAGGCCTGCTTCTGAACACTGCTTCTGTGAAGTGAACATTGTAATGATTTCTGATGTTTTGAGTTTCATTCTCACCGCTGATCTACTGAACTGTTGTCACTGGATTATGTGATAACAATTCAGTAGTTCGACAGTGAGTAAATCATTATAATGTTGCGAGTTCACTTCACAGGAGCAATGTTCAGGTCCAGAAATAACACTCACACGCAGAGGATGTTTCGCAGAATGAACCAGTTCGTCTAAAACTAGTCTAAGAGAGACTTGTGTCCTAAAACCTGTTCCTGATCATTTATTCTATTGACATGTTCAACAGAAACCTGTTAAAGGGGTATTCTCATCTTAGACAATGGGGGCATATCGCTAGGATATGCCCCGATTGTCTTATAGGTGCGGGACCCGCACCTATAGCCAGAACGGAGCGGGGAGCGCTGCGCCTGGAGGACCCCAGGTTTCCGGGGGTCCGGCCACCACCAGGCGCAGCTCCCCGCGCCGCTCATAGGAATGAATGGGAGCCGGGCCGTGCATGCGCGGTCGGCTCCCATTCATTTCTATGGAGCCGACGGAAGTACCCGAGCCAGCGCTCGGCTATTTTCGGCGGCCCCATAGAAATGAATGGAGGGCGGCTGCGCATGCGCAGTGCGCCCTCATTCACTTCGGGGGCTCCGTTCTCGATATAGGTGCGGGTCCCAGCGGTGGGACCCGCACCTATAAGACAATGGGGGCATATCCTAGCGATATGCCCCCATTGTCTAAAATGAGAATAACCCTTTAAAGGGCATCTGTCAGCAGATTGACACTGGCTGACCTGTGACAGCTTTGAGCAATGGGGCATTGTCTTTACACCTAGAGGTTCAGCTTTTTCTGTAACTGCTGAGCCATCCGCATTTTGTTTGACAGGTCCAGGCAGTGAAAACATTATCACACCTGGTCCTGTCAATCAAAGTGCAGAGAGTGCAGAGCCTCTAGGTGTAACAGCAACACCCCCGTTGCTCCTAGAGGCTCATTTGCATACATTAAAACTTCATTTTTCTCAGCAATGCAGGCACATATGAACATGGGACCAACACAGATGTCTTCAGCTGCCAAGCGCACATGTAACAGGTCAGCCAGTGTCATAGGTACAAATCTGCTGACAGATGTGCTTTAAAGAGTCCACCACGTTACAGTCTAATTACAGATTTTATTTTTCCTGCTTAGCTCTCTGTGGATGTTTTGCCGTTAGACATATTATTTGTATTACAATTCTTAATAATTGTCGTCTTGCTCTACTCTTTTTGAGCCTGAAATCTACAGATATTGATACGTTAGCTACAACTAGAGTTTGTTGGTAAGTCACAGAGCTTAAGTAACAAACCATAGCATTTGAATGACGTAAACCCCGTAGGATCATTTCAGAAGGAAATATGAGGATATGTTTCAAATGGAAAAAATGCCCTCAATGTGAAACAAAATGATTTTCCTGCTGGCAGAAAAAAATCCTTAGAACTTCATGTCAATAAAATATGAAGGGAAGCAGTGAAATCAGGGATTTTTTATTACTTGTATGTCATGCTTTCTTGCCTTGGAAAATAAAATCAATTACATCGTTGTCTTCTTTTTGCTGTAAAGTATTATCCGAAGTCTCCATAACTTCTTATGACTGAACGTTAGAGTCTATATGATGTCTGCAACAGCCCCTTTCTCCATGGTTTCATTAACCTGAAGTTATAGCATCACAGAACCCTATGATGGCTGTTCAGCGGGGGTTGGGGTGGCCATAATACAGACTCTACACTGTGTTTGTGCTTTCCTTGCCATAATATTCTCATAGGGGTTTAATCTTTGGATGCTCATAGGTCCTGAAAATGAAGTTGCAATGCATCTCACTCAAGAGAATAGGGTTGTTTTATAGAAAAGTAGCCATGCCACTTTATTATGAGGATTGTAGGGGTCCTGTTGTCGGAAATGTATTATTGCATACCTGCCATGTGACATGCACAGTGGGGAAAAAAAGTATTTAGTCAGCCACCAATTGTGCAAGTTCTCTCACTTAAAACGATGAGAGAGGCCTGTAATTGACATCATAGGTATACCTCAACTATGAGAGACAAAATGAGAAAACAAATCCAGAAAATCACATTGTCTGATTTTTAAAGAATTTATTTGCAAATTATGGTGGAAAATAAGTATTTGGTCACCTACAAACAAGCAAGATTTCTGGCTCTCACAGACCTGTAACTTCTTCTTTAAGAGGCTCCTCTGTCCTCCACTCATTACCTGTAGTAATGGCATCTGTTTGAACTTGTTATCAGTATAAAAAACACCTGTCCACAACCTCAAACAGTCACACTCCAAACTCCACTATGGTGAAGACCAAAGAGCTGTCGAAGGACACCAGAAACAAAATTGCAGACCTGCACCAGGCTGGGAAGACTGAATCTGCAATAGGCAAGCAGCTTGGTGTGAAGAAATCTGTGGGAGCAATAATTAGAAAATGGAAGACATACAAGACCACTGATAATCTCCCTCGATCAGGGGCTCCATGCAAGATCTCACCCGGTGGGGTCAAAATGATCATAAGAACTGTGAGCAAAAATCCCTGAACCACACGGGGGAATCTAGTGAATGACCTGCAGAAATCTGGGACCAACGTAACAAAGGCTACCGTCAGTAACACACTTCGCCGCCAGGGACTCAGATTCTGCAGTGCCAGACGTGTCCCCCTGCTTAAGCCAGTACATATCCGGGCCCGTCTGAAGTTTGCTAGAGAGCATTTGGATGTTCCAGAAGAGTATTGGGAGAATGTCATATGGTCAGATGAAACCAAAGTAGAACTGTTTGGTAGAAACACAACTCGAGAGTGAATGCTGAGTTACATCCAATGAACACCATACCTACTGTGAAGCATGGGGCTGTTTCTCTGCAAAGGGACCAGGACGACTGATCCGTGTACATGAAAGAATGAATGGGGCCATGTAACGTGAGATTCTGAGTGCAAATCTCCTTCCATCAGCAAGGGCATTGAAGATGAAACATGGCTGGGTCTTTCAGCATGATAATGATCCCAAGCACACCGCCAGGGCAACGAAGGAGTGGCTTCGTAAGAAGCATTTCAAGGTCCTGGAGTGGCCTAGCCAGTCTCCAGATCTCAACCTCATAGAAAACCTTTGGAGGAAGTTGAAAGTCCGTGTTGCCCAGCGACAGCCCCAAAACATCATTGCTCTAGAGGAGATCTGCATGAAGGAATGGGCAAACATACCAGCAACAGTGTGTGCCAACCTTGTGAAGACGTTTGACCTCTGTCATTGCCAACAAAGGATATATAACAAAGTATTGAGATGAACTTTTGTTATTGACCAAATACTTATTTTCCACCATAATTTGCAAATAAATTCTTTAAAAATCAGACAATGTGATTTTCTGGATTTGTTTTCTCATTTTGTCTTTCATAGTTGAGGTCTACCTATGATGTCAATTACAGGCCGACCTCATCTTTTTAAGTGGGAGAACTTGATTAACTAGTTCTCAGATGAGTAGATTCACGTACTATCTCTAAATAAAGTTAACTGCCTGACTGAACGTACGTTAAAATAACCACTTTATTATCAATTCACTATTAAAATAATCCTCCACTTTTAATAAGTGGGAGAACTTGCACAATTGGTGGCTGACTAAATACTTTTTTTCCCCCACTGTAGATGAGCTAGGTCCTCTGGCTGGGGTCATTCCTAGTCTGGCACAACACTCTGTGAAAGTAACCAGTCTTCATAAAAATGTGGCTTATAAATACATTAGAGACTTTTCTGTAAAAGGCATCACCACGCAAGTCAAATAAATGGCTTTAGTTGTAGGTAGATAAGTATCATAGACATCCAAAGATTAGTCATTTCCTATGAGCTCATTCTCCAGTAGATGCTCTGTTCTAGAACTTTCAAAATTGTACAATATTTTAAATACAATTATCCCTTCAGTTCATATTTTGCTTTAGATAGATAGATAGATAGATAGATAGATAGATAGATAGATAGATATACACACACAGGGCTGGACTGAGAACTTAAAGTGGCCCTGGAAAAAAAACCTGGGTTGGGTTGGATTGACAGAATGCAGATCCAACACAGGTTGGCAGAGCCAGCAATACCATATTGCAGCACAAAATACCCCCCTAACAGAGGCAAATACCTCAGTGCAACACAATAAACTGCACTGGCAGCATAAAAAAAACACAGTGTTACACAAAATACCTCCCCAGAAGCTATCCATCTGTGGTGGCTAGGGCCATCTGCTGTGTTCTGTCCTCCTACTCCAGTTGCCTCAGGTTGGCAATAGAGTTGAATTCAGGAATCAGGAGGGCACCTGTGGTCGCCAGCCAGGTACATAACTACTTGACACCCCCAGCGTTAATTAACTCTGGGAGCAACAGATCATTAGTTACTTGACTGGTGGCCATAAGGAGGGCTTAGGCAGTCCCCTGGGCATCAGCACACTGGAAAATTTCTCTGTACGGACTATGGCTAATCCAGCCTTGAACAGACAAATGCACCACATGAACAACAGTATTTGGATACACCTGTTAATCATTGAATTAAGGTGTTTCGTTCAGTCCCATTACTATAGGTGTATAAAATCCAGCTCTTCACCATGCAGTCACCTTTACAAATATTTCTGAAAGAATGTCTCGTTCTAAAGAGCTCACTGAATTCCAGTATGGTCCACTAGTAGGATGCCACCATTTAAAGCCAGTTCCTGAAATTTCTTCCCTCCTAGATATTGCACCATCATCTGTGAGTGGTATTATGGCATTTAGGAACCACAGTATCTCAGCCATGAAGTGGAGACCACGTCAAATTACAGAGCATGGTCACCAAGTGCTGAGGCACATAGGGGGTCATTTACAATCAGAAATACGCCTATATCAGATGTATTTCTGGCACATATTGCAAAAGTTATTTGCGTCGCAATCTGTGACTTTTCCTCGCTCACGCCAAAACTGTGCAAAGGAAGTTAGTTTGTGGCATGGGTCTCCATGGCCAAGCAGCTGCATGCAAGTGTTATATCAGCAAGCACAATGCTAAATGTCAGATGGAGTGGCGTAAAGCACACCGCCACCGGACTCTGGAGCAGTGGTAACGTGTTCTGTGAAGCAATGAATCCCTCTTCTCTAGCTGACAGTCTGCTGTATGGGTTTAGCAAATGCCAGGAAAATGTTATCTGTCTGACTGCATTGTGCCAACTGTAAAATTTGGTGGATGTTGTATAATGTTATGGGGCTGTTTTTTTAAGGGTTGGCCTAGTTTCCTTAGTTCTAGAGAAAGGAAATGCTTCAGCTTATCAAGATATTTTGGACAATTGTATGCTTCCAACTTTTGGGGAAACAGTTTGGGAATGTCCTTTTATGTTCGAGCATGACTGTGCCGCAGTGCACAAAGCAAGGTATGGTTGGGTGAGTTTGGTGTGGAAGAACTTGACTGGCCTGCACAGACCCATGATGACCATTCATGAGGCAAAGTGAGGCTATGGCCTCAGGCGGTGCTGCGCTGGTGCAGTGACCAGGCCGCAGGGGCATATATGTGTGAGTGATGGTGGTCAGATGGATGTAGTAGTAATTTTGCAGTACCCTAGTACAACAAAGGGTATGTGCAATTGGTTAGTAGTGTCTGTAAAGTCAATGTTATGCATCTTGTACTCAGTATGAGCCAGGTATGGCTAGAGTTAACAATCTTGGCCCAGTACATCACCAAGAGCTCCAGTAGATGAAAGAGAGGAAGTTTTGAAGGCAGATCTGCATGGCAGCAGAGTGAAAATCAGCAAGGTAACCCAGCTTGATGCATTCCTGACCCTGTTTCTGCACAAGGAATAACATAGTAAGACACACTATGCACCCCAGAATAGAGGACACCGGTTGCCAGATTGTAGTTGCTAGCCAGAGGAGAAGTAATTGGAGGGCTATTGCTACAAACTGCTTGCTCCGCTCATGCTTGAACATCTGGGAAGAATTTGCACTGTGTACAGATAATTGCTGGATGTACTACAACTCCCATTTGTTGCACAGTAAACAGAGACTTTTGTTAAATTCAATCTAGCCTGGTTAATAACTCTCCTAACACCAAACTCTGGCCATTGCATCGTTATCAAGCCCTGCCTTGTGCCCACACGGACATTTAACATCACGGGCATACCCAAACCACAATTAGGTAGGAGTCCTAGCTACAGGGAGTGTCCCAAGAAAATATAGGGTGCCCCTCTTTCACTGCACTGACCCCAGCATAGCAACCTTTCATTTTTGACAGCTTCTTTGGAAAATGAAAGGTGGAATCTGATTAGTTGCTAAGGGCAGTTCTACTTTACACCAGTTTGATAAATGTACCTCCTTATGTCGAAATTACTAAAAGGTCATAAACAGTTATTTAAACCACATTCTTATCAGTAATATAAGAATTGCACTATAATGAGTGTTTATAAGGTCAGAGATAAAGAGCAGTCAACTGAGTTGCCTGACAGGAAACAGTAAAAATCTAGATCCTGCAACTAAAGAATCTCAAGGCTATACAGAGAAAGGGGCTCAACATTTGTAATAAAGACCAATTGAAAAAAATGATCTTTAGCTCAAAATGAGTACAATGCAATATTAAAAACATTGACCCCAAAGTTGTACATATCCTTTGCAATAACAGGCATTTCTAATTAATACAAGTGCAGTGTTTTTGTGCTCCTATGATTGGTACTTCTTTACTTACAGAAGTACTCGTTACATGTCACCATCCTAAAAATAAGTGACAATCCTTTAGAAATAGGATAGAGTTAAACAAGTAATAAACAAACAGCCCATAAGTTACTTACAGTATATTCAGCTTATTACCATCCTAGCTGCCATATGTCGAGAACACAATTATACCATTCATAAATTGTGCATGAGAGGTCTCTTCTTGGCAGGTACACGCTGTTATACTTCACAATCAATAATTTGTTTCACCTGACGTTTCGGTGGAAACCATTTATCACTGAAGAATACATAATGGCAAACGGAAAAAAGATTTACTTGCCCTCTGCTGACTTACTAATTAAAGTAGTGCTGAAATATGATCTGTAGGGTCACAATACGAGCGGTATAAATACAGCAGAGGTGTATAAAGACAGACATGGCTAATATTATAACACATTTAAAAGCATTGTGACATTACTGACACATACCTAACATATATTCACGTATATAACAGCTCTAAAGCACATTTTATTTCTTCTGCCCAGGGGCGGATCGGGAACTTAAAGTGGCCCTGGAAAAAACCTAAAGGTGGCCCCAATGTCCAAATTGACAGAGGGATGTGCATAAGTAGATGAGGCCAATACATATAGGCAGGGTCAGCAATGCCATAGTGTAGCACAAAAATCCTCCCTGGAAGTTTGTCAGTAATAACTGCCCTCAATGACTGCTACGTTCTGTCCTCCTCCTCCCCTAACTGGGCTCATGCACATGAACATGTGCCGACTGTGCCCGTATTGCGGCCAGCAAACAGTGGTTTCGCAATACACAGGCACCGGCCATGTGCATCCCGGATGGATGTGGACCCATTCACTTGAGCCACTCCATTGGTGGGTTTCTGTCCGAGCCCCCGGACCGTAGGATGCAGACCAAGTGAATGGGACTGTGATCCGCATGCGACAGACCTAGGGTCAGTGCCTGTGCATTGCGAACCACAATTTGTGGTCCGCAGCACAGGCCTGACCGGCACACGTTCATGTGCATGAGCCCTAATTAAGATTTGGCTCAGGGGGTTTAGCAGGTGAAATACAGCCCAGCCAACCCTACCTTTAGCATGCTGCCTGGACTTCCGCTAATAATGACCCCTATAGTGCCCCCAGTAGTACGTGTCTGGCCAGAGGCAGCGAGAAGGGCTCTGGTGGCCCTATGGGCATCGGCCCACTGCGAAAATTCCCTGTAATGTCTATGGCCAGTCCACCCCTGCTTCTGCCCTATCTTCATTTCTTAGGTTCTGTACAATCTGCGATTGGAGGCAGTGTCTGTACATAAGTCAGATTTGAAAGTAAGCATGCATCACTAGCCATCAAAATGATGGAAACCATAAAAGAACCCTGGTTGGGACAACTGAAGTAGGCAGGGCCAGTAATACCGTAGTGCAGTCCAAAATACTGCCCTAGCAGAACCCGATACCACAGTACAACACTATATACTGCCCCAGCAGAACAAAATACCACAGTGCAGTACAAAATACTGCATCAGCAGAACCAAATACTATAGTTCAGCACATAATACTGATGCCCCCCCCCCCCCATTATAAAGCTGTATCATTGTCCTGAGGATGGCGATATCATTGAATTAAGGAGGGCATCTGCAGCCACTGGCCAGGTGCTTAAGTGCCTGATGCTCGGACATTGAATAATGCTGAGAGCATCAGATCTTTATTTACCTTGCTGACAGTCAGGAGAAGGGATTAAGTGGCCCCCCTGGGGGTCCCTGTAGGGTCTATGGCTAATCCGCACAAGGAATCTGTGAGGAGCACAAAAAGCCTCTTACTACAGCAATGCTCCTTACTTATTATAGTTTACCAACCTGTCTTCACTGTGCTGTAGTCCCAACAGGACTGCAGATGAAGTGGGACATGACCAGATCAGTCCATTAGTGGTTACTGCATTGTATTGCTGTGTGCAGTGTTATTTCATGGAAGCCACTGAAGAACAGGCGGAGTCACTTGCTCTTCCATCAGTGGCTATGTTAGGACTGGAGCAAAATTTAAACAAAATTTCGAGGCTGCCGTTTGGCAACTCTAATCTTCAGCTCCGTCCATAAATTTTTTATGGGATTAAGGTCTGGAGACTGGCTAGGCCACTCCATGACCTTAATGTGCTTCTTCTTGAGTCACTTCTTTGTTGCCTTGGCTGTATGTTTTGGGTCATTGTCATGCTGGAAGACCCAACCACGACCCATTTTTAGTGTCCTGGTGGAGGGAAGGAGGTTGTCACTCAGGATTTTACGGTACATGGCTCCATCCATTCTCCCACTGATGCGGTGAAGTAGTCCTGTGCCCTTAGCAGAGAAACAGCCCCCAAAACATAATGTTTCCACTGGAAATGAGCTAATCATTGAAAAAATGATTCGCTGAACATTCGCAGAACTTTTCCTAAAATTTGTATATTCGACGAATAGATTTGTTGTATTTGAGTACAAAATATACGTTATTATGTGCTATTAGCGAACATTCGCTCACTAATAACGATCGTTCATTTACAAAATGTACGCAACCTCTTAGAAGACGTACGCATGAGCATACAAATAGCTTACGAATCTCAGCGTACTATTGTCTAAGCGATTACGTAATACGCAGGCACGTACGAGGAGCGGCCGCGGCGTGCACTCCTCAGAGGCAGAGCGAATATTCGAGACACATATATGGTAAATAGTGCAAATACATTATACATTATAAGTATAATATAAACATTTTAAATATCACCTACCTAGTATGCTTACGGACACGTTTAAGTCTCTTTTCTTCTGACGCTTGTCATAGAACTGGAGCAGAGTCCCAAACTCAGTCGCAATTTGTAATCCACATAGGCAAAATTGTAATCCAAATGGGTAAAAAAATAGCAGCAAAGGTTCCCTTTAAAAAACCTTCTTTCGAGGGGCTCCCCAAATAATCTGAAAAGGGGGGAAAAAGGGATGAGGCGCACGTATGCGCAACTTGGATAAAAAAACTTTTTTTTTAACAATCCATGGCCATCTGGGTGAGGACAAACGCGGGGCAACAAAACTAAAAACAAGGGCCAACTAGTGCCCACCCTTCAGGATAAGTCCATGTTGTGGCTCCCATAAAAACTGCAGGAATTACTTAAAGGCCAGCAGGTCCTCCGCACTGCTGCTGGAGCTAAAGGACATGAGAGGGCGCTCCTGCCTCATCATGAAAGCGGCCCTGGCTGCGGCAGCAGACCCCCGCCGACCTCTCAAGGATGGTCTTCTTGGTGACTGGGCTGTCACACTGGCAAAGGCAGTGGTAACTTTGGTCCTGCCCATCACTCTGTAGTGGCCAGATCCTCCTGCCGGCATACCAGGTGACAGAATCTCCGGCTGTAACGGTAATGGTAACGGTCTTCCACGAACGGCGGACTGTGCGGCCTGCAACTGCCATGGGCATGGCAGTTGGTAGTGGTACTGTACCACAGTTGTATGGTACACGAAAGTGTTCGTGGTCATCTGTCCCACATGAAGGATCGGTGGTATCGGTGGCGGCAAATCAGGAATCAGGGGTTCCAGCTGATCCTGACCTTGGGATTTCTCTTCAAATCTCAAGGTCTCAAGGTCACAAGCCTCTTCTGCGGCGTGGTCCTCCTCACTCCAGTCTTCCAGGGGCACTGCAGGAGTAGGTGGTCGCTTTAAGACTTTCACCCCAGTAGCAAAGGGGCCTTGGAGGCTCTTCATGGGGGTATACTCCACGTAATCCCCTGCGTGGAGATTGTGGCGTACAGGCGGAAGATACAGTCGTTTAACCGAACGGCGGTTAACATATAATTCCTCCGCCGTCTCCTCATATAAGATAAAACCGACTCCCCGCTCCACGTTGAACCAAATAACGGTTCTCCTTCGGCGCTCCAGCTTAGGGTCACCGGACCGTGGGTGCTCCAAAACTTGCACCACCCACTCCTCCACCAGCTTTTTATATTCCCAGAGGGTCTGGGCGTTCCGGGTGACAGCCTCAGGGACCATCAAATTCTGGCATAAGGAGTAGTCCTTGCGCGGCGGAGCGGGAACTCCTGCCGCCTCCGCCTTGTCAGCCAGTGGAGTCACCACCTCAGCAGGCACCTCATCCGACTTCCTGTTGAGTTGTGAAAGATAGATCTCTGGTTCCTTCTCTTCATAGGGGTCGTCTGCCCACAACATGCTTCCCCAGTCAGGACCTCGCTGTCTCGCCGCCATCTTACTCTGCTGACTTGCCACGTCTTCCTTGCACGCAGAAGTGGGCGGAACTACCAGGGAGGAGTCTGCATAGCTGAATAGAATTCGTACGCAACAGCGTGTAGAGTAACTACCAGGGAGGAGTCTGCGCGACAGCGTATAGAGTAACTAAATTATACGTAGAATAGCGTATAAGTTAGCGGACAAACTACGTAGCAATGCATACAAAAGCGAAGCGAATCACCTAATATTCGGATTCGCTTTGCAGCTGAAAAATCCCAAGATTCGATACAAATCGACAAATCGCTTCGCTCATCTCTAGTTTCCACCTCCATGCTTGACAGTGGGGACGGTGTTCTTTGGGTCATAGGCAGCATTTCTCTTCCTCCAAACTCGGCGAGTTGAGTTAATGCCAAAGAGTTCCATTTTTGTCTCATCTGATCACAGCACCTTCTCCCAATCACTCTCAGAATCATCCAGGTGTTCATTTGCAAACTTCTGACGGGCCTTCACATGTGCTTTCTTGAGCAGGGAGACCTTGCGGACACTGCAGGATTTTAATCCATTATGGCGTAATGTGTTACGAATGGTTTTCTTGGTGACTGTGGCCCAGCTGCCTTGAGATCATTTATCAAGTTACCCCCCCCCACCCGTGCAGTTTTAGGCTGATCTCCCACCTTCCTCATGATCAAGGATACCCCACGAGGTGAGATTTTGCATGGAGCCCCAGATCAATGTTGCTTGACAGCCATTTTGAACGTCTTCCATTTTCTTACTATTGCACCAACAGTTGTCTCCTTCTCACCTAGCGTCTTACGGTTTTGTAGCCCATTCCAGCCTTCTGTAGGTCTATGATCTTGTCCCTGACATCCTTAGAAAGCTCTTTGGTCTTGCCCATGTTGTAGAGGTTAGAGTCTAACTGATTAATTGAGTCTGTGGACAGGAGTCTTTTATACAGGTGACCATTTAAGACAGCTGTCTTTAATGCCGGTAAGGAGTTGATTTGGAGCATCTAACTGGTCCGGAGGAGCCTCAACTCTCAATGGTTTGTAGGGGATCAAATACTTATTTCTCTGTACAAAATGCAAATAAATATATATAATTCAGACTATGTGATTTTCGGGATTTTCTTTTGGATATTCTAGATATTCTGTTAAAATTAACCTACCCTCAAAATTATAGACTGTTCATGTCTTTGACAGTGGGCAAACTTAAAAAATCAGCAAGGGATCAAATACTTATTTCCTTCATTATATATTGGATATTGGCTATGCCTGATATAGCAGCTAAGCCTTTTCATATTGATGACTTATCCTATCCCAAATCATACTTTTACCCGCTGCATGAAAGGGGATCTTGTTTTGAGACTTTTTTCACTATCATGAATAATGAATTCAGGACACTACAGTGTCCTGACACATCCAAACACAATTAATGACCCATCTGAGAAATGCCATGAGGGGTTTGTCCTCTAGCAATGATTTAGTTATTAGGTCCACTGATAAGGGGGTTGGAATAGCGGTGCACTATTGACAGATAGGGAATTTTATGAAGTACTAGCAGGATGACGCGGCTTCGCACGGGTATATTTTGACTGTTTCATTTGTTTATGTGTGTGATTAAAAGATATTCACAGTGTCCCTCATAACAGTGACCTCCACAACTCTCCACCCCCTTAACAGAGACCTCCACAGCTGCCCGCCCCTTAACAGTGACCTCTGCAGTGCAGCAGCCGGTTAACAGTGACTTCCACAGTACTCTGTCCCATTAGCATTGACCTCCATGGTAGCCCATCCTCTTTACAGTGACCCCCACAGCATCCTGCCCCATTAAAATGTGACCTCCATAGCATCCTACCTGCATAACAGTGACCTCCACAGCAGCCCATCCCCTTAACAGTGACCTCCATAGCATCCCACCCCTTAACAGTGACCTCCACAGTACTGTGCCCCTTAACAATGACCTCCATAACACCCCATCCCCTTCACATTGACCTCCACAGTACCCTGCCCCCTTAACAGTGACCTCCACAGCGGTCTACCCCTTAACAGTGAACTCCACAGCACCCTGCCCCTTAACATTGACTTTACATTTGCATTTCATTTTGACTGTATCTAGACCTAAACTGTAAAATGAGATTCATAAGTGAACTCACACCTCAGTTAATGACGACCTGCCACCTCCTGGTATGTCTGTTTTAGTAACTATGAGATGACAAATTCTGAAGCATCTATTCTTATGACTGTCTGCTGTGCCTCAATTATTCCTACAAGACATTTGTGAATAGATATACAACTGGGTGTTACCAGTTTGGGGGGTAGGGGTGTCCATACACAGTCTGACACTGTTCAGACAGTGCTGCCTGTGCACGGACACCCCCTGCCCCCCCAACTGGTAACACCCTGTTGTACATTTATGCTTAAACTTCTAGCCGGAGTAATAGAGGAACAGCACAACATGCAGTTATATGAAAAGATGCTCCAGAATTGTTATTGCATGGAGAATGCACAGTTAGGACAAGCGACAGGTCCTTTCTAAAAATACGGTAAAAATTCTACATTTACAATATTTTGGAAATTATAGACATCTCCTTACTGGGTTGCCATACATTTATTCTATGTAGGTTCAACATGATCTTTACTGAACTGTACCACACTGTACATGGGAAGGTACACAGTAGTTTTTAATATGGTGCTGTAGCTCGACTTACAGTATGTACTTGTCACAGCTCTCGCCAATCTCACCCACAGTGTGAATGTACAAAATTAGTCTTCTGAATGAGACTTAAGACATTAATTACAAGAGTGGCTGACAGCTTGAGAACTGTAAAGTGTTACCATTCCTTCTCTTTGCCTCCTACTCGCAACTTTGCTTTAATACCTTCAGTGTTGCAAATACTATTCAAAAGTTACAAAGAAAGGTAATTGATATTTGGAGAAAATCTGACAGCTATTTTTCTCATTTTATGTCTTGGGGAAAAAATTGGGGTTTTTAATAGGTTTAATTATTCGAGTGTTATTCTTGTTTTCTTTGCAATCATTTGTACCTTACCTAACCTCTACTGCCAATATGTGCCTGTATGAAGGAATAAAAGACAGTCTATATCGAAAACGGAGTGGGAGAGGTGGTGGCCGGACCTAGTTCTCTCCCCATAGAATTGAATGGAAGTGCACAGCGCTTGCATGGCCACTGCTCCCATTCATTTCTAAGGGGCCAGTCTATGGGGTCATTTCTATGGGGCCACCGGAAATATCCGAGCCATTGCTCGTCAATATTCGGTGGCCCCATAGAAATGACTGGAGGGCAATTGCGCATGCACAGTGCGCCCTCCACCACTTTCAAGCCTCCGTTCTCGGTGTAGGTGCTGGTCTCAGAGGTGGGAACCACACCTATCAGACAATGGGGGCATATCCTAGCGATATGCCCCCATTGTCTGAGATGGGAATACCCCTTTAAGCCATCTATAAGATTACTAGATATGCCCCATAGTTTTAATTTTGTAGTACATTTAATTTAACTCGATCGTCTAACAGTCCCACACCCGAAGCAGATCGGCCTACAACACTGCTTTCATTACAATAATGGCTTGACTACTACAGATCAAATAAATATCCACTTCCGTGTAAAGTAATTAACACAGAAGAGGACAATACACTGCTACAGATGGATCTGGATAGATTGGAGGCTTGGGCAGAGAAGTGGCAGATGAGGTTTAACACTGACAAATGTAAGATAATGTACATGGGAAGGAATATTACAAGTCACCAGTACATACTAAATGGTAAAACTTAACATAAAAACTCTGACATGGAAAAGGAACTAGGAATTTTAGTGAAGAGCAAACTAAGCTGTAGAAACCAGTGTCAGACAGCTGCTGCCAAGGCCAAAAGGGGCATAGATGCCCATGATGAGAAAATAGTCCTGCCACTTTACAAATCACTAGTCAGACCACACATGGAGTACTGTGTACAGTTCTGGGCTCCTGTGAACAAGGCAGACATAGCAGAGCTGGAGAGGGTTCAGAGGAGGGCAACTAAAGTAATAACTGGAATGGGTGGACTACAGTACCCAGAAAGATTAGGGTTATTTACTTTAGAAAAAAGACAACTGAGGGGAGATCTAATAACTATGTATAAATATATCAGAGGTCAGTACAGAGATCTCTCCCATCATCTATTTATCCCCAGGACTGTGACTGTGACGAGGGGACATCCTCTGTGTCTGGAGGAAAGAAGGTTTGTACACAAACATAGAAGAGGATTCTTTACGGTAAGAGCAGTGAGACTATGGAACTCTCTGCCTGAGGAGGTGGTGATGGTGAATTCAGTAAAAGAGTTTAAGAGGGGCCTGGATGTATTTCTGGAGGGTAATAATATTACAGGTTATAGTTACTAGAGAGGGGTCGTTTATACAGGGAGTTATTCTGATTGCCTCATTGGAGTCGGGAAGGATTTTTTCCCCCTAAAATGAGGAATATTGGCTTCTACCTCACAGGGTTTTTTTTTTTGCCTTCCTCTGGATCAACTTGCAGGATAACAGGCTGAACTAGATGGACAGAGGTCTTTTATCCGCCTTATAAACTATGTTACTTTGTTATTATTATTTATTATTATTTGTACGGTAATTAAGTTTTAATTCCACAAAACTATAAAAATCTCTTCAGAAGTTGCAGATTTTTGTGACACAAGTCTATGGCCAGTCTATTGTGTTCTATCACAGCATACTGTTATATTATATTATTATAGTGTATAGAAGTCTAGAAGAAAACCATGGAGGGGTCCCTCTACTACTGTGTCAGGAGAGGCAGAACTCAGGAAACATCTTTCTCTGTGTTCCACATTGAAACAAAGGAACATTTTGGACAGTCCTTGTCAAATATTTGATGTCCTTTTCATTCATAACTGTTGCAAAGAGTAAGGAAATGCTTGTACTATATATGCACAGAATAATATTCAGATATTGAATAGTGGCTGCCTAGTTCTGTGTAAACACAGTTATAGACACATTGGAATGTTTTCCTATGGGGCGTTATCACTTATCAGTGATAAGATTATTCATATTCCACTGATGATGTCTTTGTAAAGTGCACAGTAGTAGTAAAAGCTGTCTTTATTAATTAACTCACATTTATGTTCTCTTTTTAGAAATCTGCATTGTTGTCCTGTACAGATGTTTTGTAGGGGGAAAAAATGTAAAAAAGAAACATTACTTGTCCCACCAATCTCCAAACATTGCTATTCTCTGCTTCCTGTTCCCAGGCTAAACACACTGGAAATGGTTTGGACTTCCCAGTCAGAAGATCACTGGTCGCAGTGGTGACTGTCCACTTGCTGGCTAAACGGGCAATCCAAGACATATCAAAATTACAGAGCCAGACTGGGTTTACCAAACAGCCCTGGCACACAAACCCCACCAACACACATATGATATTGCATAAAAATAATAGTGGGCTTGAATTTAGCTTTACTTGGTCATGCCCCTATGCAAACCATCAATACAAGAAAGGAAAGCAGAACACAGAAATGCCTAATCACATGGTCAGGGGTATTCATTACCCTCCCTTATAGCACCACATACCATGATAAAGCTCAAAATACCCCCAGGAGCATTCAATACCACTGTGCAGCATATAATACCCCCCAGCAGTGCCAAATAAATACCAATGTGTAGCAAAAAATGCCATCCCAGCAGTACAAAATATCTCCCCAAAAGCGCCAAATAAATATCCCCATGAAGTACATATCCCCATGAAGTACAAAATACTCAGCATTATTGTTATCTAACAACCCCTTCACCTCTGTCTGCTGTATTTTCCTCTGACCACCCATCCCCCACTGGCAGCAGTATTGTCCCATAACAATTCCTATTCGACTGGCAGCAGCATTGTCTCCTGATAACCCCTTCCCCACTGACAGCAGCATTGTCCCCATTTAAATATCTCACATTTCTTGGGAACTTGCAGGACAGGAGCAGTGAGGCAGGAGTTGGATGGAAAGAGCTTCTTCTGCTGTTCTCCTCCATAATCTCAGGGGTTAAAGACCTCTGATGAGGTCATCACAGATCCCGTACCCTTCTATCCTCAGAAGTGCACCATTGTCAGTGCAGATCTTTTACTCTTAAGAGGGTTCATTTACTCTTAGATTATTCAGGCGGTTTTAAGACTCTAAACTGCACTGAGGATGCAGGGTTTAACACAACATGGCAAAACATAACATAATGCTGGTCACCAGATACTTAACTAGTAGTGACAGTACAGGAATAATACAGTGCTAATAGACGCAGTGATGTCACAGTTAACACAATTGGACAGATTTACTGTTGAAAATGTGTTGTTGTCTTGATGCAATTTGCGTAAGAAAACCGGCATATGTGGCTTGCACCACATTTATAAACTATTTTACACACCTTTATACTTTTTTTTTTTTTTTGCAGCATGGACATAATTTGCGATGTAAGTCTGGCACAGGATTTAGCATACTCCAAATTGAAAAAAAAGTCCATGTAGCAGCATAGTAAATTTATTATTAGACAGTTTAAAGGGCAACACTATTAGTAAATATGTCAAAGTACATAAATAATAAACAGTGATGTCACAGTACATAAATAATAAACAGTGATGTCACAGTACAGAAATAAACACAGTAATGTCACAGTACAGAGAATGCTTACAGTGATGTCACAGCACAGGGATAGTAAACAATGATGTCACAGTAAAGGGATGATAAACACAGTGATGTCAAAGTATAAAGATAATAAACATAGTTATGCCACAGTACAGAGATAATAAACACAGTGATGTCACAGTACAGATATAATAAACACAGTGATGTCACAGTACAGGGATAATAAGCACATTGATGTCACAGTATAGAGATAATAAATACAATGAAGTCACAGTACAGGGATAGTAAACACAGTGATGTCACAGTACAGGGATAGTAAACAGTGATGTCACAGTACAGGGATAATAAACACAGTGATGTCACAGTACAGGAATAATAAACACAGTGATGTCACAGTACAGGGATAATAAACAGTGATGTCACAGTACAGGATAATGAACACAGTGATGTCACAGTACAGGGATAATAAACAGTGATGTCACAATGCTGAGATAATAAACACAGTGATATAACAGTACGGCAATAATAAACATAGTGATGTCACAGTGCAGAGATAATAAACACAGGGATGTCACAGTAAATCAATAATAAACACAGTGATGTGACAGTGCAGCAATAATAAACATAGTGATGTCATAGTACAGCAATATTAAACACAGTGAGGGGGATTTATCAAACTGGTGTTAAGTAGAACTGGCTTAGTTGCCCAAAGCAATCAATCAGAATCCTGCTTTCATTTTCCAAAGGAGCTGTGATAAATGAAAGGTTGAAGCTGATTGGTTGCTATGGGCAACTAAGCCAGTTCTACTTTACACCAGTTTGATAAATCTCCCCCAGTGATGTCACAGTACAGAGATAATAAATACACTGATGTCACAGTACAAGAGTAGCAAACACAGTGATGTCACTTCCTAGCCATCACATCATCATAATTTTAATACAATGATTATTTTACTCTAAATTTCACTTAGAATCGCACTTGGCTGCAAGATATATTTCACTAAATTCCTGAAAGTCATCCCCCTGGTGTACTTAGCCTGTTGTAATGATATTCCATTAATGTATGCACTAGCTCTCTCTTTACATTCACACTACAAAGTTAGATTTCATGTTATATGTATTCATCAAGGCTTTGAATATAACCCAATATAACCCAATGACCTCGAAGATTTAGTATCTAATATCTGCAATCATGTTCTCCCCGGACATAACGGATGTCAGAAGACAGTAACACTTGTATCAGGAGGCCGTTTGTGTTCACCATTTACTGAAACAGTCCAGAAAGCTACTTTTGTCTATTTGTCTATTCATTGGCGTCCTTTATTTGTAACAATCCATTGTAGTCTTTTGTATTCGTTCTAGAAAAGCCGCAAGCAGAAACTTTAGCTGCAGAAACCAGCCCTGTGTACGTCACTCCTAAATCCCTATATTGTTGTATTATTTCATGCACTACCTTAGGTGAAAGGGAAAAGGTATGGAACAAGAGATAAATGCACTACAGTATAATATCCTCAGCTTCATGATGTTTTCTCTCCTCATGTCACTGCTGATGAGTAATTTCCCAGGGACAGCTTGTATTGCTTTATTGAAAGACAAGAATTTCTCTGCCTGTGTGGGAGGGTAAATACAAGACAATCTGAGACACAGGGCTTCTTCGAGTGAAGTAAGCCATGTAATATGTGTGATCTACTGTTTGTCAAAGGCTTGAAAATTTTTATTTGTCTGTTGCCATTTTCACTGTCTCTAAATGCGATATACAGTGATCCCTTAAGATACAACGGCCTCAGGATACAATATTTTCATCATACAATGGTCTTTTCTGACCCATCGTAAGTTGAAACCAGACTCAACATACAAGGTCTCAGACTGAGATCTAACCAATCAAGGCCACTTCTCTGGTAAGATATCTGTATTAGTTGCTAGTTAGCAGCTGTTCCTGACTGTTATATGTAAGGGCTTCTTTTATCTGTCTTAGTTATCTGCTTATTTTTCTTAAATCTTCATTATCTTTTATCTTGGATGACATTTTGGGGCTTTGGAACAGATTACTCAAGTTACAATGGTTTCAACATACAATGGTCATCCTGGAACCAATTAATATTGTAACTTGAGGGACCACTGTATATCCAGAATTTGACTTGACTCTTACATCCAATCCTTTGTATATTTTTGAGGTGTTTAGGGTCATTGTAATGTTACAAGCTCAGAAAGCTCTGCAGAGCTTCAATCTTCTGATGGAGGGTCTCACATTATGCTCCAGTGGTGGATTAAATAGGTCAAGGGTTGATCTCCAGACTTGGACCTTTCCTTCTTCACCATTTATCATTTCTACAGTCAGCACCGCTAAATAGATTTAGACCCCAGACCAGACCCCAATATTAATTCAGACCCCTGACCAGAACCCCCAAAAATCTAGTCACTATACCAGACATCTAAAATAATTTAGACCTCAGACTAAAACCCTAAATTTAGGCACCAGACCAGACACCTAATGGATGGTCTCACATTGTGCTGCAGTGGCGGGTTAAGTATGGGCTGTTCTCCAAACTTGGACTTTTCCTTCTTTACCATTTATCATTTTTACAGTCAGCACCCCTAAATAGATTTAGACCCCAGATGAGACCCCTATATTAATTCAGACCCTTGACCAGAACCCCGAATAAATCCAGTCACTATACCAGACATCTAAAATAATTCAGACCTCAGACCAAAACCTTAAATTCAGGCACCAGACCAGACACCTAAAATAATTCACACACCATATTACTAAGTACATTTGGAACACAGAAATTAATTAAATTAACTTAACTTAATTTATTTTAAATTAATTTAGATGTCAGATAATACCCCAAATTAAATGAAGATCCCAAACCAGACAAGATGCAGAGCAGGGTGTTATGCCTCCAACAAGCTACCGTATCTGTATGGTAAAATGACTATGTTAGTATTAATGTTGCTTTAGCTCCATCTAGTGGCTGTTTGTGCAAACAATTTCCAGCTAGCTAGCTTTTAAACTTTGGAATGTCCTACAGAAGCCACTGTAACTATTACCTATGATTCAGGTGACATACTCAACTCAGCTGATATCAGCTGTCTTTTCCAAGACCAATAGAAGGACAAAAAAGCACTGTTAGCATTGTATATTCATGCAAATTGATATGCTGTACTGAATGTATCCTATATTCATGCACGTCTGCCTTTTTTTGCATAGCTTTGTACTGTAATGGCTTATAGCATATTTATTTATTATACTCACTTATATAGCGCTACTATATTCCACATCGCTTTACAGACATTAGAATCACGCTGTCCCCAGTGAGGCTCACAACCTAAGGCCCCTTTCACACGAGTGGGAGACTCGGACGTCTCCCGCATCGTGTGCAGTGTACTGAACTCCCGGCACTGAACGGGGTTACATAGCATTATACTGATTTATGATGTTATGTAACCCTTACAGTTCTGGAATGTGTTGGATAATGCTGACAATGTTATCCAACACATTCCAGACCTGTAAGGGTTGCATAGCAGGTACCAGATAATCCTCCAGTGGGCCTAGGTTTTGTTACCATACCTGGTCCCAAAAGTTGAGGAGAAACAAACCTATTTGGCTGCCCTTGGAGCCAATTACTTGCCACTAGGGTCTATATTTTTGATTCAAAACCCATTAGACTTTATACATATATATAGGAGTTGAGCTTCAAGGATTATATCCTCTGGTGGGCGCAAAGAACCCCAGTCTGACACTGGTTTCTAGGAGGGAGTGTAGATGCTGGTCAACTTATGCCTTAGGCCTCTTTCACATGACAATATTTTTTGCGGGCTCTGATCCGCATTTTTTGCTGATAAAATGCGGACCCATTCATTTCTATGGGTCTGCAAAAAAAAATGCGGACAGCACACTGTGCGCTGTCCGCATCCGTATGTCTGTTCCGTAGCCCGCAAAAAAAAAAATAGAACATAGAACCGTTTTGGGGACAAGCATAGGCATTGTTACAATGGATCCGCAAAAAAAAAACGGATGCCATACGGACGTCATCCGTTTTTTTTGCAGATCTGCAATTTGCGGACCGCAAAACACAACGTTTGTGTGAAAGAAGCCTTAGAGGACAGAACACAGGATGTGCATAGCCCAATACAGGTTTGGATGGAATCACAAAAACAGACACAACACAGTTTTTAGACATTTGTATATATTATTAAATTGCACTTGTTGTTCTGTTCCATCACCTTTGTCATCATATACTATTAGAATGAAGACGAAACATTGACCTATCCAAACGTTAAAACTTTTTAAAATAAAGTTGTGATGTCCCCACTCTCATCACCTGACTCTACAAGTAAATCATGAACAAAAAGTTCTTCCGGCAGCTTATCCTCAGAAGTCACCCAAGTCCAGAGCTGTTGTGAAATGAATGCCCCATATTTATTAAATATGGAGTCAGTTAGAGCAGCAAAGTCATATTCCTTTGGCGTCAGATTCTGCAGATAGGGTGCCAGATTTGATTCAATTGGAGATATTTTCCAGTGAGCACTTGGCACGCATTGACAGATATTCACGTGCCAATTATGTACAAAAACAGATGTGAGAGAAATGAATTCCTTTTCAGCTGGGAAATTATGAACACTGTCAGAAAACAACTTGAAAAATATTTGGAATTAACATTCAGTCCTCGTCCTAGATGCATTCCTTAATATTTTTTTTTTCAAACTTCACTGTTTTCAATGTGACGATGTAGAAGGTATCTCCATGGACTGCTTAAAAATAACACTGGACAAAGAATTTTTGGAGAGAAAGAAAAAACACAATGGACAAGTGCATTGCATTCTATCATTGGTTCCAGCTCTGACGGAATTGGGTGGCCAGAGACTGGCTAGTACCATGTAACACTTCCAGTGGCATACACAGGTCTCACAGAATGATGTGGTATGTGTGCGTGACAGAAAATAAAACCCTATTTTTTGATGAATTTACAGTTTTATGCTGTATAAAATTTTTTATTAAAAAAAATATATATATTTTTTAAATGTCGAAAAAAGGTGCAGTTCACCTTACCCTTTTTATTTGACATATGTATCTGAAAAAGTGGCACAGGTGCCTTAGAAATATGGCACCCATTCTGAACAATTTTTTTCTCAAAGTATTTACACCAATTGGCATGAATACAATTCTAAATCTCTGTCTCCTGGTTCCCTTTAGGACATGATAAGACTGTCTGCCTGTGTCCAGCACTAGAGGGGGTTCAGTTATAGCAGGGGTGTACAATCCATGGCCCGCACTGAAGCAGGAGCAGGATGGGTCCCGGACAGCAGGGGAGACGAGGAGAAGGCAGAAACAGTGTATCAGCGCTTCTGCCTTTTCTTCAGATAGGTGAGCAGCAGCGTACTGTGCAGGGTGGACCCTGGGGCAGAGGAGTGCAGAGCTGCAGGGTCAGAAGACCCTAATCAGCTCTGCCTGTGTACAGTGCCCCCACAGGAGGCTGGTTTCCCCTGTAACTGGGGCTCCTTTGAATGCCCCTGTTACAGTGGAAATAGTGCAAAAAAAAGTCTGTGTCCCCAAAGGTCTTTCAGTGACCTATTGGGGACAAATTGTGTGGGAAAAAAATATTAAAAATAAAAAATTATTTTTAAAAATTGAAAACAAAAAATATAATAAAACACAAATGAAAGAAAAAAGAATTAAAATATGATGTTGCAAAAAATAGAAAATGATAAAAACAATAAAATACAAATGAAAGAAAAATAATAAAAGGAAAAATTGGAAAATAAGAGAGTGTTCACTGTCCCCTAACAGTCTTTTTATGATCCCTTGGAGGGGACATTATGTGGCAAAAATATATTTAAAAAATAATAGAAAATTAAAAATAAAAAAAACAATAAAATACAAATAAGAAAAAAAAATAAAAAGTGCAAAATAGTAGAGTGTTCATTGTCCCCCAATATTCTTTTTATGACCTCTTGGGGGTCATATTATGTGGCAAAAAATTATTTAATAAGTAATAAACCAATTATCAAAAAAATAATACAGTAAAATATTAATAAAAATACACATAAAAGTAAAAAATAAAAATGAAAAAGTGAAAAATTAACAAAAAGTGTCAGTGTCCCCCGAAGGTCTTTTTATGACCTCTTGGGGGATACCATTTTGTAGCAAAAATATATTAAAAATTAAGTTAAAAATAAATAAATAAAGAAAAAACACCTACACCAACCAAAACCGTTGCCATTATTTCCCCATTCAAGTGAAACTATGCATATTATATAACAGAACAAGCGACACAAAATAGGGAACTAATTATAATAATTTATTTTGGTGTCACTTTGCATATTTAAAGAATAAGGAGCTATAGTTTGAAAAAAATACTTTTTAAAAATGTTTTGTACATTTTACCTCAAATAAAACAAAACAAAAAAAATTATAAGGCCCTATGTGTCAAGTGAAAAATTGTTGCAAAAATTATTTTGGTAGTCCCAACAACCATCTGAACCACCACGTGTGCTAAATCAGAAAAAAAAAGTGTCTTCAGGCCTGGTTATTAAAGTGTTAACCAATAAGCGTTTTCAAGGCTAGATTTAGAAATTCATGGAAAAAAAACAATGCACTAAAACAATAGATGCAAACAACATATGGACTAAGCCCTCACTCTATTGATAAAATCTGAGACTCTTAGCCAATACATTTTGATCAAAATATATCTGTGCCCACCTACCCAGCGCCACGGTGGTCTCAGTTCAGGCAGGTCCTACGTTAAACCTACCTATGCGGTTGTGCATCCATGTTTAGGTGCGCAGACCCTGCACATACAGTGTGCTGCTCCTAGTTACCTCTGTGTGCATCAGCAACCAATGAGAGGAGGAGCACACACAACCATATGTACCACCTTAATCAAGGTCGCCTCTTAGATAGGTGGGGCAAAAGTGCACATGAATGCTACTCCCCAGATAATAGGAGCGCATTCACACCAGAAGGTGCCACTCCTTCAAGACACATCAAAAAAATAGGTAGGTTTAGCGTAGGACCTGCCTGAACTGAGACCACCGTGGCGCTGGGTAGGTGGGCACAGATGTATTTTGATCAAAATGTATTGGCTAAGAGTCTCAGATTTTATCAATAGAGTGAGGGCTTAGTCCATATGTTGTTTGCATCTATTGTTTTAGTGCATTGTTTTTTTTCCGTGAATCAATAAGCGTTTTCCCTACTAGTAAGGGAAAATGCTTACTGGTTATTGCATGGCAAGTGTTCATAGGAACGCTCATTCATGATAACTGGCTGTTATAATTGCGCCGCACATCTGTAACCAGGGATGTGCTACTAATCAATATAACTAAATGAAGGAGAAATAACTTTACATTGGCCTGTGTAATAGGCCGATGCAAATTATCGACAATCGTTTTTTTTATATATGCGGCCCCTTGAAACAGAGCGCTGTGACAATGCGGCCCTCAGACCAAAAAAGGTTGTGCACCCCTGAGTTTTAGGAATATACATCATTACCATTTATATCCATGGAAGCTGTAAAAAATTCTCTTTGCACTGAGCTCCCTCTAGTGACGGCTGTAGGAAAATGCCAGGGATTTATCCCGGGAACAGGAGAAGGAATTCAGAATTCAGAGTCTTCCTCACCCCAGACCCCATAGCAGTTGCATGGTCTACCTCCACTTCACTGGACACTACATATGTCTGGATGGCTGCAACTTCATCTGGCAAAAAAACGGTTGTCCATGATGACACAACCCTTTAGCAGGAGTTACACATTGATAGCTAATTATGCTTAATGTGTAACACTGCCTTGAAATCAGTGAGCAGTTGATGTCAATAGAGGTGCTGGTCTTTTCTCTCTAAACACTTAACCCCTTAGTGCACCATACCATAAACGTATGACATGGTAAGTATTACATTGGTGTAAAATAGCATTTCAAAATTTTCTTGATAACTTGTAAAATTGCTGCTTAATTTATAAACCATTTATCTTCTCCAGAAATGAAGAACAATGATGCCAACATAAAGCAGACCTAGGGTAAATATTTATTATTAAAGGGATATTACAGTTTTGCAACTTTCAGCCTCAATTAACAGAAAACAACACATATTATCACTTACTAATGATTGTTTATTTGCAATGCCCGTTTTCCTGCACTTCATCGCGGTCATGTGACATTTTCCACTATGCTGCTTCCCTATCCCAATGACATTACGTCTACTTCTGAGACATGGTAAGGCTCCATTCACACGACCGTATGTATTCCGTGATCCGTATAAAAACAGAACGGAAGACATACAGAAAGTCTTCCGTAGTGTTCCGCATTTTTGCGGACCCATTGACTTTAATGGGGCTATGGACGTGATTTGCGGCCAAGTATAGGACATGTTTCATTTTTTTTGTGGGAGAACTTCTGTAATATACGGATGCGGAATGCACACGTTTTTTTTTCTCCTATGGAAAAATGAATGGGTTCCGTATGGTTCCTCATCTTATCCGCAAAAATGCGGATAAAATGCGGAAATGTACATACGGTCGTGTGAATGGGGCCTAAGGCTTGTAAGGCTCTGCCCTGCAGACACAACATCATCAGTGACCTTGCCTCACAGAGCGTTGTTCTGCTCATTATCCTGGACCATGCCATTTAGATTTGATGTCAGCAGCAATGATGCTGTGTTTTAAGGCAGGGTTTTTCCACTGGGGCTTCAAGCAGGCTTGTATCCAGGGCTGCCATCCGAAATTTCAGGGCTCCATAAAGCAACTCCCCCCTCATTTTTATTCACACTGTTTACCAATCACCATAAATAATGTGTTCACTATATTGGTTATAAAATCCCATCTTCACATCAGAGCTTTTCTATAGAGAAATGGGTAAGTCAGGAGTTTACTGTATAGAAGGTCTGTGGTTCAAATCTCACTAAAACCTGTAAAATTTGTGGCAGAAAAATAGAATTTTTATTTTTCAGCTTTTTTACTTGTATAGTAAAAGTTACAATTTTAAAAGTTATTGTTACTACCAAAAATAAATCAAGAACCATTAAGGTTTTTATAGCATACTTAGTATAAAGTATCACAAAACAGTATTTGGTATGCCTGTAATCATAAGCTGGACAATATGGTGAACATATTATTTATGGTTATTGTTTCCTTTTATTTCAGTAATAGACTATTTATCTAGTGTTATGCCTGTGAAGAAAATAGTTTTTTTAAGCACAGAAAATTCATTCCTTCCAACAGAGCAAATCTGTAGTGTAATGTAGTGTAAGGAGGAGGAAGGGAAGGAGAGGCAGAGACCTGATGCTGCAAACACTCCCCGTGAGTCCTGCATTGGGATGTACACGCAGGGTGCTGGTTACAGATCACAATTATTCTGGAGGAATCAAAATGTACTCAGAATGTCATCATCTGACATATAACGCAGTAAGGTTCAATTATTGTGGGGTTTTTTTTGTGTAACCGGAAAACCCCTTTAACTATTTAAATGTCTTAAATGCAGAGATATTCAAATTTGGAAAATTGCTAATTTTGTTAAATTTTCATTATGTTTTTTTTTTATGAACAAAAACAAAATATATTGACCAAAACTTATCCACTAACAAAGTACGATGTGTCACAAAAACTAATCGCTTGAATAAATAAAAGCATTCCACATTTAGCACCACATAAAGTGGAACATGTCAGATTAAAACAATGGGGCTGTGTCCTTAGGGATATAGGCCTCATCCATAAGGGGTTAAAAAAACTGTCAAATCAAACCTTGTTTTTCCTCCCAGAAATATGAGGAGATACAGATGTGTCCTTCCTTACCTTTTTTTCTTGACACGTTTTCTTCTGTACCTTTCCTCTTGGCTCGAGATATCTTGAGATGAAAGAAGCAAGACAGAGTAACACAGTTTTATCAAAGCTGTTCATCTTGCACCACTCATCTTAGGTTATCTTAAGCCAAGAGGAAAGTTAAGTTAGGTTACATCTATGGTTTGCCCATGGCAAGTTAGAATATATTACGTTATCATGAATAACATCTTTAAAGAGAATCTGACAGGTACAGTATTTAATGTGTTGGGGTTACTATAGTGGTAACTAACTTGTACGGTGGCCAGATGTCTGATTTTAGGCCGGAGAGTCCGGTTTTTAGACTCCTGGTTCTCTGTCCGAAGCAAGGCTAGGACAAATGGCCAGAAGCCCTCCTTTTTTGTAGTTAAGTCGGAACTCACATCGGGATGTCGCTTTAAATCTCCATAATAGGGGGCAGGACCTGGCAGCACGTCTAGAGAGCTGTATGGCGTGAAGTCACAACGTCATCAGCGCTGCTACATGAATGCCAACGCACCGCCCGAGCCAACTGTTATCTGCAGCAGGTGGGAACTGAGTGTGCAGATGCTACACTGTGGAGGTCCTCCTCCTTGGGCTATGACTTCATCCTCAGCCCTGGAGCTCCCCATCCGACCCAGCATGGCCCACCATCTCCCCGCTGGAAAATAAATATTTACCTGTACTTGCAGTAAGAGGGCCTGGAAGGTGTGATGGTGTATGGCTCCCTTTGCCCCTTGTGCTGTACAAGCCGGCTCACGCACAAGCCCAGGGAGCGGGGTATGCTCAGTGCTTTATCCCCATGATGTGCTGCCTCCACGGGTGTGCTTTGCCCAGGTTAACACCAACTGTAATGTAAGGTAACCCCTGCCATAATGTATAAACTGCCCCCACATGGCACAAGAAGCCATCCTCATCCTTGTGTTTAAATGACTGTGGTGATGCTGCCAGCACTGTGCTCCCTTAGAAATTCCCGTTCATGTCTTATTGTATGTAGAGTGTCAGCTCCAGAGCAAAGAAGCACTCCAGCCCCAGCGCAACTCAACTTAAGGTTTTCCTCTCTCTATTTTTTTTTTCTATTTTGCTGTGCACTTACTGGGAGAAGGGCGTAGTTTAGCAGTTTGTGGGCGTGGCCTAGAATGTCTTCCTTTTTGGGGTGAAGCAAGTGGCCACCCTACTAACTTGGCTCATTCAGAAGTCCCTAAAGACAGAAGTCCCTAAAGTGGGCCGAAGTGTGGCCCTTTCTTCTATCACTCTGACAACTTTCTGCCACAGATGGCTCATCTGTTATATTCCCTTTCTACAATTCTTCACCCCAGTATCCATTAAGATGCAAGGTTCTGTCCAATTACTATTTAAGTTCACAGCCAGCCAGAATCCTTCTCCTACTGGTAAGGGACAAGCACCCTGAAGCTGTCTATGGATGGATATCTGGCTTGGCATTTTCCCTTGTCATAATTCAAGGCTTGTTAAAACGTTGGATTTTGACTCATAGGGATCTACTTCCACAAGGTGGCGCTAGCGAGGTGGTTCTCATTCCTTGGGAGATACCTCTTCACATATTAGGTTCATTGCACCAAATCTTCAGCTATAAGTGTCATACCTGTAAGGACCTTTTATCTTCTGGATGCAAACAAAAAGGTTTCCATTCCACTGACAACAGACAAGGACCTAAGAGATGGTAAAAGATTAAGGCCCAGATTTAGTAATCTCAGGGGCGTAGCTATAGGGGTGTAGAGGTAACAGTCGCTACCGGGCCAGGAGTCTGAGAGGGCCCAAAGACCCTTGTGATATATAAGAAGACACCAGTGTTACAGAAAGTGCACACTGGGAGGGCTCTGTCATAGATTTTGCACCGGGCCCCAGAATCTTCAAGTGACATATCTGGCTGGAGAGAAGGGGTTAGGTCAAGAATTTGGCATGGGGGTGGGGCAGTTTAAATTTTTACCTCAGGCAGCAGGAAGGCTATGTGCTCCCCTACCCTTTGCCACAAAGCACTGTGGGAAGGGGGGGCCCAAGCAGAACTTTTGCACCATGAGCCTTTAGCTACACCCCTGACTAATCCTATAGGTGGTGTACCCTTAGACAGGCTGACTATATCTGCACCAGATTTATCACAGGCTGCACAGGAGAGACACTTTTGTCTAACTTTATACAAACTATTGGTTGGCTTATTTTGAGACATAATTTTTACAAGGAATTTAAGGAATTGTGTTGCAAGTTTGGTGCAAAACTTCACATTTTGGGACATACCTAAGTTGGAAAAAATGTATGCAGCAAATTTTGCCAAAATTGTGCCAATACGTGCCACGTTTTAGATAGTTGACAGGCACAGACACAGTAAATCTGCTCCACTGTATATTAGGTAGTTTCCCAACTATAAAGTTTGTAAATCAGGACCCACAACTAATCAATCTAATCAGGTGATTTCCCTGGTCTAGGCAGCTGAAACCTCAGACGATCAGTGGTTTTCACCAGAGGAACATACAGGTGGCTGACCATTTTTCTACAGTGGCCACTGCAGGTGAAATGTGGTATTACATGATGCCCAATCAAAATATGGCTGTGCTGAGTCCTCCACAGGGTCTGCAATGGCTTTGCACTGTGGCAAAAAGTGGGTCCTGACCAGGGAAGGTCCTCCAAGACACCCACATGCAGTAAAAGGGCATATGCTCAGGGCTTGTCAAGAATCATTTACAAATTTTGTGTTTGTATTATTTCATACATGCCACATTACAGAAAACCAGCTGTATCTGGTATGTACTGCATTTTGCTTTTCTCTTCTTGGCTTTTTCACATCTGAACATCAAATTTTTCTTCCAGATTTGGAGACGCTGAGCTGTATTGTCTTTACAGAACAAGACAAAAATGTGCAAGGTTTTTTTTTCCGTTGCTTTAAGAAGGGTGATGTTTCTTGTTGGCAACGTATCCTCTCAGCAATTCCATCTGTGCTCGGCATTAACCTTCTTTAGTTATTTAAAAAAATAAAATGGTTCATATGCATACTTGCAATAACATTTGTATATTCATTTATGAATCCCAGCTGTGGGGTGTTCTTATTTTTAAATGGATTTGTTATCTCCTGTTAAATGCAGGATAGATTTATAGCGGGATACATCGCATAAATATTGCAGTAGGTTCCATCACGCTGAAAGGTTAATGATTAGTGAATGTAATATTCATGCAAAATGTCCCTAGGCTACACGGCTGGACAAATCTCAAGAGCCAAGCAGCCATGAAATGTGCTTCTGGCATCTAAAGGTAAATTTACATATTAAAGTGACCCTCATTCGACTGACTGCTCTCTCCTAACTCTCCCATACACATGGCTGGGTGAAAGGGGAGAGGGGAGAAAGCTGCTTCCAGACACCTTCCAGTGGTGACTTATCTCCCTGAAATTGGGCATATTGAAATTCCTTTGCCCAATCTTCATCTCATCTGTGGAGAGTTGGGAGACCCACTATACACATTGGATGTTTGGAGGCCCTACCAATGTTGATATAGGTTTGTCTAGGAAGCAATTGTTAGGAGAAATAAAATGGCCACCATCCTATTAGTACACACAAAACCTGTCCTAATCACACAACTGGGAAAGTTACATCAGAACACTGACCTAAATAACTGCCTCATCCTCCTCTCTGCTCTGCTTGTCGGGGATTATGATCCTCTACTCCATGTCTCCTCATGAACTCTGTTCCCACAGAGATTCAGCTGAATCATAATACCTGACACGTAGAGCAGAGAGGAGGATAAGGCAGGTCTTTAGCTCAGTCTTCTGAAGTAACTTGTCCTCCTGTGTGATTAGGACAGGTTTTGTGTGTACTATTAGGACGGCAGCCATTTTATTTCTCCTAATGATTGCTCCCTAGACAAAATGGGCCATTATAACTAATGAAAGGTATTTGCCCACAGCAATCAGATTTCACTTTTTATTTTTCAGAGAGCCTTTAGAAAATGAAAGCTGCAATCTGATTGTTTTCTATAGGCAACTAAACCATTAGGTTTTTTTTTTACCAGTTTTCGAGGAAAAACATGATTGTACACTAGCACCAAGACCTCATCCCAACTGTGAAGTATGGTAGAAGGACATCATGATTTGGGGATGCCTTGCTGCCTCAGGATCTGGACAACTTGCAGTTACTGAAGGAACAATGAATTCTTAGGCCTCTTTCACACTAGCGTTAGCACGGATCTGGCACCTAAAGGGTGCCAACGGATCTGTGCTAACGCTGATACACGTGTGGAGCCGGAGCAGTGCTCCGGCCCCACACATGTTGACAGACATTGAGACAGCAATACATACAGACATACACACACAAACACATACATACTTACATACTCCCGCCCGGGACCCCGGCAGCACGTCTTCACGCGCCTCCTGCGCGCAGTGATGACGATTCCCCACAGCGCCCTCTGCTGGGCGCAGTGGGGAAATGTCATAGCTGCGCACAGGAGGCACGTGAAGACGTGCTGCCGGCGTCCCGGGCTGGAGTATGTGAGTATGTATGTATGTATGTCTGTATGTATTTCTGTGTAGCCGGATCTGGAATGACCCCCCATTGCAAGTCAATGGAGGACAGATCTGGATTGCTGGTGTGTCACACCAAACGGATCCGTCCCCATTGACTTGCATTGGGGGTCATTCCGGATCCGGCTTGGTGCGGATGCCTGGACCGGAGAGAAAACCGCAGCATGCTGCGGTTTGTTCTCCGGTCTGAAGACGGAACGGAATGCTTTCAGGAGCCTCCGTTGTCTTCAGTTCAGTTTTGTCCCCATTGACAATGAATGGGGACAAAACTGAAGCGTTTTTTTCCGGTATTGAGCCCCTATGACGGAACTCAATACCGGAATTTAAAAACGCTAGTGTGAAAGTAGCCTAAGATGTATGAAAACATTTTACAAGAGAATGCAAGGGCAACAGTCCATGACCTAAGGCTGAATAGACGTTAGGTGACACAACAATACAATGGACCCAAAGCACACAAGTAAATCAATTAAAGAATGGGTAAAAAAAAACAAGATTAGTGTTTAGTCCTGACCTTATTGAGATGCTGTGGTATGACCTGAAGAGGGCTGTGAACTCAGGACATCCCAGAAATATTGATGAACTGAAACACATTTTCGGGGAACAGTTCAAAATTCCCCTCAGTTATAATATTATAAACTTCCAGTTGAAATTCAGTAGGGTGTTTTGTCAGGGAGGCACAAATATGCAGAACTTTAGGAAAGCAAAATTTGATCTCCTTAGAAAGGCCATTAGCCTCACCAACTGGGACAATGTCCTCAAAAATAAAAAATACAGACAAAATGGAATATTTTTAAAAGCATCCAAAAATCATTTCAGAGGTACATACCTTAGGTTAATAAAAGGGTTACGAACAGAAAAAAAGATGTGGATAAATAGAAATGTAATGGGGGCAATAAATAACAAAAAGAAAGCATTTACAGTGCCTTGCGAAAGTAATCGGCCCCCTGAACCTTTTGCCACATTTCAGGCTTCAAACAAAAAGATATAACATTTTAAATTTTTGGTGAAGATTCAACAACAAGTGGGTCACAATTGTGAAGTGGAACGAAATTTATTGGATCATTTAAACTTTTTTGTAATAATAAAACTGAAAACTTGGGCTTGCAAAGTTATTCGCCCCATTTACTTTCAGTTCAGAAAACTCACTCGAGAAGTTCATTGAGGATCTCTGAATGATCCAATGTTGTCCTAAATGACTGATGAAGATAAATAGAATCCACCTGTGTGTAATCAAGTCTCCGTATAAATGCACCTGCTCTGTGATAGTCTCAGGGTTCTGTTTAAAGCACAGAGAGCATCATGAAGACCAAGGAACACACCAGGCAGGTCCGTGATACTGTTGTGGAGAAGTTTAAAGCCGGATTTGGATACCAAAAGATTTCCCAAGCTTTAAATATCCCAAGGTGCACTGTGCAAGCGATCATATTGAAATGGAAGGAGTATCAGACCACTGCAAATCTACCAAGACCCGGCTGTTCCTCTAAACTTTCATCTCAGACAAGGAGAAGACTGATCAGAGATGCAGCCAAGAGGCCCATGATCACTCTGGATGAACTGCAGAGATCTACAGCTGAGGTGGGAGAGTCTGTCCATAGGACAACGATCAGTCGAACACTTCACAAATCTGGCCTTTATGGAAGAGTGGCAGGAAGAAAGCCATTTCTCAAAGATATCCATAAAAATTCTCGTTTACAGTTTGCCACAAGCCACCTGGGAGACACACCAAACATGTGGAAGAAGGTGCTCTGGTCAGATGAAACCAAAATCGAACTTTTTGGAAACAATGCAAAACGATATGTTTGGTGTAAAAGCAACACAGCTCATCACCATGAACACACCATCCCCACTGTCAAACATGGTGGTGGCAGCATCATGGTTTGGGCCTGCTTTTCATCAGCAGGGACAGGGAAGATGGTTAAAATTGATGGGAAGATGGATGGAGCCAAATACAGGACCATTCTGGATGAAAACCTGTTGGAGTCTGCAAAAGACCTGAGACTAGGACGGAGATTTATCTTCCAACAAGACAATGATCCCAAACATAAAGGAAAATCTACAATGGAATGGTTCAAAAATAAACGTATCCAGGTCTTAGAATGGCCAAGTCAAAGTCCAGACCTGAATCCAATTGAGAATATGTGGAAAGAGCTGAAAACTGCTGTTCACAAACGCTCTCCATCCAACCTCAAAGAGCTCGAGCTGTTTTGCAAGGAAGAATGGGCAAGAATTTCAGTCTCTAGATGTGCAAAACTGATAGAGACATACCACAAGCGACTTGCAGCTGTAATCACAGCAAAAGGTGGCGCAACAAAGTGCAAGGGGGGGCAAATAATTTTGCCCGCCCCACTTTTCAGTTTTATTATTACAAAAAAGTTTAAATGATCGAATAAATTTCGTTCCACTTCACAATTGTGACCCACTTGGTGATTCTTCACCAAAAATTTAAAATGTTATATCTTTCTGTTTGAAGCCTGAAATGTGGCAAAAGGTTGAAAAGTTCCAGGGGGCCAAATACTTTCACAAGGCACTGTAAATCACTAAAATATGAAGGTAGCAAAAAAGCACTAAAAACTATAAGGAAACAATAGAATATGTAAAAAGACGGATAAAGGCAGCCAAGCTGGAGTCAGAGAGGCTCATAGCCAAAGAGAATAAAACTGAACCTAAAATGCTTTTCAAATATATAAATAGTAAAATGTTTAAGAGAAAAAAGGTACTATAGTGGGTCAGCTCACCTCAAAGTGCAGGTGGTGCTCGAACGCTTGGCTGGTCACTGGATTCAAAAGGAAAAAGAGGAGGTAGGTTCAGCTCTCGGTTAAAAATCAATGCTTTGTTAGAACTCAGAACTAGAGATGAGCGAATCATCCAAAATTCGCTTCGCCGAATGTTCGTTGAATTTTTTAAAAGATTCGTACGAATACGAAGCTATTCGGTCGAAGCTGCGTACAAATCATTCGTTATTCTTTCGTGTTCAGCGAACATTCCCTTGAATAATTACGCCTGTGCGTACAAAGTGCGTACAAAGCTTTAGCGTATTATTGTCTAGGCTCGCACAAAAAACGAATATACAGTAAAAGTACGGTACTTAACCGAATATGTACGCATTAGCGTACAAATTCTCAGATGTGTAGCATTAGCGAAGAAATGATATAATGCGTACGTAGCGTTAGCGTACAAAGATTTTAGACTAATCTTCCGAAGTGAATATGAAAATATTCGGATTCGCTTCAGTGCAAAAAAATTCCAAGATTCGTATCGAATCTACGAAGCGGCGAATAGATTCGCTTATCTCTACTCAGAACATATCAAAATAGGTAAAAACATAGTATTTTGCCACAGATGGATCTTGATACATTGGAGGCTTAGGCAGAGAAGTGGCAAATGAATACAACACTGATAGATATAAAATTATACACATGGGAAGGAATAAGGCAAGTCACCCGTACATACTAAATGGTAAAACCCTGGGTGACACTAATATGGAAAAGGACTTAGGATCCTTAGTTGACAGTAACCTTAGTTGAAACCAGTGTCAGGAAGCTGCTGCCAAGGCCAATAAGATTATGGAGTGCATCAAAAGGGGCATAGATGTCCGTGATGAGAGCATAGTCATGCCACTTTACAAATCACTAGTCAGACCACACAAAAGGTCTGACAAAAAGACAGACATAGCAGAGCTGGAGAGGGTTCAGAGGAGGGCAACTAAAGTAATAACTGGAATGGGTGGACTACAGTACCCAGAAAGATTGTCAAAATTAGGGTTATTTAATTTACATAAAGACAACTGAGGGGAGATCTAATAACTATGTATAAATATATCAGGGGTCAGTACAGAGATCTCTCCCATGATCTTTTTATCCCCAGGACTGTGACTGTGACGAGGGGACATCCTCTGAGTCTGGAGGAAGAAGGTTTCTACACAAACATAGAAGAGGATTCTTTACGGTAAGAGCAGTCAGACTGTGGAATTCTCTGCCTGAGAAGGTGGTGATGGTAAGTTCACTAAAAGAGTTAAAGAGGGGCCTGGATGTATTTCTGGAGGGTAATAATATTACAGGTTATAGTTACTAGAGATGGGGCTTTGATCCAGGGAGTTATTCTGATTACCTGATTGGAGTCAGGAACTTTTTCCCCTATTTTATTAGTAATCAATGCAGAACCCGTGGTAAGGGTTCACTTACTATTTCTGGCAACTCTACAGACATATTTGATATACGTTGCTTCCCAATAACCCATAATACTTCATTTACCAGGTCACACTAACATTTGAAAAAAAAAGGAATTGTACTGTATATTATTATTGCAGGTATTAATCACAGTGCCATGAATGATATAGTTCTCCAATTAGGGATAAAATGTGTGGGTTGCACTATAGCTGCGAAACTGGCAAAATGAAGACTCATTAAAATGTGTTTTTTACATTCATATTTTTGGTATTGTGCCCATCAAGTATATGATAAATATGTGTAGGAGAATACATGGTGTAAACATATCAGATATGATGGCGTGTGTTGGAATGGAAAGGATGCAGACAAAAAAAACATCAGATTATGTTTGGATTTATTCATAGTTGCCTTTACTCCTTTAATTCTATGAGTTATATTAGTTTTTGTGTGAATTTTAATCTGTTATTATCATTCCTAGCACCAAAGTAGGACTCATTTTCTGTACCCGAATAGACCTGCACCACATTTTTCAGACTGGCTCAGGCTGGATGATAAATGTGGTTCAAGGATAGTAACTTTTGTCTCACCAACTTTTAGTTGGCTTGCTGTGCGACACAGTTTTATGCCAAAATTGTGACACAATTTTGGAGCAAAATGTTCCGTCCACACCCCTTTTCCATTAAGTCAAGCCCCATTATCGAGCTAGGTGCTAATGCTTTCTCTAAGCCTAGATGTGCCAAATTGCTTCACATTTTGGCACAATTTAAGCCAAAATCTAGTAAATGTCGGCCAAATTTGTTCCATCTTGGCATTCCAGAATTTCTACTTTTTTGATATTTTTTGCATGGCTACAGATGTGTGACAAGTTGTACTTTTTGCATGCACCATTTTACGATATGCAGTTGTACTGGGCCCACCAGAGGAAACTATTCTTGGGACCGAAACCCTATATTATCAATATAGTCTAACAGGTTTTTAATAAATTGATCATAGTGGCAGGTGATTGGCTGTAAAGGCAGTCAATTTTTTTTCCTGGACCTTTGGGACCCATTATGATATCAGAACCTTGGCCCACCAGGGGATACTCTGATACTCTGGTGGGACAGTGTGACCCTGTATGTATGTGTTCTAAACTTTTTATTTACACCGTACTTATGTACATAAGTGGCCAATCGGGTTTAAAGGAGTATTTATTGGAATCAGAGGTTTCTCTGATTGCAGCAACTGCGCCCCCTTCCAGTGAATGTGCTGGCAATGTGATTTATGCAATCACTGTTTCTCATGTTTTTATTAAAATAGAAAACTGATCCTACTTTGTCTCTATAAATGAGACTTTCAGCATATACTTTCCAAAAAAAAAACTGAAATTCCAGTTCAATTAATATGCATCAAATAGTAGCATTAACGAATAAGAAAATTCAGCCTGCTTATTGACAGTTTCCAGGGGCATCAGAAGTTTTTCTTTTCATATACCGCATATAAGCATAAAATAGAAAAATAAGCAAAAATCAAAATGATAATGAAATTATATAAAACAAAGATGCTTGATTTTACACAAGCCTAGAATCTACAGACAGTTATGCAGGCTGGTTGAAGCAAATCACCATGTAAGCAAAAGTCCACCTGTCAAAATTCCCAATATTCAAAGGAACTTGTACATTCTTGGCCAGAAAGTAATGATTGCAATGACTTTAGGTCTGTTTTACCTTATGGGTAATTCCCACTTCAGACATTTGTGGAATATCCTCGAATGTCTGACAGAATTGAGTCACTCCTCTGGAACCTGAATCAACAGTATATTAAGAACAAGGCATCCTCAGCCCCCTCCTCACCTAATAAGGTGGTTGCTGCATAGAGGCAGAGAATCAATGAAGAGGTGTGTGTTTCTCTCCATTCACTACTATAGAAGTTATGGAAACTTTCTGTACCTCCCATTGCACAAAATGGACAGAGATGCATAGCTAACAGTCACCTCATCGAGGGTCAAAAGGGTCACAGAGATGGGACAACACAAGACCTATCTAGATAGTGAATCTTCTAGGTTTCCAAGGATCAAGGTCAGCACTTTTGGTGTAGAATTTGTGGGAAATGTCTCATGTGGGTAGAAACCAGTTCATAGTGGCAAAATCAGGAATTTGTAGTCACTCAAGTAAAAGGTCAGGGCTGGCAGAGTATGTGCAGTACAATAATTCAAGAAAACGAGATCAAAAGTAAGCTGCAGAAAGTCAGGGGTAATCCAAGTGAATCTAATCACTACAGAAACTAACAAAGTTATTGCTCAGGCAATGAGCATGGGGTGTGAGGGGTCCTTAAGTAGCAATAAAGTTCAGTAACAGAAAAGACAAGGACATTTTAGTTGCCGAACTGGGTGTGGTCAGGTAACATAGTAGAGTCAGTGAACACAGATAGCAGAGCTTAATTTGAAACAACATTCTGTCATCAGCAATGGACATAGTGAGAAAAGAGTGTGACATGGGACCTACTCCAATCAAATGTTTATGGATATGCCATAAATACACTGATGAGCAAAAGGGTAACAATGTTTTAAACTTTTGACTTTCAGGCTCCATATCTCACCATCCACTACAGCTTAGAACGTGAGACTACCATCATTTTATAGACAATCATCTTGGCTATCTCATACATAAACTGGACTTGCAACTATTTAGCATCTAATTAGTTATGCAGATTCTTGTAAAATACTAACAAAATAAAATTTTGAATTTTGGGCACAAAACAGTAACAATGCAGTTACATGACAAGAATCTGCATAACTAATCATAAGCTAAATAGTTGCAAGTCCAATTTATGTATGAAGCTGTGTGATGGTGAGATATGGAGCCTGGAAGTCAAAAGTTCAAAGCATTGTTACCATTTTGCTCCTCAGTGTATATCAGAAGTGAATATGATTTTAACTTGGTGAAAGACATGAACTAATGGAACGGTACAATTCAGGATTATCACATCTTCTACTTCTGACCTGTCCGCCTTCCAATTTGTACAGATTCATTTTGGAAAATTGGCTTGTCACAGTGAGATTTACACACAGCTGGGCTCACATGTGTAACAAATGATGGGAACATATCAGGAAAATAGCAGAATTCAGCTCCCATTCTTCTGGAGCTCCAAATCATCTGCTCAAATTGTTGCCTCAAACATTTGCAGATATGGGCAGCTAAACTTGTATGTCTTATAGCTATAGTAGAGGAATGTTTTCTCTTTAATACATGTAAAACTTTGAAAAACACTAAATAAATGGTGTCTATTATGATTCTGATAACTAGATTTTCCACCAAATCGGTTAAAACCCTGAAAGGCTGGTGTCACTACTCATATTTAAAGAGAGTTTGTGAGCTGTGAAACACCCTCCAAACTAGAGTAAGCAGCGTATAGGGTAAGTGATGCTTAGTCTGTTTATGTAATTTTTATCTTCGTACTTACTTGCATTCTGACGTTGTAATCCCACAAACCAGCAGTAAAATGCATTAAGAGGACTCCTGAGGACTCAAAGAGGAGTCTTCTCATTGTATTTTGCTGCTGGTTTGTGGGAGCACAGCGTCAGAATGCAAGTGAGTATGAAGATAAAAATTCTATAATCGGACTAAGCATCACGTGAAGCAGGTGAAGCCCACTTTTATTCATTTGTACCTACTTCTAAATTCTGGAGGAAGCCGTTAATAAGAGCTAGTTGCAATGCTTCCTGTGATATCCAGATGCTTAATGAGCTTCTACCCACCTACAGAAAGGGAAGAAAGTCCTCCAAATGTGAGGTAAAAATCCCACACGAGCTCCAAGGTGCACTTGGCATCATCTACCAATGAGACCAACCGTACACATAGGGCCGGTCTGCTGGACTCCTTTACCAGATGAAGCATTGCATGTTGTATTGTACACACTCGGGGTGCTGAGGGCAGGGCTCCTTCATGGAGTGGCTGGCGTCACTGTAAGGTATTGAACATTGCGATTTCCTTCAGTGTCTACCTATTCCATGTGTGCATCGCAGGCCAGGTTATTATCCCTATGTAGCAACCAGCAAGGCCTGCGATGTGTATTGCCTGTCTGTTGCAGACATGTCTTATCTACTCCAGCTTCACACTATAAGACGCACTGAACTTTTGGCCCCATTTTTGGGACAAAAATGTGTCTTATAGTCTGGAAAATATGGTAAGTGGACAATGATTGAGAACAGACATTCACAGGAACATTCATTTCCAATCATAGCCCAGCTTTTCAGACCGTGTACCAGTGCCTATTTTATGCCACCTCTGGAACTTGCTCCCATCCTGTGTCAGCTTTGCATGGAAAGGTGGCTGCACATGCACGGCTCTCTATTTTTATCTTTTTATATGGGAACAGCCAAACAAGCAGAACAGGCTGGTATATTTAAGTGGAAAATGTAGTAGTCATATTGGTAACCCATCGTTATGTTTTTCTGCTGGAAATTCTAGATGATGTTCAAAACCAAATTTCACATAAAACTTTTACTTCTACAGCAACAACAAATGGTATTGAAGCAATACTATTGATCTTCATAGTTTTCATAAGTGATCATTAATGATAATGGCAAAATATCAAGCTTCTTCCTACCTTTGGAGGTCAGAATTCAGGCGTTTTGGTATATGAGAGGTCTACTGGACCTGTTGATCCTTTAGATATCTTTTGTACTGCTCATGAAATAAGAGGTTGAGACTATTCTTAAAGGGGTTGTCCCACAAAAATATTCTACAGCTTTCAAACCAGCACTTGTATCTGAATTCTTTTGTAACTGCATGCAATTAAAAAATTAGCATAGCCACTGAGCTATTCAATAAAATGTATCTGTATAGCATCACCTGCTGTTTGCTCTTTTTCTTATTTCTTTGTCCTGTTCACTGAGAGGGTTGCATTTGCTCAGTTTCATCCTTCAACTGCCTTCTGAGCTGTGATAGGAAGAGCATGGACACGCCCCCTTAGCTACAGCAGAAAAGACACTCCCCTTGAGCTGCCAGCTTGATATAAATATAGCAGAGCAATGAATGGGGAGATCTCTGGATCCATGTGAGGTACAGGGCTGGTTCTAGCTTTGTTAGAAAGAGATTGCCATGTACTACATAATGTCTGATTTTTATTTTCTTACATTACTTTAAAGCTGCCTGAGAAGTCTTTAGCTTTCACTCAGTAAAGTTCTCCAACATGGAGTTTCTAATCATACATATGCTGTGTGCCTAAGGATGCTGACACATGTTCAGGTTTTTTAATGCATTTTTTTCAGCCAAAACCAGGAGTGGATTCAAAAAGAGTAGAAATAGTGTCTGCTCCTAATACATTCTTTCCTTTTATGATCCACACCTGATTTTGGCTTCAAAAACTGTATAAAGATTAAAGATGTTGGAGGGCAGGTTACCTCTAATCCAGATACAATATATAGGCAATTTCACACCTTTTATCAAAAATTATATTCACCGCCATCTGATCCCCATACTGAGGACACTACCTCTTTTCTTTCTTCCCTACCAATCCCTACATTACCCTCGTCTGCTAGGGAAACTCTTAATCATGATGTTACGGATGAGGAATTAGATCTTGCAATAGCATCTCTTAAATTGGGTAAGTCACCAGGCCCAGATGGGTTTTCTGCTTCATATTATAAGAAATTTAAAGATATAGTGACCCCCCACCTTAAAGGCCTCTGTAACTATATCCTTCATAATGGTACACTACCGCCCGACATGCTTACTGCGCTGATCACAGTTATCCCTAAGCCCAATAAAGACCCTCTCTGTCCCACCAGTTATCGCCCCATCTCCCTACTTAATGTAGATATTAAGATATTTACCTCTATCTTGGCTAAACGCCTTAACCACTACCTTCCCACCTTGATTCACTATGATCATGTCGGTTTCATCCCGGGGAGGCAAGCACCAGACAATGTTAGAAAGGTCTGTGATATTATCCAGTGGGCGAACACGAAATCAAGACCTTTCTCTTTATTGGCCCTAGATATTGAAAAGGCCTTTGATAGCCTCTCTTGGACTTACCTCTATCAAGTGATGTCTGCAATGGGCATATCGGGAGCCTTTTTATCTGCTGTCCGAACCCTATATACAACTCCCACAGCTTTTCTTAAGTTACCCACTAATAGCCCCGCCCCTGTCCATATCCACCGAGGCACTCGACAAGGTTGTCCCCTTTCTCCTGCCTTGTTTGCTTTAGCCATTGAGCCATTGGCCATTATGATCCGCACCAACCCCAATATAGCAGGAGTTCTGATTGGCACACGCGAATATAAAGTGAGCCTGTTTGCGGATAATATGCTCCTCACCATCACGCGTCCCTTAACTACTTTACCCAATTTGATGGACTGCTTAAGTATATTTGGTCGCTTTTCTGGCCTCCGGATCAATACTAAAAAATCAGAGGTGCTACACTATAATGTGCCACAACAGACTAGAGAGTTAATTTACCTTAATTTTGGATTTGCCCATAGGGACCACTATCTTTCGTATTTAGGGGTCAATTTGCCCAAAACTTTAAACTCTGCTTTTAAGTGGAATTACGCCCGCCTTATTCCTACGCTTCTTCAAGATTTACTTCATTGGAACTACCCCACCCTATCGTGGTTGGGCAGAATACATACAGTCAAAATGGTCACACTCCCGAGAATACTGTATCTATTTCGATCTCTTCCCACACCAATAACGGGCTCTGCTCTGAGAACCCTACAGACTGAAATTTTCCGTTTTATATGGGCCTATAAGAGACCGCGGATAGCCAGACATATCATGCACCTACATAAGAGTGTAGGGGGCCTTTCAGTCCCACACCTCTATAAATACTATGTTGCAGCTAGACTATCACAGTTGGTTTCGTTTAATGCTCTTTCTATCTTCCGCAATGGGTTGTCCTGGAGTCTGATTTATTGCACCCTGCATCTCCATTAGCATTAATATGGTCTCCTGACATCCCCTTGGGGACAATTGACCCAGCTGCAAAAATTCCCTATCTTATGTTACAACTTTGGAGGAAGGTTAGATTTAAATATAAACTACAAAGTCCCATTTCTCCCTTACTCCCAATATTCAGGAACCCCCTATTTCCACCTGGCCTATCACCAACTGCGTTCACGTGGTGGAAACACACTAGACTGCGCTGTGTTGGTGATTTTCTACTCCGCTCTCAGCTCATGTCCAGGGCATACTTCTTATCTACTTTCTCTCCCCCACCTTCTGAATTCTTCAGAACTTCCCAGATCTTCCACTTCCTAACGTCACAGATCCCAGCCACTCACATGATAGTATATACACCATTTGAGAGACTCTGTAAGTACAGAGCCTCAGAGAAGGGCTCACTCTCTTCTATCTACTCTATTCTGAACGCGTCACCCCCTGACGCTAAATTACCATTCATGCATGGCTGGGAGGTCGATCTGGGAGAGACTCTTACCGTGGAACAATGGGTTCAATGTTGCACTATAATTAGTAAAGGAAGCTGGCAGGTTACCTTAATGGAGACCTCCTTGAAGATTTTACATAGAACCTATTTTGTTCCATCTAGGCTACATGCCATCTATCCGACGGTCTCCCCTTTTTGCTATAGAGGTTGCCAGTCCATAGGAAACACCCTTCACATTTGGTGGACTTGCCCAGTGGTTCGTAGGTTCTGGACTAATATTAAAAGAGGTTTATATGAAGTATTTGGAAAAGACATTTCCCTATCAGTGCCTATATATCTCTTGGGCCTAAAACCACCAACACTCAATTATACTGAATATAAACTACTTCAATTTATTTTGATGTCAGCCAGGATCCACATAGCTTCCAGATGGCGTACGCCCTCCCTCTCAATATCAACCGTTATCCATAGGGTTAATACTATTACGTTGTATGAAAAACTTAATGCTATGCTACAGGATACCAGGGAGCGTTATCTGCAAGTTTGGGACCCCTGGCTGAAGTGCTCCAAGTCTCCTAACTTATAATATTACTTGTCTCTATAATATGACATCCCAAAAGATGGGAGATCACTTAATCTTTTCCTCCCCCCTCCTTTCCCCTTCTTGCCCTTGACCGGGGGAGCCCCAAAGACCGTCTTCTCTGTCTATGTCTTTCTTAGATATAGTTTCAACAGAATTAGACGACTCACGATTTTGGATATAACGTTTTATTGTTGTATAACTGTTCTGTTTATATCATTTATATACTCATTATATTACATGTGCAAATATCACCATAGGAGAAATGTATTTGCCTTCTGTATACATTCTTATGTTCTTTGTGTGATTTCTCCATGTATGCAATCATTTCAATAAATACTTTTTGGAATTAAAAACTGCATAAAGAAACCTTAATGTGTGGCAGCACCCTAAGCGTAGAACAGACATGGAAGACATTGGGCAGTCTAGACATGACCACGTTGTAGCCAAAAACTGCAGAGATGTGCAGGCCACAGGGTTTTCAACTATGTCTTGGCCGTGTCTCTAATGCCCATCTGTCGCAATGTTTGGGTCAACCATAAGACTGAAAATAGAGCTAATATACTGTACAACCAACTGATCTGCTGAGTTTAATCTGTGGGTGCACAGCATAACATAGCACTGGTGCAGTGAGCTGAGCAGGATGCTGCCATTTAGTGGAGAACACAGCAAGGTCATAAGTCATAAAATGACATGTATGTGCATATATGTATCTCCTAAATCACAATCCGTGGTCATAATTTTCTGTATATGCTGGAGACCTCCCAGGGGCTCCCACGCTCTTCAGTTATACACAGCCTACATGGTTAAAGTCTGCTCACAGATGGAGTTTGTCTTGTGTGGGTGCTGAGGTTAGAATAATGAATTTGTTACATACAAATGCCCTTGGTGAATATTGGTTTATATCAATTCATTCTGATGAGAAAAGTTAGGTAAGAAATAAGGGTAATGATAGTGCAAAGTTCCAGATAAAACCATAATATAAAAAGAAAAGCATGGACATTCTTCGTAAAATTGGATTTGATTTGCATCTCAAATTAAGGCCTTCCATCAGGTGATACTAATGTTACAGGATCAGGCATGTAAAGGGCAAAACACCACCACCTGTGAGGTGCCATCCACCAGTTACAGCTACCTCTGCACATGCCATTGTTCCGTGGATTTTTGTGCAGCATATACACAGCATTATGTCATTATATGGTTGTAGAACCACTGTGCCAACCAAAAGGTTTGATTTAGGGCTAGACCTAAGGGCATTAACCTGACAGTCCCGTGTTTTTCACCCTTTAACCCATATCCAGGGGTCAGGTTTTCATGGCAGGGGAACAACCAGGCTGCTTCCCTCTTGGAATAGTCCAGGTGTGGTTAGCTGCTGACCCATGGGTGTCAGAGACATGAGGGTTCAGGCAATACACGTAGTCAGAAAACAGACCGAGGTCAGGGCAGGCAGAGTATAGGCGTATCCATGAAATAAGTCAGAAGTCAGGGCAGGCAGCAAAGAATCCATTTATAAACAGGCAAGAGCCAAGTCAGACAGTGGAGAGTCAGAGTAGGTAAACGGGCAGAGGTTGTTACACAGGCAGACAATCAGAGCAGCTACTACTTTAGTAGGTAACTAGCAAGATAGACGACCTAAAGGGGAAGGTGCCTTGAATACCCAGATGTTACATAGTTAATACCGTCGAAAAAAATACATAAGTCCATCAAGTTCAACCAAGGGATAGGCGGGGATGCGAATCCCAGAACGAAGGACCAGCCATTGGCCCGGGAAAACAGGGGCAGGCGCTAGCCTTTAAAGAACTAGGGAGTGCACATGCCCTAAGAAAGACCTAGGGTTACTGGAGAGGAAGGACAGGCTGTGGCCTGCAGAAGAAAAGCACATTGAATTCTAGTGTTTAGACCCACTGCCAACAGCCAGAGGAGGAAAAGTGGGTCTGAGCTGTTGGGAAGCAGCAGAGCCAACTGGATGAGTGATGCAATGCCTGTGTCTACTTGGAGATGCAGGATAGCAGCAGACATGGGCCACCAGAGTAACACATTGTACAGCACCAGCAAAATGAATGAAGTTTTATTAAATCGCATCGACACGCTGAATAAAAACAGTCTTGTAAATCCTCCAGTGTGGATTTGAAATCTACAGTTTATCAATTTATGCTGTGGATCTCCACTGCATTTTTCAACCTTTACAGTGGAGAAGATGAAATCCATAACCATTTGGGCGAGTTGCCATGATTTTTGCCGCAGATGAACAAATAAAATTCACACAGAGCTTTTCTGCTGTATTTTCAGTCATGTGTGAATATACCCTTATTCTGCCAGATCCTGCTCTGCCTAGTCCTTACCTAGTGCTGTCAGCTGTTTAGCATTGTCTAAACTGCTGACAGATTCCCTTTAAAGGGAACCTGTCATCAACTTGCTGTTCTCACTAAAGGAAGGATAAAGTAGTGACAGAAATGTTGATTCCAGGTGGTCTGTCCCTCATGCGCTACAATTTAAGCGGTTGCTGAGAACTTGTTGTATAATTGTCATGGTTTCCCCTGGATTCTGCTGTCTCCGTACAGCAGCAGCATCAGGTTGCTGGGGGAACCTAGCATGCGGCCTGGCCCTCATTGACGTCGGAATCGCAGGCCAATGAAGAAGTGTGTCAGGGCTCCCGTGGGAATCTGCAATAAAAGACCGGCACCTGCACTATACAGGTGCCAATTAATTTCTTTTCCTCTGGCTCCCCCTACTGGTTCCTAACATAATTGAAGACTCCCCTGGCTTTGGATTTCTAAATTTGACTTTGTGACTATGGTTTTGGTTTCTGTCGTTTTGGTATCCCATATCCAACGTACAGTACTTGTGCTTTGTTGATTGGCTTTTGACCCTTTTTTCTGTATGACTACTTTCTCAGTGTTTGTTTGTTTGTCCCTGTTTGTGTGTCACCCTTCACATATTGCAGTATAGGGATTGTCGTCCAGTTGTGGGTCACTGCTTAGGGTTATCGTGCAAGTAGGTAGGGATAGTGGGTCCAGGCTGTATCGTGCTGTACTATCCTTGTTTTTGTGTGACAGTAGTCATTCTCCTGACAATAATCACTCCAGCCAGGGCTGGAACAGAGTCACAGCTGCCTAAGAGAAAAGTCACAATTATGCATAAGATTCTTTTCTCCTTTCCCACTTGCTGATGATTGGGAGAGAAGGATAATCATGACTCTTCTCAGGCAGACGTGACTCTTTTCCAGCCCTGGCTGCAGTGATTAAACAGCAAGTTCTCAGTAACCACTTAAATCATAGCACATGAGGGACAGACCGCTGATCAACATATCTGTCACTACTTTATCCTGCCCTCAGTGAGAACAGCAAAAAGTTGATGACAGGTTCCCCTTAAGTTCAAGCAGGACCTGCCTTTCTTGAAAAATAAAATACTGCATGTTATATGAACTGATTTGCTGGAAATGAATCATTTATTTAAGGATTTGTTCTGAATGCTATATTGGAAGTCATTATTTTTTCCTCTAATGCAGGGCAATTGGCATCTACCTGGTAATGATTTTTGCCTTCCTCTGGATCATCAGTGTAGGATTATAGGGAGGAATTTATCATTAGGAAAATATTTGAAGTCAGTTTTGCTTCAGTCTGTGTTGGAGTACTTTCTGCCACATTTATCAAACGTCACAGGTTGTTTGATAAATGTGGCTTGTCCTTAAACCTAACACTTCTGTCTAGAGAAGCTACTCCACTTTTCCTACTCCACCCTCCTCCTGGAGTGAGATTGCGACTATTTTGCGACTTTTTTTAAAAAGTCGCAATGATAAATCTGGAGTGAAACTCATTAACATGGCTAACCACACCCACTTTTCCACCCATATTACAAACTGGAGTGAGTTGTGTACACATGCAAAAAGTCGCAAAAAAATGCGCAAAAAAGTCGCAAAAGCCCTATCGTGCGACTTTTTGAAGACAGAATTCTGGAGTGAAGGTGTGATAAATCAGGGCCATAGAGTGGACTGGATGAATATGTGTCCTTTGGCAATCTTATTAACCATGACACTATGTATGTTATATTCAGCAGACTTACCAAACGATGGCTGCAAGGCAAAATAGGCATTGCAGATTCTCTTGCAAAAATCTAGGAAAGGATCAAAAATATATACTAAGCTCATTGGGTAAAACAAGTTTTAGGATGTGTTCACATAGACATTTCAGTGTTGGACTAAATAAAGATCCTTCAACCCATCACCGTCTATGCCAAACATTAATTTGCACATTCATTTTCATTCATTCATGTTTCATTACCCACCTATAAAAAATAGACTTTGGCGGCAACTGATTGGCTTCAAAATAGAACCATTGATGGTCCAGTCTACCAAACCCGAGCCATATCACCTCCCCTTGTGTAGGCTGTATATTTAGTGCCCAAAAAATCAGATCTCCTCATGGGAAAGCAGAAAGGTTTTTATGTGGGGCAAAGGTTTTTATACATTCCCATCATGGGATACCATCTTCTTTTTGGCAGAAGATCTCAGATCTCCTCATGGGAAAGCAGAAAGGTTTTTATGTGGGGCAAAGGTTTTTATACATTCCCATCATGGGATACCATCTTCTTTTTGGCAGAAAATGTCCAGCTTTTACAAAAATCTATAATACGGCCATGTAAGTAAAGCCTAAAGGTGTGCAAACATTTTCAAACCAGCACATTTTCCACATGGTTGTGTAATATAAAACTGGTTCCAATTCTTCTGGACCAAATCCAACTGCAAACCTTTAGCTTTACTCATCATCTAAATTCCATGCTTGAGAAGATCCCATCATTTTCTGGTTCCCTTCTAAGACTAGATTGAATACGTTCCCATCTCTGCTCCACTGAAGAAGGAAATGGGTTTGTTTTACAATAAAACAATAAATTACAATGGTGGTTTTAACCTAATCGTTTCTGTGTGGATCACAGTAGAAAGCTGCTATTTTGTCATAGAAGACACAGAGCAAGATTACAACAAGTCATTAAGAAAAAGTGTGTGCCTTAATTCAGACTGAAGCGTAGGAGATGTTGATTAAAACTGCAAGCTTGGAAACATGACTGGGTAGGAGTTAAGAATGAAAGGCTGTGCACAGCAACAAATGAGCTTCCTAATGAAGAAAAACAACATAAATGTGCTAAGACCGAGGTAATTAGCTGCTAACGAAACACTCATTAGCCTGGTCAGTAATGAAACGGAATGAAAGGGGAACTCCAAAAGCTGCATTCACTGAATTCCCTATTCACATAAACACAACATAAATTAACAGTACTGTCCACCACAAAGTCAAGCAGAGAAGGATACACCATAAACAAAGCAAACAAAAAATATATAAAAAAAGTTCCTACTTTGCACTATTTGCTTGGGAGGAAGCAATTTGTTTTCAGAATATCGGTTATTCTGGCAGTAAAGGCTCATAGGAGAGGTCTGAGCTATATACAGTGCATAATGCAATAAATTATGTATTTTTTTTTTTAATTATACGTCAACTAGAGCGCCCAAATTTCCACTAAGGACACCACCCCCATCCCACTTTGGAGGACTCAAAGTGACCACATAATACACAGTTGGTCATTCATTTGAATGGACACTTTGTAATACGACATTTTCCCTGCAGGGGCCTTAAAGAAGAACTCCCACAAAAAATTTTATTCTCTGACCTGTTAGCTACATCATGTAAACTGTAGTGAAGGTAATTTTTTTTACTGGACTGGTGGCTGTAGTTGTGAGTTATCCCCTCCCTTCTGATCCTCAGCTGTGTCATGTGAGCAGCACTCTGCCTCTCCAAATAACACAGCATCTAATGTGTGGACAGGAAGCCAGTTTCTCTATGTATTCCTATAGGAGCCTCAATGTCAGTCTCCTAGGAATGAACAGAGAAGTAACTGACTTCCTGTCCTGTGTCAGTTGGAGATCAGAGTGTTGGTCACATGACACAGCTGAGGATCAGAAGGGAGGTTATAACTACAATTTACATGTACCTTTCTAACAGGTAAGAGAATAAAATGTTTGTAGGGGTGCTTCTTGAAAGGGTATCTGTCAACAGATTTGCACCTATGATACTGGCTAAAATGTTACATGTGCGCTTGGCAGCTAAAGGCATCTTGGTCCCATGTTCATATGTGCCCGCATTGCTGAGAAAAACAATGATTTAATATATGCAAATGAGCTTCTAGGAGCAGCAGGGGCATTGCCGTTTCACCTAGAGGCTCTGCTCTCTTTTTCTGGAACTACCATGCCCTCTCCACTTTGATTGACAGGACCAGGCTGTGAAAACGTCATCACGCCTAGCAGTACTTAGGCTCCATAATTGTGTGTGAACAGCTTCCATCGACAATTAACATGGAGTTATAAGAATTGTACCCTCTACTTCTTAAGAAACTATGAACCATTAAGAGTTGAACCTCATTTTAGCAAGAATTTTCAACTACTATGCTTTGAATCTCTCCAGAGTAAAGCCTCCTTAAACGGGTAGTCTGGGCTTTTACTATTGATGACCTATACTCAGGATAGGTCATCAATATCAGATCGGCAGAAGTCTGACACCTAGCACCCCAGCCAATCAGCTGTATGAGGAGACGGCGCGTACAGTGTGCACGTGCCGTCTCTCTTCCTGTTCACTGCTGCGGTCTCTGGCCATAGACAGCACATTCTGTCTATGGCAAAGACAATACAAGCTTCTTCTGATCCCGCAGTCCAAATCTAGGTCACAGTCCGGTGAAGGTCAAGATGAATAAAGTGGCACTTTACTCTAATCTCAGGTGTGACTCACTGGTTGCACCCAACTGCACTCACACACCAAGCTGGTTTCTACACTTGCTTTTGTTAGTCTCATGCGGCTTTGTCACAGCCACGCCTGGCACTCTGTATATGTCCACAACTGACTCCACCTCAACCCACAAAGCATGCACACACCCCTATCACAGTTAAAGGCCATGTACCAATAAAAGAGTGTGAAGGTTAATGCATAGATAAACATGGCATGGCAAATACAGGAAAAGTGGTGTTCAGTGAATGCTAGCAGTCAGGGGCGGACTGGGAACCCAAAGTGGCCCTGGAAAAAACAAGTGTCCCTGTTTTGTAGTTGGGTCCAAATTGATGGAAGTCAGGGCCACCAATACCATATTGTGGTACATTATACCATCCAACAGAGTCAAGTACCACAGTCCATCACAAAATACTGCCATAACCTCCACAAAATACATCCCCTAAAACTTCCACTGTCTGGCTGTGAGGAGGGCTCAGATGGGCTCCTGGGCATCGGCCCACTGGGAAATTTCCCTGTAAGGTCTATGGCCAATCCACCCCGCTAGCAGTCCAATACACAAGAATACATTTCGATTCAGATGCACATTTTGTAAGGGGGTGAAGCTCAGGGTTGCAGATGACTCTGTTCAGCTGCCCCCATACAAAGTATTGGCTGCACTGGACAACCTGTTCATTCAAAGAGATCTGAAAGCACAATTTACTTGGTTTTGGCATAATGCCACAAGGACCCGACTGCCAAGAGCAGACTATCCTGCAACATCACTTATATACATTAGCTATAGGCAGTGGGATAAAGAACAAACCATATGTGGAAAACATTAGCATAGAAAATATAGCATGAAGTTGCTAAGAAACCTCCTCATGTTCTACAGAGACAACTCACTAGAGCCCGAGGAGTTAAACCGATTATTTTGTTGATTAAACCTCTTATTTTGCTGTCTGGCTAAGATTTCTTGCCGTTTTAACACCCACATGCACTCCTACTTTGAGCTTGTGAACCTCAAAGCTGTTTTAAAAGTGAGAAAATGTGAAAAGTCATATGGCATAAAATGGAAGTATATCACGAAACAAAGCCCCATGTGTTAATATCCTTCCTTTCCATCTTTCCATGATGTGACCTACAAGGGTTTAGCCTATCATTTTAGGTGAATTATCAGTGAGTCAGAATTTCTGACCCATGTGTCTCTTGTATGATGCACATTGCTAAGCTCCTGCTTAAGTTACAGTTTCTCCTGAGAGAACTACTCCAACTTTCCTCCAGTATAGTCTTGAGACTCCAAACAGCAGAGTAATAAATTACTACCAGCACTGAAGACACTGCTGCATAGGGTAAGGGTTTATAGCGAAGACCGAGTCCATGTCTGAGTTATGAAAAAAATATATAGCACTGTAACTCTGATGGGCAGCAATACATAACTAAGTTAAGCAAGTTTTAGGCAAAAAAAAACAATATTTCCTCATTTCCCTGGTTCTATTCTGGACCTTTGTTTACCTGCAATATCAACAATCCCTGCCCCTCCCCCTGCTCTGCAAAGGGAGTGAATACAAGTGCTGCCTAAGTGAAATGTCTGCCTGCTGGGATACTCAACAGCATGTTGTATGTGTAGAACTACAAGTCCCAGCTGTACAATGACGCTGCTGATGCACACAGGAACTTCCCCCTACCTTTCTTGTGCAATGGTCTGCATATCTTCTCTAGTCTGTCAGCTCCTGTGCCCAGCATTTGTCTCCTCACTGCCTGCAGCTATTCAGTAAAGCCTTCAGCCCTGAGTCTGTGCAGACTGAAGGGGTTAATGTTTTCCCTGAAAGAATCCAGGGAGATAGCAGAGAGCAGCAGCAGCCGGCAGTGCAGGGGGTCGTGGCCAGCACAGTGACGTCTGGTGTACAGACTCTTATTTGATCTCTCTGGCTTGTGCACGAAACATCAGCAGAGCAGGGAGATAAGCTGACATCACAGGTCATGTGACCCTCAGTTGTATAAAGGTATGGTTGCACAACATATAATAAACAATAAGAGTAGAAATAAATTTGGATATATGTGGCGCTATGCCGACTAAAGATAAAAGAGGAAGTCCTTAGTTACACATATTTGCAAATGCGTGATCATGCCCACTCACCAATCGTCACGGTAACTTCCTGTGGAGTGGGTCCCTACACTCATCTATGCCTCTGTTCAGACTACATCCAAGTCTCCATTATTCAGGGCGTGTGGAACCAGCTAAATAGGTATCTTACCAGGAAGTCCTGGGTGAATGGGCGTCGTCAGGTCCAAAAGGAGTATGCGAGACTCAGTATATAACGATAAAAACTATAATGAAAAGTTCGGACCAACGATATATATATATATATATTTTTCATAAGTGCATATCCATAAAGCAGAACTATAGATGTATAAAGGTATGGTTGCACAACATATTATAAACAATAAGAGTAGAAATAAATTTGGATATATGTGGCGCTATGCCGACTAAAGATAAAAGAGGAAGTCCTTAGTTACACATATTTGCAAATGCGTGATCATGCCCACTCACCAATCGTCACGGTAACTTCCTGTGGAGTGGGTCCCTACACTCATCTATGCCTCTGTTCAGACTACATCCAAGTCTCCATTATTCAGGGCGTGTGGAACCAGCTAAATAGGTATCTTACCCACTCCACAGGAAGTTACCGTGACGATTGGTGAGTGGGCATGATCACGCATTTGCAAATATGTGTAACTAAGGACTTCCTCTTTTATCTTTAGTCGGCATAGCGCCACATATATCCAAATTTATTTCTACTCTTATTGTTTATTATATGTTGTGCAACCATACCTTTATACATCTATAGTTCTGCTTTATGGATATGCACTTATGAAAAATATATATATATATATATCGTTGGTCCGAACTTTTCATTATAGTTTTTATCATGTGACCCTCAGTGACATCTGAGAAAGCAGCAATTGTACAAGCACAAAGTGCATGGAAAAGCTGTTATATTTGATTAGTTAGAAACATACAAAGAACAAAAAAATAACTCGGACAACCCCTTTAAGTGCTGAATTGCCATCAACCAACCTGCCTCCATATCCTTACTGGTGCCAGAGAAAATTGCACTTAAACCTGCTGCTACTGAATGTAATTGAACTTCTACGTTGCACTCAGTAAAAAAGACTTTGTTACGTTTGGTCCTGGCCTCATTCTTCAGTTCTTTTTCAAACAAGCAGACTCGTGTAGATCACTTTACCTCATTCTGTTCTATGTATTGTTAGATGAGCAGTAATCTGCACATTCACACACCACAGGTGAATCAACAGTGTTTCTTTTTTATCATTTTATAGATAAATCCATCGTTATATAGAAACATAAAACATGAGGGATGGTGAGATTAACATCACTCTGACCTCCTCCCCTCCACACGACATTTCGGGGGAACATGCTGGACAATCACATGCTAGAATAAATATAACATTATATTTAAAAAATGCAATAATATATCAAAACATTAATGAATATATCATTCATCGCTACAAAAACCCTTAATTTTTAAAATAATCAATTAAATATACCTCAGTAAAAAGCATTGAAGCAGCATATTTCATTCATTCCTTTCATTGTCATTGAATCCAATTTCACTATCCAATAGGTCTGTCTCTGTAATAACAATCTTCTATTTTCATCCTCATTTCCTTTATAATTTACAACCTCCATAACCTGCCGTTTGAAATCCGAAACCTGATGTGCACTATCTGCAAAATAAAAATGAAGCAATACAGCGCCTCTTAGAAGATCCAAAAAGGAATGTGGATGGGCGCCCGAACAGGAGCTCTGTCCACAATAAAAGGAAAATACATACAATGCAACGGCACACTGCTAACCAGATAAAGCACAAAATGCCATAGAGATATGAAGTATTCTGGAGCTAATGCTATGCTTGTTTAGTAAATTAGAGATTTTTGGCAAATATATTTTGTACAAAATTATCTGGGCCCGTCCACCAAATCGTCCAGGTGATCTCTGTAGAACAGGAACCTAACACTATTTCCTACCTGTTATGTACCAACCTTGGCTTCCGTATAATCAGGGGGTGTTTGGTTCCACATGCATGCTAGGTTCCCTCTGCCTTTTTCCATTTATGGTGCTTCAAAGGCCTCCCCTAATACAGGGATGCAGGTACTAAGCATGCATGCCGAGTCCACTCGGCTTTATAGTTACACTAGTTAAAATCAGCCCATGGAGCAGGCGGGGCTAGTCTGGAGTGCATGACCAAATGGAGTAGCCACACCTCCAGTACAAACTTACAAAGAAAAAAAGGGGAATTTCAGTCAGCACATTCCAGTGCGCAGGTGCACGTTGCTATGCCTAAATGCACAAGGAAAGGAAAATACATACAATGCAACGGCACACTGCTAACCAGATAAAGCACAAAATGCCATAGAGATATGAAGTATTCTGGAGCTAATGCTATGCTTGTTTAGTGAATTAGAGATTCTTGGCAAATATATTTTGTACAAAATTATCTGGGCCCGTCCACCAAATCGTCAAGGTGATCTCTGTAGAACGGGAACCTAACACTATTTCCTACCTGTTATGTGCCAACTTTGGCTTCCGTATAATCAGGGGGTGTTTGGTTCCACATGCATGCTGGATCCACTCTGCCTTTTGCCATTTATGTTCTCATGTAAGTCCAAAATTTAAAAAAAGGGAGAGGCAGCAAGTTTGGCCTGGACGTTGCATGTACTTGGATTGCCATTAAATGGATTAAAAGATCACAGCTTGTTTTCACCACTGCAAATACAGGTGCTTGCTACGGGTGCTATGGGTGCTGCAAAATGTTGGGCAACAGATATTTCTTTAAATTTATCCTCATCTTTCTTCTCTTTCACCCCCCTCTAATATTTGAACTACAGATGCAGCCAAGCGAAACTTGATGGTTGATGCGTTAATTAAAAAATGGCACAAAAAGGTTAAGGCTACTATCACACTAGCGTTTCTATATTCCAGTATTGAGATCCGTCATAGGGTCTCAATACCGGAAAAAAATGCTTCCATTTTGTCCCCATTCATTGTCAATGGGGACAAAACGTAACTGAACAGAACGGAGTGCTCCAAAATGCATTCTGTTCCGTTTGGTTGCGTTCTCAAACTGGAGAGCAAACCGCAACAAGCTGCTGTTTTCTTTCCGTCATTGGATGCTGAGCAAGACGGATCCGTCACTACCCACAATGCAAGTCAATGGGGACAGATCCATTTTCTCTGACACAATAGAAAACGGATCCGCCCCCCATTGACTTTCAATGGAGTTCATGACGGATTCGTCTTGGCTGTTAAAGATAATACAACCGGATCCGTTCATAACGGATGCAGATGGTTGTATTATCAGTAACGGAAGTGTTTTTGCTGATCCCTGCCGGATCCAGCAAAAACGCTAGTGTGAAAGTAGCCTAAGGCTACTTTCACACTAGCGGCAGGCCTGATCCGGCAGGTGAAGGGTGCTGCCGGATCAGGACTGCCGTAGCGACATGTGTGGAGCCGGAACCGCGCTCCGGCCCCACACATGTCACACAGTACATACATACACACATACAGACACACACACACACGTATACACAGACAAATACACATACATACATGCTCCCGGCAGGTCTTCAGAGCGACGGAGAAGCAGGACGGCTCACACAGGTGACATTCCCCACAGCGCCCTCTGCTGGGCGCCTGGTGGAATCGTCACCTGTGCGCGCCGTCCTGTCCCTCCGATGCTCTGAAGACCTGCCAGGGTGTATGTAAGTATGTATGTGTATTTGTATGTGTATATGTCTGTGTATGTTTATGTGTATGTCTATGTCTGTATGTCTGTATGTGTGTATTGTGTGTATGTGTAGCCGGATCCGTCATGAACTCCATTGAAAGTCAATGGAGGGCGGATCCGGTTACCATTGTGGTCACACCAGACGGATCCACCCTCATTGACTTGCATTGGGGGTCATTCCTGATCCGTCTTGGTGTGGATGCCTGGACCGGAGAGCAAACCGCAGCATGCTGCGGTTTGTTCTCCTGTCTGAAGACGGAACGGAATGCTTTCAGGAGCATTCCGTTGTCTTCAGTTCAGTTTTGTCCCCATTGACAATGAATGGGGACAAAACTGAAGCATTTTATTCCGGTATTGAGCCCCTATGACGGAACTCAATACCGGAATTTTAAAACGCTAGTGTGAAAGTTGCCTAACTCTTTCAATGTATTTCAATGGCTTTTATCACAAAATGGCAGGAGATAACACTGTGACATGTGTTATCAGAGTCAATTTTAGCTCGGCAGCATCAGTACGTTCACTTATCCTAATCCTTATTGAACAAGATGTTTGGTCCATATACACCTTGCCGAACAGCACTTTAAGCGATAGATCACATTGGGTGATTCATAGGTAGCAAACTCTTTAATCTGTATCCTATTGTCTTTAGTTGGATGAACAACAATATCTCCCTTAATCACTAAGTAACAATTCCCAGAGCTTAAACAAGGATACGTTCCTCTTCTCTAAGCTGTCAAAAAGCTCTATCTTTTTTCTCCATATGGACATCACTCGTAATTAGCATATTGTTCAATGAAATGCCCTTCTTCTATGTAAAAAGAGAATCAAACATCTTACCATATTTCTGGTCATGCGTGAGCACATTGTAATATTTCAACCTAGTTCTCTTTATCAGCCTGGGATGATGATCATACCTAGAAACATACATAAATTATTTCTTTTTCTTGTTTTTATTTTTTATTCTTCTCATTTCCTCTCTTTTCTTAAAGTCTAAATCTTTCCCAATCTTCATCACCTCTTTTTTCTTATATCTGCATTGAACTTTTCTACTATCCGCACTCTGTTCTTATCATAGTCATTATCTGAGCTAGTTATCCTTCTTGCCTGTGTAAAATGGCTCCTGGGAATACTTTAAAAAATACGAAGAGCATAGTGACTGGCATGTAATAACAAATTATTATGATCCGTAGACTTCATTCTTCGGCTCTACATTTCCACTGCAACGATCCCCAGGGGAACTGTCTGAGGGAGTGTATCAGGACAGCACACTTCAACTTGGCCACTAACACTGCTATCCTCTACATAGGCTCATCTGAGGGTCTCTTCAACCTCACAGTTCAGTTTCTGTTCAAGTCCGTGTTTAAAGGGGTTATCCAGGAAAAGATATTTATGACTTGTCCTAAGTCATCAGTGTCAGATCTGTGGAGGTGTGACACCTGGGACCCCCGCGATAAGCTGTTAGAACAGGCCTTGAGCACAGCAGCCTCATCCTAAGCCAGTGACATCACTGTATATCAGTCACATGGCCTAGCTGAAGCTCAGCCCACTCAATTCAATGGGGCTTAGCTGCAATACCAAGCACTGCCACTATATGATGTATGGCGCTGTGCTTATCATTTCCCGTATAACCCCTTTAAAGGGGTTGTCCGAGTTCAGAGCTGAACCCGGACATACCCTTAATTTCACCCAGGCAGCCTGCCTGATGTTAGCATCGGAGCATCTCATGCTCTGATGCCCTCCTTTGCCCTGCGCTAATTCCTTTGCCCAGTTCCAGTGACAAACCGGGCTATGCCAGGTGGAGGCTTCTGCCCAGCAGGGAGCCCGGTTATGTCACCGGCACTGATGGGCTGGCTTTAGCGCTGCCCTAGCCAGTAAAACGGCTAGGGCAGCGCTAAAGCCAGCCCATCAGGGCCAGTGACATCACTAAACTCACTGCCGGGCGGAAGCCTCCACCCGGCAGTGTGTGTTAGTAAACAAAAGAGCCCTTGACCTGCACAATCCAGCGCAGGGCAAGGGAGGGCATCGGAGCATGAGATGCTCCGATGCTAACATCAGGCAGGCTGCCTGGGTGGGCTGCCAGCTCTGAACCCAGACAACCCCTTTAAGTTATCCTGGTCTGTCTGTGCTTCCACCACGGTTCCTGCCTGCTTTGTCCCTGCATTCACCACAACCATGACCCTGCCTGCAAGCTCTCCCAGTTTCTACAGTTCAGTATTGCAAATATCTGCAGTTCCAGTATTAGAGACTGCTTCTGTGTCTCATCTATCCAACCAATGTTCCTACAGTTAAGTTATGCCAAAAAGCACATAGTCAGCATAAAAGTGACTCTTCAGACTACAGCGGCAGTTTTTGTTTGTTTTCTGTGTCTAGAGCTCCTGATACTTGCACCAAAATCCCTGACCCCAGTGGGTCATCTGCCAACTATCCTGGGATTATCCTAAGAGGTAGCAGTCTGGTTTCTCCTCTGCAGCAAAGTCCAGACCACTGTACAGGGGTTAAAGGGTGAATACCAGTGGAGTGCCAGAATGACACCCTTAAGGTTTAGCCCAAAGCCAAACCAGTTAGTTGGCACAGTGGATCCACACTCACTGATCCATAACACACACACATATATATATATACACACACACACACAGAATTTACAAATAGGCAAATCTTCTAAACGGTACATTTTATATAAATACATTCTATTTGTAATAATATTGGTATGGCTATATCTAATTATACAAACTACATTTGTGAGATGCCCCTTTAAGTTTCCTTAGAGTAGAAGCTCTAGCATTTGCTTCCTCTCCTCTTGCTGTCTCACTGTATCTTGAAAAGACCATTTGTGGTCGAAACGTTGCACTAAGTGGTGAATGAACAGAATTGTTTGAAGACCTGGGAGTGCTGCAGTTTAGGCCTCTTTCACACTAGCGTTAGCACGGATCCGGCACCTAAAGGGTGCCAACGGATCCGTGCTAACGCTGATACATGTGTGGAGCCGGAGCAGCGCTCCGGCCCCACACATGTTAACATGGAACAAGACACAGACATACAGACATACACACATACAGACATACATACTCACATACTCCAGGGACGCCGGCAGAACGTCTTCACGCGCCTCCTGCGCGCAGTGATGACGATTCCCCACAGCGCCCTCTGCCGGCGTCCCTGGAGTATGTGAGTATGTATGTGTGTCTGTATGTATGTCTGTATGTATGTATCTATGTATGTAGCCGGATCCGGAATGACCCCCCCATTGCAAATCAATGGAGGACAGATCCGGATTACTGGTGTGTCCACACCAAACGGATCCATCCCCATTGACTTGCATTGGGGGTCATTCCGGATCCGTCTTGGTGCGGATGCCTGGACCGGAGAGCAAACCGCAGAATGCTGCGGTTTGTTCTCCGGTCTGAAGATGGAACGGAATGCTTTCAGGAGCATTCCGTTGTCTTCAGTTCAGTTTTGTCCCCATTGACAATGAATGGGGACAAAACTGAAGCGTTTTTTTCCGGTATTGAGCCCCTATAACGGAACTCAATACCGGAATTTAAAAACGCTAGTGTGAAAGTAGTCTAATTCCTATATCCTATAAAGATTGCAGAGAACACCAGAGGCTGGGACGCTGGATGGCATGGTCAGTAGCGTCTGTGGTGGCCACAGGGTACAACAGTAGGAATGCGACTGGCAGAGACTGTGGGCCTAACAATATATATGTGTATATATATATATATATATATATATATATATATAAAGTACAGACCAAAAGTTTGGACGCACCTTGTAGATTCACACTGAAGGCATCAAAACTATGAATTAACACATGTGGAATTATATACTTAACAAAAAAGTGTGAAACAACTGAAAATATGTCTTATATTCTAGGTTCTTCAAAGTAGCCACCTTTTGCTTTGATTACTGCTTTGCACACTCTTGGCATTCTCTTGATGAGCTTCAAGAGGTAGTCACCTGAAATGGTATTCCAACAGTCTTGAAGGAGTTCCCAGAGATGCTTAGCACTTGTTGGCCCTTTTGCCTTCACTCTGCGGTCTAGCTCACCCCAAACCATCTTGATTGGGTTCAGGTCTGGTGACTGTGGAGGCCAGGTCAACTGGCATAGCACGCCATCACTCTCCTTCTTGGTCAAATAGCCCTTACACAGCCCGGAGGTGTGTTTGGGGTCATTGTCCTGTTGATAAATAAATGATGGTCCAACTAAACGCAAACCTCATGGAATAGCATGCCGCTGCAAGATGCTGTGGTAGCCATGCTGGTTCAGTATGCCTTCAATTTTGAATAAATCCCCAACAGTGTCAACAGCAAAGCACCCCACACCATCACACCTCCTCCTCCATGCTTCACGGTGGGAACCAGGCATGTAGAGTCCATCCGTTCACCTTTTCTGCGTCGCACAAAGACACGCTGGTTGGAACCAAAGATCTCAAATTTGGACTCATCAGACCAAAGCACAGATTTCCACTGGTCTAAAGTCCATTCCTTGTGTTCTTTAGCCCAAACAAGTCTCTTCTGCTTGTTGCCTGTCCTTAGCAGTGGTTTCCTAGCAGCTATTTTACCATGAAGGCCTGCTGCACACAGTCTCCTCTTAACAGTTGTTGTAGAGATGTGTCTGATGCTAGAACTCTGTGTGGCATTGACCTGGTCTCTAATCTGAGCTGCTGTTAACCTGTGATTTATGAGGCTGGTGACTCGGATGAACTTATCCTCCGCAGCAGAGGTGACTCTTGGTCTTCCTTTCCTGGGGTGGTCCTCATGTGAGCCAGTTTCTTTGTAGCGCCTGATGGTTTTTGCGACTGCACTTGGGGACACTTTCAAAGTTTTCCCAATTTTTCGGACTGACTGACCTTCATTTCTTAAAGTAATGATGGCCACTCGTTTTTCTTTACTAAGCTGCTTTTTTCTTGCCATAATACAAATTCTAACAGTCTATTCAGTAGGACTATCAGCTGTGTATCCACCTGACTTCTGCCCAACACAACTCATGGTCCCACGCCATTTATAAGGCAAGAAATCCCACGTATTAAACCTGACCGGGCACACCTGTGAAGTGAAAACCATTTCAGGTGACTACCTCTTGAAGCTCATCAAGAGAATGCCAAGAGTGTGCAAAGCAGTAATCAAAGCAAAAGGTGGCTACTTTGAAGAACCTAGAATGTAAGACATATTTACAGTTGTTTCACACTTTTTTGTTAAGTATATAATTCCACATGTGTTAATTCATAGTTTTGATGCCTTCAGTGTGAAGCTACAATTTTCATAGTCATGAAAATACAGAAAACTCTTTGAATGAGAAGGTGTGTCCAAACTTTTGGTCTGTACTGTGTATATATATATATATATATATATATATATATATATATATACGCGCACAGTATATTGTGAAAAAGGCAATATAGGATCAAAAGAAGGGTATTTCTAGATTTTTAAAAAATTTGAGTATTGTTTTTAATGTAAGTATTCCTTTAGGGTCCATCTACACACTTTTTGTGGGTCATTTATCATGCTCATCTGCTTTTTAGAGTGCGATTAGACAGGCATAGTGTAGTTTGCATAGTATTCATAAAGCGCAAGTGATGAATTAGGCAATTTTTCTTAGTATTCATCAGGGTGCAGATCGTGTGCAATTAGACCACTTATTGGGCTACTTTCACACGAACGTTGTGTTTTGCGATCCATTGTTACAATGCCTATCCTTGTCCGCAAAACGGACAAGAATAGGACATGTTCTATTTTTTTTTGCGGGGCTACGGAACGGGCAAACGGATGCGGACAGCACACAGTATGTTCTCAGTATTTTTTGCGGACCCATAGAAATGAATGGGTCCGCATTTTTCATGTGAAAAATGCGGATCGGAGTCCGCAAATACTGTAGTGTGAAAGAGGCCTTGGTTGGATCACAAATTAGGTGCAAAAGTGCAGCAAAAAAAGTTGCATATTAGATTAAAAAGTTTACATTTAAAAAGACACGGCAGTATACATGTTTGTGAAAAGGACGTCTACCCACTGGTGCGACTATTTTAACAAAATTGTCACACTGCCTGTCAAAAAGCAGGCGAACAGAACTACTCCACCCCTGGAGAGGAGTAAAAATTTAAAATGTTTTAGCATCTAATTCATGCTAAAAAAAGGTGCACCTACATAAATATACAGAAAAAAATGTGCAAAAAATAACAACTCCACCAGAATTAGTCTAAAACTGAAAATTATCGCACAAATGCCTCCAGAGCAGGTGCACATCCATTAGTAAAAAATTATACAATCTAAAATAGGAAAAATGAGACTAAAACAAAACTAAAAAAAAACACAAAACTAAAAAATAATGAATGACCCCCTTTGTGTTTTAAAACACATGTATAAAATGCTATACCACAAGTGCTATGCTGTATTTTTTAGGCTTTTTTCCACCTATGTTTAAGTTCTATTTAGAAGCCTATTGAGAAAAAACATCAGAAAAAACTGTGGGGTCCATTAAAAACTGTGGTGAGGGAAAACTGGCTTAGTTGCCTATTTAGGTCCTTTGAAAAAAAAAGGTGGAATCTGATTGGCCGCTGTGGGCAACGAAAACGGTTTTCATTTACACCAGTTTGATGAATCTCCCCCACCATACCTACGCCTGTTTTAGGGCGTACAACTAGACTGGTGTATTTCATTCGTCTAGTCTTTCTTTTGCCGTTCATGAATCAGACTAGGCGTATTTTTATTAGTCTGACCTCTGGTGGTTCTTTTTCAGTCCTACAGGTTCATATTCACTTAGACTGGTCTAATTTATTTGTGCATGAAAAAAAGTTGCAACTGTTTGGAGAAAAGTCACACGTCTCGGGGAAAATTGCACTTCACTACTCAAAACAGACAAAGAAAAGTACGCCAGCCCTGGAGTGGAGTGGAAATTAGAGTGTTTTTGCAACACATTCAGGCGCATAAAAGGCATACTCTACATAAATAGGAAAAAAAGTTGCAAAAGTTGGAAAAAAAATTGTCAAAAAATCTAAATAGGTGAATGAGATGCAAAAGCCTCCAAAACAGGCGCAATTTCAGAAGTAAATGCGACTAAAAAAATAAAACTGTCTAAGGCCTCACACACACATCCGTGGACCACGGTCTGTGAAAACCCGTCCTGCTGTGTGCACAAAGTGCACAGCGTCATAGCAACCAATGACGCCGTGCGCTCGCGCTCTCAGCAGGACGGCAGGCTGGGTATTTCTGGAGTATGGTCCACGGGTGTGTGCATGAGGCCTAAAACAGCTTTTTTTTAGACTAAAAACAGGTGCAAACACTATAGTAAATGTGCCCCGATGTGTATGTAGACTTTAATTTTGTGCTACAGATTTAGGGCTCATGCACACGACCGTGGCCTGTTTTGCGGTCCCCAAATTGGGGATCCACAAAACAAGGATACAGGCCATGTGCGTGCCACATTTTGCAGAACGGAACGTCCTGGCTTCTATAGAACAGTCTTATCCTTATCCATATTCTATTTTGTTTGGGTACATAAATATGTTTTGCAGCCCCGTTGAAGTGAATGGGTGCACATCCGACCCTGCAAAAAATGCAGATGCAGAGGAAAATACGTTCATGTGCATGAGCCCTTAAGGAAGACAAAAAGAGCAATACCACTGAAAATGTGTCAAATGCTTGTGAGACTGTCCTAAAGGTGAATTATGACCTTTTTTGTCAGGATGAGGGCAGATAAGCCTGCATATTCACAATTTGTCCCATGTATCATGCTTGCCAGTAATCAGTGTAATACTCTCCATACTGCCTATAGTCATTGCATATAAAACTCTGTAAATATACTGTAATCATTCCTGGAGGAGGGCAAGGGGATAAATGCTTTGAGGTCGGAGGTGGTCTACGTAGCAGTTTCTGTTTGTATCCACTGAAGCGTTAAAAAGAAAGAAAGAAACTGATTTTCCTTTAGAAGTGGAGACTCACACATGTATATTTGATGAAATTGCTCAACTTATTCATGCTGAAAATGCTTGCCTTATAATTATGCTTTTTTATGTCCCGTTCTCCTGCTGCGCCTTTTCGTCAAATAGAAATATGGCACATCTTTGAAGTGGGTGTGAGGGTGTACAATTTTTTCCCCCCAAAGACCCACTAATGAGGCCTCCCTTTAAATTTGCTCTTTTTATTTGGAGACAAATTTCCCATCCCCTAATTTGCTTGAAGAGGAAACAATAGCCTCCGGGCCTCGCTCCGCTCTCCTTAATTATTTTTTGATCCTGTGGTGAGCCGACATTCTGGCTGTGCCCCAGGGCCATAATTTTCTTTGAATTCAACATACCCATTACTCTCTCCTGGGTACAAAAAGTCATAATTAATACTGACTACTCTCCAGAGTAATGTATTAAACATATGCATGTTGATGGCAGAATCATAACATTGTATATTGAAACGTGCTGAATATAAAGTTACGGTCAAATCTGCAATAAATTTTCCTCTTTCTGAGAATATTGCATTTTCTTTTCGCTATGATCTGGAATTATGATATAGCGCTTTTAGGTTTTTGTGGCGGTTTGTTGAGCCAAGGCAAGAAGTGGGTTGGAAAGGAATGCGAAATATAAGGGAAAGACATAGGCCTTGTGCACACAACCATTGGATGTTTTGTAGAGCACAAATTGCGGATCCGCAAAACACGGATACTGGCCGTGTACAGTCAGCATTTTGCAGAACGGAACGTCCAGCCCATTATAGAAACAGTCCTATCCTTGTCCGTAAGGCAGATAAGAATGGGACATGTTCTATTTTTTTTTTTGCGGATGCCACAGAACGGACGTACAGATGTGGACAGCACACGGTGTGCTGTTTGCATTTTTTTGCGACACCCATTGAAGTGATATGGGTCTGCATCCGACCCGCAAAAAATTTGGATCGGATGCAGACCAAAAATACGTCCGCGTGCATACGACCTTAGGGCGAGATTTATCAAAACTGGGGTCAAGGAAAACTGGCTCAAGGCTCATGCACACGGATGTGCCCGTATTGTGGCCCGCAAACAGTGGGTCTGCAATATGTGGGCACCGGCCTTGTGCACCTTGCATCACAGATGCGAACCTATTCACTTGAATGGGTCCGCAATCCGGAAGGTCGGTGCAGAACGGAGTGTGAATGGGCCTGCACAGTGGTCACATACCTTTCTGTGACAGGTCACTTTAGACTCCAAGGGAGTAAGTAGTATAAAAGTTTGATACCTGTTTCCTGTACATCGAGCCATTGAGGAGTCAGGGCAGAGGATGGGACTGGAAGTGGCTCTGAATATAGGATGGGTCAGTGGTTTCCCTCAGGCTGTTTCTCCCTAAGGCTGCTGCAGTGAGAGGAAGGTGCACCCTTTCTGCTCTTTGGGCACTTCCTGTAGTTAAGGCTCCTGCCCGATAGTATTTTGGGGTGTCCTTGATGTTAGAGGTGGTATGGGTGCCAGGCAGGAGAAGTAGTAGTGCAATGGCCAGCCTATGGTGTAATAGGAGTCAGGAAGCCAGGCCAGAGGTAGAAGAATGAAAGTCTCTTTTTACTTCAGTGCAAAATCTGTACATAGTCCAAATCCTTTCCCAGATGAGGTACGTGGTATGAGGTATAAGGTATCTTGGTATGCTGTCTTATTAAAGTCTCTCTCTAGAATCTTTGGCTAACAAGTGTAATCTGGCAGTTGTGGCTGTAGTGTCCACTGTGGGATACAGGTTTTTAGAGTCATATTTGCCCAGGACATGGTTAAAAGGGTTATCCAAGACATAATCAGACCTCTAGACGTGGCAGGCCCGCACTGTTGATGACTCACCTGGACCTTCACTTGATTAGGTCTATGTGGCTCCAGCACAACTTCCGCTCCCCTCTGCACTGACATCAACATCCTTCGACGGGGGGGACACGTGACCATCGCAGCTAGTCGCAGGCCAAAGGGGTGACCTGCTCCCCTTATGTCACAGGTGTCTTAACTGCAGTCCCTCACAAGCATCAAAGTCTATAATTACTGACGATGCAGGTTACTTTGCTGACTCTTGCGGTTTAGCGATGTAGATTCCAAGTTCTTGTCTTTCTTTCTCTCTCTTGCTCTTTCTGAAGCACAAGTAGTAACTCTTACAGAGATCTGTTAAAGGGAGTCTGTCACCTCCATAGCCCCTATAAAGCATTCTGACTTGTAGAAGCTGTAAAAACGTACTTTAATCCATATGTAAATTAGCTGTTGGAAGTGCCTGGAGGCGGAGCTCACCGCCGCGGAGCCCGGGCTCGTCTGCTTTTTTAAACGCTCTCCCCGCCCCTCTCACTGCCTCTGTCCGCCCTTCTCTTCACTTGCGTCCTCCATCTGTTCCAGGCTCTTGTCGGCACGGCATTGGCGTTGTTAGGCCAAGGAGCCCTTTTTAAATAAAGAAGTGACTCTGCCCTGAGACAGAGCCACCGGGGATCACTGGACTCAGATCCTGAGTCACCCGAGCAGGGCAACCTAGGAACCAAGCAGCCGGAAAGGCAAGCTCCCGAAGGAGGACAGGGGATGAGCCCCAATGCCCGGAAGGCAACTGCGCACACGCACTCAATGCGCTCAGTCTGGGACCAGCACAGGATACCCAGCTCTCAATCGGACCACGTGTGCCGAGTTCCGCGCCTCCCGGAGGAGGTTGCAGCCCAACACACAATGTGGCCTCCAAACACACACACTGGCGCACACTAGGGTTCCGCGCCTCCCGAAGGAGGTTGCAGCCCAACAAACACAACTCCTGCCTAGACCACAGACTACACCTAGTGTGCAACCAAGGTCCTAGTCACAAAGCAGAGCGACCGGGTCTCTAGCTTAGCAAAGCAACAACAAGGCACCGGCGCCTGCTGCCAATACTGAGGGGTTTTTATAGTGAAGCAACCAATTAACAGGGCGGTGCTTCCTGTGCAGGACTGGCGGATGTGACATCATCTGTAGCCTCGAAGTATGGGCACATGATCACCTCCTGGCGGAAGTGACATCACAGGCAGGGTCAAGGTCGGAGCTTATGACCACTTCCTGTGTCTGAACCAAAACAAAGTGTCTTAAAGCGACAGTGTCGTAATTAGACTACAAGCGCGCGCGTGCACGGCGTCGGTGCCCACGCCTTACAGTACCCCCCCTCAGGGCCCCTCCTCCTCCTCCAAAAGGCCGCAATCAGATCTGGGGCATTCAAATTATCCTCTGGCTCCCAGGTCCGTTCTTCAGGGCCGAATCCCACCCAGTCCACCAGATAGGATGTGACACCTCGTATAGTCCTAGAGTCAAGGATCTCCCGTACCTCGTACTCGGCCTCAATGGTTTCAGGCTCCTCTTGTAAAGGAGGAGAGAACCTATTCAGCCGTACAGGTTTGAGAAGAGAGACATGAAAGGAATTTACGACTCTCCATGACAGAGGCAGTTTAATACGATAGGTGACTGGGTTAATTCGGGACAGTACCCGAAAAGGACCGAGAAAACGGGGCGCAAATTTCAAAGACGCCACTCGGAGCCGAATGTATTTTGAGGAAAGCCAGACCAGATCTCCAGGCGCGAACTCCGGACCGCTGGAACGTCTGCGATCAGCATGATGCTTCATTTTGGTCTTGGAAGCAGCCAAGGAGGACTGGGTCTGTTGCCAGACATCTCGCAGATGTGCGGCGAAATCCGCAACAGCGGGCATCTCTGCCGTGACGGGTAAAGGAAGAGGAAGGCGGGGGTGTTGTCCATTCTGGACAAAGAAGGGGGTTTTCCCCACAGCATCGGACACAGAATTATTTACTGCAAATTCTGCCCAGGCCAACAGCTCAGACCAGTTGTCGTGCCTTGCGGAAATAAAATGTCGCAAGTAAATTTGGAGGGATTGGTTGAGTCTTTCTGCCAAGCCATTAGTTTGAGGGTGAAAAGCCGAAGAAAGATCCACATCAACCCCCAGTAGATGGCACAGCTCCCTCCAAAACCTAGCTGCAAACTGAGGACCTCTATCGGAAATAATTCGCCTCGGTAACCCATGCAACCGAAAGATGTGGCGAAAAAATAATTCCGCCAACTGAGGCGCAGAAGGCAACCCTGGCAGCGCAACAAAGTGGCATACGTGGGAGAATAGATCAGTAACGGTCCAGACCACGGTATTTCCTTCCGAGGAAGGGAGCCCCGTCACGAAGTCCATGGCGATGTCCTGCCAGGGACTCTCAGGGACTTGCAGCGGCATCAACAAGCCCGAAGGTCTCTGGCGGACCGGCTTATTATGGGCACAGGTGGTGCACCCCAGGGTAAAAGCCCGAACATCCCGACTGAGGCCTGGCCACCAATAGTGCCAAGAAATTAATTCCATCGTTCTCTTGGGACCCGGGTGTCCAGCCAGACGAGAGTTATGACCCCAAGAGAGGATCTCCTCTCTGCGAGCGGGTGGCACATACGTCTTACCCGGAGGCAGCTGGCGCAGACCAATAGGGTTCACAGGTAGAAGCTTTTCTGCAGGAATGATGGGACGAACCTCAGGCTCAGTACCATGGGCATCAAAAGAGCGGGACAACGCATCCGCTCTGACATTCTTGTCCCCGTTCACAAAGTGTAAAACAAAATTAAAACGAGAAAAGAAAAGAGCCCATCTCGCCTGTCGAGCGTTAAGCCTCTGAGCAGATTGGAGATACAAAAGATTCTTGTGATCGGTGAAGATCACAACGGGAAACCTGGCCCCCTCCAGGAGATGTCTCCACTCCTCTAAAGCCAGTTTGATGGCCAGTAGCTCCCGATCACCTATGCAATAATTCCGCTCAGCAGGATTAAAGGCCTTGGAGAAAAAGCCACAGGACAGTTTAGTCCCTTTGCCATCCTTCTGGTAGAGAAAAGCTCCAGCCCCTACCGATGACGCATCCACCTCCACGAAGAAGGGGCGTTGGGGGTCTGGGCGATGAATCACTGTGGCCGATAGGAAGGCCTCCTTCAACGCAATGAAGGCGTGCTCCGCCTCCGACGACCATTTACTAGGATTAGCCCCTTTGCGAGTCAATGCAGTGAGAGGGGCCACCAGGGAAGAGAAATGGGGAATGAACTTCCTATAATAATTGGCGAACCCCAGAAACCTATGGACCGCCTTTAAAGACTGCGGTTTGGGCCAAGCCATGATGGACCTGAATTTATCGGGGTCCATTTGAAGCCCCTGTGCGGAAACTATGTAGCCAAGAAAGGCCAACTGGGTCTTCTCGAACTCGCACTTCTCTAATTTGGCGTACAAATGGTTAATCCGAAGGCGGTGCAACACCTCCTTCACCATGCGCCTGTGGGTAGATAAGTCGCGAGAAAACACCAAAATGTCGTCCAAGTAGACCACCACAGCGGTAGTCAAGAGATCCCTGAATATGTCATTCAGGAAGTCCTGAAACACCGCTGGGGCATTACAGAGGCCAAAGGGCATAACCAGGTATTCATAATGACCGTCTCTGGTGTTAAATGCGGTTTTCCACTCGTCACCCTCCCGAATACGAATCAGGTTATATGCCCCGCGCAGGTCTAGTTTGGAAAAGACCGTTGCGCCCTGAAACCGATCAAATAATTCGGAGATGAGAGGAAGCGGGTATTTATTTTTTACGGTGATGTCGTTAAGACCCCTATAGTCAATACACGGTCGCAAGGACCCATCTTTTTTAGAAACGAAAAAGAAACCAGCCCCAGCAGGGGAACTGGATTTTCGTATGAACCCTTTCTCAAGGTTCTCTTTAATATAAGCTGACATGGCTTCGGTCTCCGGTACGGACAGAGGGTACACTCTACCACGGGGCGGAGTAGACCCCGGCACCAACTCGATGGCACAGTCGTAAGGACGATGTATGGGAAGAGTGTCTGCCCCCTTCTTACAGAAGACGTCAGCAAAAGCCATGTATTGTGCAGGTAACCCCTGAAGCTCAGCTGGAAGGGGCGGTGTCTCTACAGAGATCACCCTCGTCATGCACTTGTCCTGACAGTAAGGACCCCACTGTTTGACCTCACCGGTGGTCCAATCCAGTGTGGGAGCGTGTAGTCTCAGCCATGGAAGGCCCAAGAGGATTGGGTCCACAGACTGAGGTAATACTAGGAGCGAAATGATCTCCTTATGTAAGGCTCCTATCTGCATCTCAACAGGAACTATGCGGTGTGTGATGCACCTGCCTAATTTGGAACCGTCCACCACAGTGATGTTTATACTGGTGGCCAGAGGTTTGATAGGAATTCCGAGCTTCTGGGTCCACTTACGTGAAATAAAATTACCAGAAGCACCGGAATCAATAAAGGCTCTGGCTGGCGTGGTCTTACCATCTACCCTGATCAAGACGGGCAGTGTGCATTTTGTGGAGGTTTGTGCGATCTCACCTAGGGGAATACCTCCCACTGACCCTAGGTGCGCCCGTTTCCCGACTTCTGAGGACAATGGGGAGCAATGTGGCCTGTTTTTTTACACAAATAGCAAACCACCCCAGACCTGCGGGGACCGAGTCTGTCTATCTCCATAGGTTCTTCAGGTGGAACCACAGGCCTGGAAAATACCGGAGCTAGCCGACCCCGTCTCCGCTCAGTAGCTTGCTCGAGACGGCGTTCGGACAGACGGCGGTCAATCCTAATGGCCAGATTGATGAGACCACGAAGAGTACCTGGTCTCTCTCTACCTGCCAGCTCGTCCTTGATGGACGGACTTAAGCCGGCGGAGAAAATCGCTAGCAAGGGAGCATCTTGCCATGCCAACTCGGACGCCAGGGTTCGGAAACGGATGGCGTATTGTGAAACCGAGTCCGTTCCCTGGCATAGCTCCAGAAGACAGGAGCTGGCGGTAACAAGAGGATCAGGTCCCTGAAATACCTCCCTAAAGCAGGACAAAAAGAGAGGTAGGGAGCCCACACAAGGATCACCTCTCTCCCATAGAGGGGTAGCCCAAGCCAGTGCCTGCCCGGACAAGAGGGATATTATGAATGCCACTTTAGTGTGGTCATCCAAAAAACTGTCCGGGTTCAACTGAAAGTGGATCAGGCACTGACTTAAGAATCCCCGACACTCCTGCTGTTCCCCACGGAAACGTTCGGGCAGAGGTAACTTAGGCGGTTGGTGAATCGCCACGGGAACTTGCGGACATACCGAAGCAGCAGCGGAGTGGGAAGTAGCGACAGCCTGCTGCTCCATGGCCTGCAACCGACCGTCTAAGGTGGACAGAAATTCCGTGCTAGACGCCGAGATGGCGACAGCACGTTGCTCCATCTCCTGCATGCGTTGTTCCCATTGTTTAACGTACGCCTGCATGGAGGGAGTTTGAGACATAGCACCGGCGGATCCCTGGCCGGTGCCTACTGTTAGGCCAAGGAGCCCTTTTTAAATAAAGAAGTGACTCTGCCCTGAGACAGAGCCACCGGGGATCACTGGACTCAGATCCTGAGTCACCCGAGCAGGGCAACCTAGGAACCAAGCAGCCGGAAAGGCAAGCTCCCAAAGGAGGACAGGGGATGAGCCCCAATGCCCGGAAGGCAACTGCGCACACGCACTCAATGCGCTCAGTCTGGGACCAGCACAGGATACCCAGCTCTCAATCGGACCACGTGTGCCAAGTTCCGCGCCTCCCGGAGGAGGTTGCAGCCCAACACACAATGTGGCCTCCAAACACACACACTGGCGCACACTAGGGTTCCGCGCCTCCCGAAGGAGGTTGCAGCCCAACAAACACAACTCCTGCCTAGACCACAGACTACACCTAGTGTGCAACCAAGGTCCTAGTCACAAAGCAGAGCGACCGGGTCTCTAGCTTAGCAAAGCAACAACAAGGCACCGGCGCCTGCTGCCAATACTGAGGGGTTTTTATAGTGAAGCAACCAATTAACAGGGCGGTGCTTCCTGTGCAGGACTGGCGGATGTGACATCATCTGTAGCCTCGAAGTATGGGCACATGATCACCTCCTGGCGGAAGTGACATCACAGGCAGGGTCAAGGTCGGAGCTTATGACCACTTCCTGTGTCTGAACCAAAACAAAGTGTCTTAAAGCGACAGTGTCGTAATTAGACTACAAGCGCGCGCGTGCACGGCGTCGGTGCCCGCGCCTTACAGGCGTAGCCACTGCGCATGCGCCGGCTTGGGGAGGGACTGGAACAGACGGAGGACACAAGTGAAGAGGAGGGCGGGCGGAGGCAGTAACAGGGGCGGGGAGAGCGTTTAAAAAAGCAGACGAGCTCGGGCTCCATGGCGGTGAGCTCCGCCTCCGGGCACTTCCAACAGCTAATTTACATATGGATTAAAGTACGTTTTTACAGCTTCTACAAGTCAGGGGAAAGCGCCCCAGGTACAGTTACATTTGTCATTATTTGTGCTATGGGGCTATGTAAATGCTTTATAGGGGCTATGGAGGTGATAGACTCCCTTTAATCTCTGGATCCTGAAGCTTAAGGAGAAGGAGCACATGAATTTTCTTCCTCTCTTCTCATTCACTAGACTAGAACTCCCCTTCTAGACAGGAAGTCGAAACAGCCCACTTTGCCGAGAGGGGAAAAAGCGGTTGTTAAAGGGGTTGTCCTGCCATTTAAATTGATGATTTATCCTCAGGATAGGTCATCAATATCCAATCGTCAAAGGTACGACACCTGGCACCCCTGGAGATCAGCTGTTTGACAAGGAGGCGGCGCACCATGCGAGCACCGCGTCTTGGTCTTTAATTACAAGTACTTGCTCCATGTATTTGTATTACACTGCCCTTCTGAGATGAAGTGCAGTGTAAAGAACAGGAAGTGGCGCTCACATTAAGTGCCGCCTCCTCATCAAACAGGTGATTGGTGGGGATGCCGGGTGTCAGATCCCCCAATGATCTGATATTGCTGACCTATCTTGATGATAGGTCATCATTATCAATGGCTGGAGAATCCTTTTAACTCTGTCCCTGCCAACCATACCAAGTCATGCTGGGTTTACATTAACATAGCATTACAATACATAACAATAGGAACAAACCATTTGTAGATACCTCTTGCGCTGGAGTACTGCACATGATCTAGAAATGTTGCAACTTTTGGTGCAATTTTGGTGTGTGTGTCACTTTTTGCCATTATACACATCTCTCTCTGTTACTGCAAAGTTGGTGGGAAAGTGGGTGCCGTTAGATATGTTAGTTTCAGTCCAGATTTATCACTGTGACCTTTTTTTTTTTTTTTTACAAAGTATAAAAAAAAAGTTTAAACTCAGTTTAAAACTAGAATTTCTAGACCAAAATATTAGGTTTAAAGATGCCTCAAATTTAACAGTGCATGACAATTTATAGTTTTAGCTCAATCTGCACAAACGCAGAAACTGACTTCAGAAATTACCCTAATGAGAAATTCCCTTCCATGTCCTAATTTAGCCAGTGCAAAACCCTATTGTGACAAAAAGAGAAATTGGCTTAGCCTGTGTAGGAAATGATCTCAAATCTCAAATACCATTTACATGATAGATATTAGAACTTAATAATGAGCAGCTGCAGAGCAAAATTTTCCAACAAGTCTGGACCAGATGGATCAGATTTCGATTTTAAAGGCACAATGAATTATGTTTGGCTCTGCTTGATTAACCAACAAGCCTATTTATATGGAGATACCGTATAAGGCCTCTCACCTAGCAAGGACTCCAAAACACCTCTCTACAGATGAGACTTCGTTTTGGAGGAGACTCTGGCTTAGTTAAAATCTCTGGTCATGTTCCACCAGAGAGTCAGTCTTCTCCCTTCTGGAGGAGAGATAATTTGCATATGTGAGATTACAAAAGATTGTACAGTCCTACTGATTGTTATGACACATTTAGAATTAGGGATCCATTGTGGGATCACCTGTGTAAACTGTTGTACAACGTAAACAGAAATCATAGACTTTTATGGTGGTCAAAAAAATGGTTGTCCGAGATTTTGATATTAATGGCCTGTCCTCTGGCGAAGTAATCAAAATCTGTTCTGTGGGGGCCCAACTCCCTATATCCCATCTGATCAGTTGTTTGAATGGTGAGCCCCCTGGCCAGTAATGTCATGTATATCAGTCACATGGCCTATGCACAGTTCATTTCTATTCGAGTGAATGGGCTCGAGGTACAATACCAAATACATCCACTATAGAATGTACAGCGCTGTTCTTAGCTGTGAGGAGGCTGCAGCACTGCGGTAAGTGCTGCGTCCTCTTTCTAGGCCAGTGACATCACTTTTATTAGTCACATGTCCTAGGTGGTGCTCAGTCCCATTCAAGTGAATGAGCCTGAGCTGCAATACCAAGGACAGCCACTATACAATGTACAGCACTGTGCTTAGTAAGCTGTGAGGAGGTGGCGGGTGGTGGATACTGATATCCAAACGTGAATATCGGGAATCCTAGAAAACCCCTTTAAGGCTCAAGAAAAGAAGTAGCTAGACATGAAATTGGAATTTAAAAATTAGTGCATCTTTAACGTCTCCAATATCATTCATTTCATGGATGTCATGCAAAATCCATCTGGAAAAATGTCTAATCTTATAAATCTCCAGCTAAGCTTGATAATTATACATTATAAATTTGGAGAAAAGTAATGAAGTAATAAGATATCCCATGGCTAAAGTCACATGTCACACATTTACAGGCGGTATAGCCAGCAGCGCGCTAAACATCAACTTGTAAGAAACCTAGTGAGAAACTGAAAAACATAAAAGTTATGGGTGACTATATCAGAGTGAATGGGCTGTAACGCTACTGTTGGGTGGGTTCACATCACGTTTCTACCCTGCTCCCCCCCCTGCTCCTCTCCTGGTCCCCGCACCGCCGCTTCTACCCGAAAACATCCGGTGTCGGGGGGAGCAGCCAATGGCAGGTGCGGACGAGCCTCCCTAGCATTGTGGGTGACGCTAGGGAGGCTCATCCCTGCCTGCCATTAGCTGGTCCCCCACACACAAACACCGAATGTTTTCATCGGTGCACATGGGAGAAGCAGCAGCGGCAGTGCTGGGACCAGGAGCAGCGCAGGGAGCGGGGAGCCAGGTAAGTATATTCCCTGTGAGGGGCCCGGCATATGGAGGGGGCAGTTTATAGTACTGGATAACCCCTTTAATGGATAGTTTTGTTTTTTTTTTTACACTGGAACTCTATGGTGACTGTATGCCATCAGTCCGAGGCATCCGTTAACGTATCTTTTTTTATATGTTAAACGGATAGCAAAAACATAATGTGAACCCCGCCTTAAAGGCACAGCTAGGACTGTGTAGCTCAGGCTGCCTTTGGTGCACTTAATATTTCATTAAAATGAGCTGGACTGAGCGGCTCCCCCATGCCAAGATCAAGGAAACTGTTCAGCTGCTGTGGCAGCCTCTGGCCTTCTGAATAATCTAAGGCCTGCCACAGCGATGTTCCTATAGTGCACTGCCTGCCACTGAAAGCTGGGGACCTAGTCTGCTCCTGCTAGATTTCAAGAACTTTAAAGGAAATCTGTCACATGATTTTAGTGTTTTAAACTAAAACTATAGCCATGTTCAGTAAAGTACCTTGAGTCTAGATGTGGTCTCCAATCTTTTTTTTCAGATTCCGTTTTCGTTTTATTTGACTTTTTCTGATATGTAAATTTCTTCTGAAGGAGCCCAGAGGGGCGTTAGGGAGCCCAGTAACGCCCCCCTCCTGTGCCCAGCACGCCTTCTTCATGCTCCAAAACGCGCCTATTTAGGGACGGACTAACGGCCCATATTAGCATTGTAGGCCGCCGCCCCCCTCAACTACGTCACGGCAGCTCTGGAAACCACTCGCAGAGCTGCCTGCTTTGCCCGGCCGAAATCTCGCGAGATTTCGCCTGCGCGAGATTGCGGCCGGGCGAAGCAGGCAGCTCTGTGAGTGGTTTCCAGAGCTGCCGTGACGTAGTTGAGGGGGGCGGCGGCCTACAATGCTAATATGGGCCGTTAGTCCGTCCCTAAATAGGCACGTTTTGGAGCATGAAGAAGGCGTGCTGGGCACAGGAGGGGGGGCGTTACTGGGCTCCCTAACGCCCCTCTGGGCTCCTTCAGAGGAAATTTACATATCAGAAAAAGTCAAATAAAACAAAAACGGAATCTGAAAAAAAAGATTGGAGACCACATCTAGACTCAAGGTACTTTACTGAACATGGCTATAGTTTTAGTTTAATACACTAAAATCATGTGACAGATTTCCTTTAATCCAGCACCATATATACAGTGTATATGGCACTTGGTTATAATGAAGTTAAAGGAGATTCCTGGGATTTGTAAAAATGACCACAAAGCAGCAAATGCTATAAAATAACTGGTGTTCATGAGTTAATTCTCTGCTGCTCCAGCACCTCTGTTCTGTTGGTTCCACCAACCTTGTTTTAGCTGTCTTGCAGTACTGATATGCTGACTTCCCTCACATGACCGCTGCAGCCAATCACTAGAGCAACATGCCAACAACGCAACCACCCTGGATGAGGTCAGTGATTGGCTGCAGTGGTCAAATGAGGGTAGTCGGCACTCATCACTGCAGGACAGCTAACAAAACCTGTCAGGATCACCCGAGTGGCAACGCCTGGTTGGCAGGAAATTATCTGGTGAGTACAACTTTTGTTATAGAATTCTCTGTTTTGTGATAATTTTTTTTAGATCCCTAAAAAAACTTTAGACACTGTTTTCAGATTTTAATGGCTCAATATTGAGGATATATTAAGTGAGTGGTAGAATATAGTAAGTGGTTTACTTAAAGGCGTTGTGTCACAAAACATATTCTATATTTTTCAAACCAGAACCTGGATCTGAATACTTTAGTAATTACATGTAGTTAAAAATTTAGCATAGCCACTGAGTTATTCAGTAAAACGTATCTGTATAGCACCACCTGCTGTTTGATCTTTTCCTTATTTTTTGTCCGTCTCACTGAGCTGGTCGAATGCGCTCAGTTTAAATCTTCAACTTAGGGTTATTCACTTTAGAAAAAAGACGACTGAGGGGAGATTTAATAACTATGTATAAATATATCAGAGGTCAGTACAGAGATTTCTCCCATCATCTATTTATCCCCAGGACTGTTACTGTGACGAGGCGACATCCTCTGCGTCTGGAGGAAAGAAGGTTTGTACACAAACATAGAAGAGGATTCTTTACGGTAAGAGCAGTAAGACTATGGAACTCTCTGCCTGAGGAGGTGGTGATGGTAAGTTCACTAAGAGAGTTCAAGAGGGGCCTGGATGTATTTTTGGAGGGTAATAATATTACAGGTTATAGTTACTAGAGAGGGGTCGTTGATCCAGGGAGTAATTCTGATTGCCTGATTGGAGTCGGGAAGGAATTTTTTCCCCTAAAGTGGGGAAAATTGGCTTCTACCTCACAGGGGTTTTTTGCCTTCCTCTGGATCAACTTATAGGAAAACAGGCCGAACTGGATGGACAGATGTCTTTTTTCGGCCTTATAAACTATGTTACTATGTTACTAACTGCCACCAGCCATATGTTCTGTTATAAGCTGTGACAGTTACAGGGATAGAGCTGCAGCAGAAAAGGCACACCATTGAGTTGTCAGGCTGAAGATAACCTAGCAGAACAATTGCAGCAGTGAATGTGGAGATCTCTGGGCCCATGTGAGGTACAGGGCTGGTTCTAGCTTTGTTAGAAGGAGATTGTCCTGTGCTATATGATGTCTGATTTTCTAATTATAGCTCCTTTAAGAACAATTCAGTTCAATTTCTACCCGTCTATTTTATGGTTGTAACACATGAACCTTAAAAAACCAATGCATTCTGGGCCAACCCTACCATTTGTAGACATCATCCACAGCAGCACCTTCGCCGCAGCGGTAGACTGCGTTTCCTCTCGGATACTGAGCTTTTAGTAACATGAAATTAAAACAGGTGACCCGTACTGAAATCCAAACTGTAACAGCTTTCTGTTCTTCCTGGAGAATTGGATCTGAGCTACGATTGCCAAGCCGTATGAGTGGAAATTCTCTGGAGCTTCCCCACACACTGCAGCTGCCTTGTTGTGGGGAAAAAGCAAATTAGACATTTATAGCAGCATAAAAATCTGCACCGCAGTAACACGCAGAGCCGGATAACACCGCCATGTGTACGCTCCACTCTGAATGGGAGCATTGTGTGGTCAATAATTGACAGTGTTATGTGGGCACTATATGGTAGATTTAGTTGTCTATTATATGGCAGTATTGAAGGGGTTTTCCAGGGGAATAATTTTTTTAATATTTTATTTATAGCAATCATTATTCACTTCACCGATCCCCTACTATGGCCGTTCCCATGTTCCTCTTGTCCTTACTTCTCTCTGCTTCCTGGTCCCAGGCTCGACACCCGGGAGATGGCCTGAACTTTGGTTCAATCAAAATTGGTCAGCCAATAACTAGCTAAAGCTGGTAACAGCTTATATGCTTTGCTATAGGATTTAGCAAGAAAAAAAAGATGTAAAAAGCATAAAAAAACGCTATGAAATTAATGTGTGTAACGGAGACCTAAATCCAGGGGTGCACCTAGCCTTTCTACTGCCTGAAACTGAAACGGCGCCCCAACCCCCCAATGCCAATTTCTTAACCTAACTATCAAAAGTATGAAATTTTCACCTGTCTTAGTAACTACATGCATTCCCCATGTAATAACAATTCTGGAGCATCTATTCTTCTGACAATGTTTTGCCATTCCTTTATTATTTCTACAAGATGAATTTCCAGCAATCTGCAGTGAAGGTACTGATGGGTGTTACCAGTTGGGGGCGTGGTACAGTCTGACACCAGAAGCACTGATTGGACAGCATCAGACACGCCCACCACTGATAACACCAAGCAGTACCTTTACTATAGACTGCTGGCAATTTATTTGTAAACTTCTAGCAGATATAATACAGGAATGGCACATCATAGTCATAAGAATAGATGCTACATTGGTATTACATGGGGAATACAAGTAGTTACTAAAAGTGACATGTAAGGAGAGGTGACGGGCTCTCTTTAAGTATGGTTGTAATATTTCACAGTGGTGCAAGTCTATCTATACAACTTTAGTGCTCTGCCACATAGATCACAAATTCCATCTCACCATAAATAAATTGATTAACATTTCCTATATTCACATTTTTGGCCCTTAAAGGGGTATTCCTATCCATACATTGTCTGATAGGTGTGGGTTTCACCTCTTGGACCTCCACCTATCTTTTAAACGGATCTGCAAAGTGAAGGACGCACCGTACATGCACGGCCGCCCTCTCTTCACTTCTATGGGAGTGCAGAAAAATGTAGTGTTTGTCTATTTTCAGAAGTTCAATTTAAATGAAAGGGAGGTGCACCGCACCAGCACTTAGCTATTTTTGGCGCTCCCGTGGGAGTGAATGGACGGTGGGCGTGCATGTGTGGTGCGCCCTCCGGGACTTTGCCATGTCCATTCTAAGTATAGGTTCCCCCCGCACCTATCAGACATTGGGGGCATATGCTAACGATATACCCCCAATGTTTGAGATGGTACAACGCCTTTAAATTATATTTCCAAAAGGTACATGTGAGTAGTGTACTCTTTTCAACTGTAATTTAAAGGGTGTTCTTGGACATAAAATGGTTGTCCGACCCACACAGCAATTGTAGCTAAGGCCCATATCTTCTCTGCCTAAAGAAAGAAGGGCACTTACCTATCCCCCTGTCATCTGTTCCACCTTCTCATACCGGTACGGCTGCCGCCAAGCCTCCCTAGCATCGCGGATGATGTGGGAAGCGAGGTAAGTACAACCTCTGTGAGGGGTCCAGGCATATGGGGAGGGCATTATAGAACTTGGATAACCCCTTTAATCTATATTACAGCATCAGCTAAATAAAACAAGAAATCTGTAAGAAATGTTGTACTCACCAAACTTAGCTTCTAATTTTGATATTTCACACCTTTCCTCGCAGCCTCCAATAGTTTGTAATTGGCCAGGAATTCCTTATACATTTCTGTACATTCTTCTCCAAGGTTCACGCAGACCTGAAGCTCTGCCTTTACACTGTCCACCTTCAACCGGTTTCTCTAATTTCTCCATGCTGAAGACATCATAGAAAACACGCACTCTGTATGGGCATTACTACATGTGATGGAGAATACATACACAAGTCACAAAAACTCAGGGATATTTGGCTTGCGGCTTAAATTTCAGGATGAACCTAGAATGCACTCTAACCTTTATAGGTGAACTTAAAGGGGTTCTCCAAGTTAAATTTATTGATGACCTATCCTCAGGATACCCCGCTCCGTTAGCCCACCTTGAAAAATGCCTCTTTTTTCTTGATTGACAGGGCTGCCGGCCCTGTCCGCGATCCAAATCCCGCGCATGCTCCGCACGTCCTTCATTCGGCGCAGTGAGGAAGCTGGGAGCCTGCTACACTCACTGCGCCTGTGCCGTGCGTCCTTCGTTCGGCGCAGGCACAGAAAGAGAATGCTTTCTTCCAAAAACTATGCCACACCTGTCCACAGGTTGTGCTTGGTATTGCACTTCAACTTCCATGAAGTACTCTGGACTTCACTAAAATGCCACATACAATCATTGAACAGTTACATTTTTTTTTAAACCCTAACAACTCTTGTATATGCACATTGATTGGATTTTTACTGTAAATTGCTTTGTAGGTGGATGGAACTTGTGTTACTTATGTAAAATCCAAGTAGTCGAGCAGTTCACAGAATATATGAGCAAGTAGACATAAATAGGCTGCACAGTCTTATGAATTGTAACAGATCATTTTGTTCAAAAAATAAAACACAAATCAAATTTTACACTGTGTGAACGCCCATTACATGTTATCACATTCCTGTGCACAAGTAGATTTCATTGCAAGCTGCTGCCACCTACAGGACAAGGAAAGTAACTGCTCAAAAATGATAAGTAAAAATATAAACAGAAAATGTATCTAAAGATATAGGCTTTCATAAGGAGATCAGTGATCTGAGATGAGTTGTTTTCCACTGTCAATAGCAGAGTAAATTCAGCCATTAAATAGTTAGATCTGCTTCAGTAAAAGCAGGGTGATTGCCATTATTGCAGCCACCAGTTGTTGTCACCCATCTTTCCCATCCACAGTCCCACAAATTATGGAGCACTACATCCCCTACTCTACTATTATTTGCAGAACAAGGTTAGCTAGGTATGAAATGATATCATTTGGTGGCAGTCATACTTACCCGATCCCCTCCACCAGAATCCAGTTTCATCACTCTCCCTCAGGCGCCGGGTTTCTCGGGTCAACCCGCATCAATGTCCTGTTTGACTGGCTGCAGTGGTGATGTGTCACTCATGCATCACGTGACCCAGTGACATAACAAATGGCTATATTGACCACATGGCTTGCATCAAACTGAATGTTCACGTGGGAAGACCCAAGACATGCTGAGTCCGAAGGGGGAGCGATCAGTTTCGGACTGGGGTGCCTAGGGCTCACCAGTAAAATTTATTTTGGGGGCCCACCTTACGGATACATTCACATATTACCTGCTCACACAGCAGCAAGATGCTACCAGATTATTGAATATGGGGGTCCTGGGGAGAAGAGGACACTGGTAGCTTTCCTCTATACCTAGAAGTCATCTCAGCTCTGATCGTGGCCATAATAATAAACTGGGGCGTTTCTTATTAATCACGTTTTTATATGAACATAGGCTGTTTGAGGTCCTATACATTGAATATATGTATATAGTCAGTAAGCCTACTGTGTTATGTGCTACTTGTGCAGGGGGTGGGAGACTAGGGGCCCACCATGCTCAGGGGCCCACCGGGGGATTCACCTGTGCCCCTGTGGGCCAGTCTGAGCCTGGGAGAGATGGAGCTGGAACACAGCAGCAGGGTAAGTATGATTGCCATTACGGGTCTGGCCACACTTAGGGGGATCTGCTGGAAAGATCCCTAGAAGTGACCAACCCCTTTAACAAGCCTTTGGAACATGACCTGGGGTTGCCAAGCCATGAATATATGATTTGGCTATGTATGGTCAGGTTGCAAAGGCTTGTTAAAGAATCAGATTCAGAGATACCCAGTGCAAGCGCCATTATAGGATAAAGCAGAACGTTTTCACACAGTAACGCTCATGAACAGGACAGTCTCTGAACAGTCTTGGATATTCAAATTTTTCTCCTGCGTCTTGTTCCTATACATTATTTAAAATGACAACCACACGACAGAGGGTTTTCCACCACAGAATAATAGAGCGGCCTTGAGTGTCCTGAAATCTTAAAGAGTATTTGGTAGTAAAGATTTCAGGCCAATGGCCGGTATAGTAAAGCACACTTTAGTAGCTTGACTTTTTTAGGATCCATCACATTTATGTATTTCTTTCTTACTGTATATAATAGCAAAGAAAAGGTCTAATCAAAAGAATGGAAAACCTGATGAGCTGACGGTTCCACTGGTGGTAGAAGAAGTCACTCCATGGGGTAGGGGTATAAAAAGTGACGCAAAGTAAAAGCGGAGAAGTTGCAAATGACTTGCCAAGACTACTACTCTAGTCTTTCCTTCCACCAGTTTTGAAATTTATGATCCTTGTTTTAGACTGGTGTCACACAGGTTTTTTCTGCCATTTTTTCAGGGTTGTTGGGGGCCATAATTTTTTTCTTCGTAACTGCGGCGGATCCACCGCCAGTGCAGGTCTTGATAAATGTGCCCCAATATCTCACAAGTTAAGCACTATCTCACAAGTGGAGCGGAATTAGATTAAAACAACATTTAATGATGGCACAACCCAATAATAACATGGGGTTGTGCCAGCAGTGGTGCTTGTACTTGCACACTATAGGAAAAAGTGCTGGCCTCTCTGGTGGCCAAGACCACGGGAGCTCACATAGGCTGGTCCTTTTTTCTATAGTTTGCAAGCACGACCACCGCTGATGGATTGCAGGGTGGTCGTAACCATTGAAGCGGGCAGTGTATAATGTGATGGAAAAATGAATCCAGGCAGCAAAGAAGTCAATATGGACAGTCACAATATATTAGTAAGTGGCTTGTAATAACTTTCTCTACATAATAAATGCCATTTGCTGAAGTGAGTCAACCCCTTTAAGTGTTCACTCAAATTAGTGGGTTGACTCTGTAATATGTGAAAGGCCATGTCTTTCAGGGGCAAAAGAAGCTCTTTGTATCTGCTCTCCACTATCGCCAAGAGATGAAGATCTTGAAAAGAGTGTTAGGGCTGTATTACACTGGCAGTGGTTGGCCAGATTATGTGGCTGTGTAATACAGCCCTAAAAATGCCATCGATTTCAAACGCTTGTTTATCGGGCAATCAAGATTTTTAAGCATGCTTAAAAATCCTCGATTTCCAACAGCATATTGTAAATAATAATTTAGTATGGGGACGAGCCATGGCATTAGCTACTCCTCTCTATACCGTGGAGGAGATCACTGCCTGTAATAGCAGCTGTCTCCTCCACTAACAAGCAGGTGATTGCCAGGAAGGAACACTTCCCGCCCAACAATCACCTGTGAAATCTTTAGTAATACAGCCGTTAAACAACCCCTTTAACAATCCCCAGCACTATAAAAAATAGTTTACAGAACTTTTACTGCACAGTGACCTTGAGATTAGGAATATATACCACCATTATGGATTGTACAAAATTGTGGATGTTAAATAGTAACTAATGGATGACTTCATAGAACTGGAAAGAGACTGGGCCGGCGTAACTTGCCTAACTGGAAGCTCCTGGGCTCCAATGTAAGCTCTGTAAGAGCTTCCCTAACCACCATCTATGAAACCAGTGTCTTATGTGACATAGGGGCTTTCACAGGCACCAGGGCCCATGTGAATCTGCTACTTCTGAACTTGCCACATCTACACATAAATAAAATGTTCAGTGCGCACAAGCCTCTGCACATGTGTCCAACTCCTGCCTGAAATAAAAAGACAGATGACCAGCACCAGACTCCATAAAACCTCACTCTTATTCTATCCACATAACAATTACAAAATCATGTGAAAATCCAGGAATAAATGGCTGATGCTTTTCGGATATCACTGGTCTTTAGGCAAAGTCTTCTATAACCAAGGACCAGTGAGGTCAGGAAAGTGTCAGCCACCTGTCCAGAGATATCCACATGAGGTTGTAATTTTTCTTATGTTGTTGGACTAAAGGTGAAGTGTTATATAGTCCAGTGTGTGTAATGTATCCTCCCTAACACTCACATATACTGTATATCGAGTGATTTCCACAATGGTTTTTCATGAAAGAGTCACTTCATATAGTCTATGCTGGTGGTCCCCAACAACTGTGCTGCGACCCAGTACCGGACACTGGACGATTAGTTGCCAGCCTGCTGTTACACAGAGGAGAATAGATGACGCTTGCGCACAGCGAGGTGCACACCATGCTCTCATCAGTGGCCGGACACCGAGAATTAATGAGAGTGTTCCTTGCTTCCCTTCGTAATGCCAGGCAACCACTGCCACCATTGAAAAATGCTGAGGGGATGGGAGTCAGGGAGAGTCTCTAAAGTTGTCAGCCACTGCCCCACCAATGAAAATACAGATGAGGGATCGTGGGGAGTGTCATGGAGAGAGGGAGGGGAAAATAACCTCGGAGCCCAGAAGTTTCTCTTCCTGTGCTAAACCACACCCAGAGTATGACATAGTGCAGCAGAGTCCAGTTACCACCATTCATTTCCCTAAATTACACCAACCCTTGAAATAAACGTAGGCAGATATGAATGTAATAAGGAAGGTCTGTTTCACTCTGCCGGCAAGAAGTTCCAGCAGATATGCCAGATGTTGCCCGCCAGCCCCATAGACTATATTGGGGTCCTGCAGAGATCCGACCACTATCTGGAAATATACCGGGATCCGGCCAGACAACTTCCGCTGCATAGTCAGAAGTCATTTAGTGTGGATGTAAGCACGGACTGAGTGGCTGCCATGACTGGACGGCTTTCTGGTTTTACTACTCGGGTCAAAGGTTTGTGTCTGAAACCACATATATGGTGATGAACCTCACTAGCTGAGGGCAGCGGGGCATCATATAGTGACAATTTCTGTATTTTCAAATCCTGCCTGTCAGATAGTTTTATATAATTGCCTACTATAGGGCTCATTTAGCCAAGTTGGGCAATATATCATAGGTTCCTCTGGACCACACGTGTAATTATAGGTTATACGCCTTTCTCTCCTTTGACGGTTGTGCCACTACATATCTTATCCTCATAGTAGCTTTCCTTTTGATTGTTCCTATTCTCCACTGATTTTTGCATTATAATTTTATTTCTGTTAGGTCTGCAGTTTGTGCCCACTGCCCTCATGCTGACCCTTGTGGCTGCAAATGTAACTCCTCTCACCATGCCATTCATTGTCCTGGTCGCCAGCATCCTCTCCATGTAGCAACTTCCATTATCTTGCCTAATGTGCCGTTAGGGCATGTGTGTACTCCTGCCTGGCCTTTTAAAGGGCTAGAACACATGCTCACTAAACCTTCCCAACCAATGGCTGAGGTTCCCTGGGTATTTAAGGCATCCTCTCCAGGCAGCAGGTGCCTGAGCTTTAAGGTTCTCTGTGACCAGCAAAGGTGTTTGTAAGATTTAGGGCCCATTAACACAACCATGTGAACGGGTCCGCACCTATTCTGCAAAAATATGGAATAGGTACGGGCCTGTTCACTTCAATGGCCGGCACAGGATCTTGCCGAGCCACGGCTGTGTGGCGCGGCTCCGCAAGAAAAAATAGAACATGTCCTATTCTAGTCCGCAATAGCAGACAAGAATAGGCATTTTCAACGGGGTGCCCGGGGTGCTGTCAGCGGTGTACATAGAATTGAGTTTTAAGAGCACAGTGAATGGTGAGCTTTAGGTAGGGAAAAGTGTCATAAAAATAGAGAATTGATTAATAAAGTATATTACAAATTAGGGCATAGGGACAACATATGAAAAGTTCATATAAAGGTTTAGTTACTCTTTAAATTACTTCAGTAGTACATCAACATTGGTTATTGTGACTCCTACTGCAAACCATTTATCAGTCCCAACTTCTCATATATGAACATAATTTCCATACACTACTGCAAATTCTTCCTGGCTTGTCCACTCATTGTAGGTAAGAGTCAAGGTACGTTTTCCCATACATGGGATTTCCGACTCATTGTATGTCTTTCTCGCATTTTCATTTTACTGTTAAGTTTTGTTTTAACCCTCACATTTTTCCATATCTTTTCTGTGATAATATTTCTGCACTGTTATCTACTGTATATTTATTAAAGGGGTTGTCCGAGTTATGACAAAAAATATATAGCACTGTAAATCTGATGGGCAGCAATATATAACTAAGTTAAGCAAGTTTTAGGCAAAAAAAATCCATATTTCCTAATTTCCCTGGTTCTCTTCTGGTCTTTGTTTACATGCAATAACAACAATCTCAGCCCCTCCCCCTTCCCCCCCCTCTCTGCAAAGGGAATGAATACAAGTGCTGAGTGACATGTCTGCCTGCTGGAATACTCAGCAGCATGTTGTATGTGTAGGACTACAAGTCCCAGCTGTACAATGACACTGCTAATACATACAGGAATTTCTCCCTACCTGTTCTTGTACAATACAATTCCTCTACAGCTCTTGTGCCCAGCATTTGTCTCCTCTCACTGCTGCAGCTACTGTTTGTTATAAAGCCTTGAGCCCTCAGTGTGTTCTGGCTGAAGGGGTTAATGTTTTATCTGAAGGAAACCAGGGAGAGCAGATAGCAGGAGCCCGGCAAAGAAAGGGGGCGTGGCCAGTGACATCTCCTGTACAGACTGTTATCTGAACTCTGAGGCTTGTGAACGAAACATCACAGAGCAGAGAGATAAGGTGACATCACAGGTCATGTGACCCTCAGTCAACGCTGAGAAACCAGCAGCTTTAGAAACACTAAGTACATGGGAAAGTTGTTATACCTGACAAGTTAGAAACATATAAAGAACAAAAAAATAACTCGGACAACCCCTTTAAGGGTTCCATTAGTGTCAATGTTCATATTCCAGCTTCTTACACTTGCTATGTATAGATATTGCCACATTTAGGGCACAATTTGCCTTTGGTAAACATCAAATCACTTTTCTGTTTATCTCTTTTAATTTGATTCCAATTGGCTCCAGTTCTTTGTGTCATAGAAGATGTAACAATTCTGTCAACTTGGGAAGCCTCTTCCCTTCTTACTAATGTTCTGCTCTTTTTCAGTGTTTCTTGGACTTTTTATTGCACCCTATGAAAAGTTGGTTTCTGATTATTCCCTCAGTTGACTTAAAGGGGTATTCCCATCTCACAAATGTAGTTTGTATAGTTAGATATAGTCATACCAATATTATTACTAATAGAATGTATTTATATAAAATGTACTGTTTAGAAGATTTCCCTATTTGTATATCCATTGTCCCACACACATCAGTCAGGCTGTTGCCCCTAGTTACGGACACAGCGGCCATTTAGTAGTGGAGGCCAGGTTAATACGAGGCACTTACTAATGTATTGTGATTGTCCATGTTCCCTCCTTTGCTGCCTGGATTCATTTTTCCATCACATTATACACTGCTCTTTTCCATGGTTACGACCACCCTGTAATCCATCAGCGATGGCCGTGCTTGCACACTATAGTGTAAATATTTGAATATTTTGGAGAGTAATAATAATATGGAGGGCTACTTTAGCTGCTCATATCTTGGGATTGGTAGCAGATAGAAAACTTCTTTGAAAGCTAGCATTCCAAGCTTTCAAATGATACCAAAATCACAGCATTATATCCAGTATATCAGAAGATATAGCTGTTAGAAATCGAGTTGGGAGAGAAAGCTGTTTTTACCGTCACTTTCAGCTGGGCACTTGGGAGCTGTTTTCCGCCAGAATAAAAGTGCTTTTCCTGGACATGTAATACAGACACACAGTGCACACAGGTATGTCTGGGATGTGACATGTAATACAGACACACAGTGCACACAGGTATGTCTGGGATGTGACATGTAATACAGACACACAGTGCACACAGGTATGTCTGGGATGTGCCTACAATCTTCTATGGGGCAGTGCTCTTAGTTATATAGGTGAAAAACAGGTGAAAGACTCCCTTTAACTGTATAAATCCTTATGCATTGCCCCCCCTAGTGGTGGCTGTAGGCATCTAGCTTTGTAGTAGAAGGGAAGTAGATAAGTAGATTTGTTAAAGAGGCTCTGTCACCAGGTTTTAACCTATGTATTTTAATACATAGGTTAAAACCCCTTAACTTGTACATTTCTCACATACCTTTATTGCAGAGTATAGCGCAGAGTATAGCGCCTGCGCAGTCCGAGGTTCAGCAAAGTGACGGCGCGTGCGCACAAGGATGGAAGCGCTTGCAGTGTTCGGCACTGCAAGCGCTATTGCGCACGTGCCGACGCGATCGGACTGCGCAGGCGCGGGATTTCATTGCTAGGCCAAACGGTCTAGCGCTGTCAGTCACTTTACAGAGGGGCGTGGACTTCGGCATGGGGGAGAGCCTCGGGCCCGGGGGGCCGGTGAAGAAGCGGTGCTCAGGAGGAAAGAGCCCGCCCCCTGGTGCTCCGAAGGCTCATTAGCATAATGTTTTAACTTCGTTTTTCAGCACAACCGCTGAGCTATACTCTGCAATAAAGGTATGTGAGAAATGTACAAGTATTTCTCAATGCATTTACACCAGGTAAGTAGGACAAATACATTAAAGAGGCTCTGTCACCAGGTTTTAACCTATGTATTTTAATACATAGGTTAAAACCCCTTAACCTATGGTTTTTAACCTATGTATTAAAATACATAGGTTAAAACCTGGTGACAGAGCCTCTTTAATGTATTTGTCCTACTTACCTGGTGTAAATGCATTGAGAAATATGGTATTCTGAATGCACACCATATTTATGAAGAAATCATTCCACTTGTTCTGACACAGTCATATGAGTCAGATAAAGTGGGTGAGGTGGAGGATGACTTTTTGTATTATAATTTTTATTTTTAATTAAAATGTATTCTGCTTAAATAAAAAAAGAACTGTAAATTCATCAGAAATCTGGGTTATTGCTCTTAGCATTCTATGTTGTCACACAGTGATAGACACGTGTATTGGGAAACTGGGTGGTGCAGGGGGGTTCATACTAAAGATCCCTTTAAGACGGCACAATTCAGCAGACAATTGTCGGGAAGCTTTTAGTTTAAAAATTCTAGATTAAGGAGGACATCTGGATGAGAAAGAACAACTATGGGCCTGTTTGCAAATGTGTCCATACACGTCTGAATGCCGCCAATACAGAGAATAAGTATCTATCGGCCAAATTAGACAATATTAAAAATCGATCAAGTGCATCAACCTGAGAATGTTTGGTTTCTGGAAGAGGTAAAAACCTTCTGAGTTGCAAAAACTATGTGAAGATTTGCACAACAGAGCTTTGCTTGAGCTACTGTTCCAGGGTTGAGAGGGCACATAGAATAGGCCTGGATCCCAGCTTTACAAAGTACCCTCAAGGTGACGGAAGCTAGGCCTCGGATCTTCCAACCAACCTAAATAAACTGAGACAAGTGATCATGAAAATTTCAAGATGTAAAGTCCAGATTTTACAAGCTTTTAGGAGGCCAAAAAATCTGCTAGAATTCTAGTCCTCCCACATATTGCCCTTTGAGGACTGCTCTGCAGAGGTTACGAAACAACAAAAAGTTTGCGGGAAAGTTTGTACAAATTTAGTTAAGATGAAAATATGCTTCCAATTGGCTTATCCAGCTCACCTCCAGGTATTCCTAACGAGGGAGTAATCAAATCTTCCCTCTCACCCACAGAAGTGGAGAAATACACAATGAAAGGTCTATTGTCACAGAGGGCGACTTCACTATCCTCCACTATGGCCTGACTAAAAGGCCAGACTCAAATCGGAGATAAAGAGGCTACAGGTGGATTTGCCCCAGAGTCCAAACTTGTTGCGACTTCCCGCCAATGGACCAGCGATCTAATAGGATGGAAAGATGTAGACCATCGTTTGATTGAGAGGAGCCTAAGGAGTATCTGAGGAGAATTTCAGGGGGCTTGCAACCATAATCCCCTTCCACTGTGGAGCAGACGCTGATGGTTTTCTTCACAGCATACAAATGTATTTTTCATGCTAGGGGTATACACAGATCTCAGTGCCCCATATCAAAACCTAATATGGGCCTCCTGTTGCCACCAATTTCCCAGTATGCATGCGTCAAACACTCCCAGGCACCGCGGAACTCAAAGCACAATTCCCCACATTTCTGATGAATTTACCTTTTTTTGTTAAGCAGAAGTAGAACAGATGCGTCAAAAATATACATAAGAGCAAATTTCTCAATGTATTGACACTAGACAACTGGCATAAATACACTGATAAATTCTCCAGCTGCACTGCATATACTACAAAGCTGTTTGCTTGCAGCTACCACTAGGAAGTGCTCAGTGCACAGGAGTTCATACAGTGCCATGGAAGCTATAATAATATCTTTGCACTGAGCTCTCCCTAGTGGTGGCTGCATAAAAATGCAGTGTTTTCTCTTCCAGCCCAAAGATGAGAAGGTCAGTGCCAGACCACCTTATCCTAGGCCCTGTAGCAGTTGCGTGGTCTGCCACTGCTTTATACAATCCTTCATTGAATTGCCTCTCTTTCTCAAACCTCATCATTTTTAGATACCCTCTCAATCTTCCTTTCTTTTCTCTTTCCCTTTTTTTCAGGAGTCTGGTAAATGAAACAACATTGTAGTGCATACACTTGATATATACAGTCGAGTCACATTATTATGACCTCCAGCTAATATTATGATCTCTAAAACCTCATTCACAGTCTCTATTTTTTTGTGGAACTGAAATATGGACATACGGAAATGGAATGCACACAGAGAACGAACCTTCAGTTTTTTGTGTGGACCCATTGAAATGAATGGTCCCGCATACAGTCCGCAAAAAAAAAAACGGAATGAACATGCAAAGAAGGTATAAGGTAAGATCTGCACCTGTTCTGTGTTTAGAGCCGCACCTGGTTTGGGGTCAAAATCACTGACCGAATACTGATGTGTGAATGAGGCATAAGTCTGGTTTCTGGGACCATGCGGAAAGGTGAGCTATTGAGATCTGCTCACATGGAGCAATGCTGCATGGTGGCTGCTGTTGCTGTGATGCTGTTGTGAGAAGGGGAAACAGCTCTCATTGTCTGAACACTGTTTGTATAGATTAAAGGGGTTCTACAGTTCTTTTAAACTGATGATCTTTCCTCTGGATAGATCATCAGCATCTGATCAGCAGAGGTCCGACACCCTGGACCCCCGCCGATCACCTGTTTCAGAAGGCAGTGGCGCTTCTCTGTGTTTCCCTCAGGCCCAGTGACGTCACGACTAGTATCACTGGCCTGGGTGGGACTAAGCTCTGTTCACTTCAACGGAGATCAGACTTCAGGCCAGTGATACTAGTTATGACGTCACTGGGCCTGCGGTAAACAGCAAGAAGACCATGGCGCTCCAGCAGCGCCGCTGCCTTCTCAAACAGCTGATCGCTGGGGGTCCCGGGTTTCGGACCCCCTCTGATCAGATGCTGATGATCTATCCAGAGGAAAAGAACTGCAGAACCCCTTTAAATTAAATGATCTGGACTGACATTCTGCTGTTTGGCCACAAGGTGCTGCTGTTTCCTAACCACAACTAACAGACTGCATATATTTCTATATTTATGAAAGGTGGAGTTACAGAGCCTGGAGAAGAAAAGGAGCAGTCATCTTAGAGAAAGCGGAGACTGAGGAACTGTGTGAGCAGAGGATCTGACAGCATCCAGGTGTGAGAGCCTATCTCAGGGACCAGAGAGGCAGCTAAGTAAAGCTGATCATGTCCAAGACCCTGATCCTGTCCAGAAGAATGAGGATTGCTTCCAGGAACGCTGTTGAGAGCTAAGGAGCAAAGCGGGACCGCATGCTTGCTGGAGAGACATTTGTTCTGTTCTGAGTCACCACTGTATGTAGAGCAGATCTGGGTCGGAAGATCGTGCACACACCTCATTTGTCACGTACCGTCTGGTTATCGTGACACGTGTTCCATGTTGCTCATGTTTGTGCCCTGGTATTCTGGATTTGGTTGTATGCTGGTTGCCAGGGGCAACGTGTAAATTGGTGGTGTCTCGGTTGTTCTCCGTGACACGGCTTCCATGTTGCTCATGTTTGTGTCCTGGCATTCTGGCTGCGGTAGTAGGCCATGGTTGCCAGGGGCAACGTGTAGTTTTGGTTGCTGGTATGTTCCCTTATTGCATACTTCCTTCCTTCCCTGTCTGGTTCTCATGGGGTTAACATATTGACCTGGGTGTGGTCACTAGGTGCTTTTATTCTGTTGTTGCTAGCCTGGTGGATTAGTTGTGCTCCAGCCTCCGTTGGTGCTGGAGCTATGCACCTTTCCTGGGATTCCATCTGCCCAGTCCTTGTGGCCACTTAATATGTCATCGAGGTCTTCCCGAGGTCCTCTCATCCCCTTCCCTTATCCCGGTTATGTTGTGTGTTGTCCGGGTGGGTGTTTGGTCTGTGACTGCCATGTGTTTTCTGACATGGAGTCCAGACATTCCCTGTAGTATGTGCCTTCGGTGAGAGGGCTCCAGGGTTCCCCGGAGGGGGAACAGCGATACTGTGAGTTGTTGCCGGTGAGCTGGTTCCTGGGTGTGTTGTGTGTACTGAGTCCTGTTAGGTGTTCGGGTTCCAGTACATGTGCCTGGGCTCAGTCTTTGGTGTATGGACTGCTGGTGCTTCTATCAGCAGTATCAGCAGGTAAGTTGCCAGGTGCATCGGGACCATTCTGGAGGTGCAGTCAGTGAGTTCTGGATAAGTGCATCCCTACCATCTGGGGCTCTGTGAAGAACGGGGCTCACTGGGTTTCTGCCCTCTGGGTTTGGTTTCTGGTGTTTCCGGTGCACTTGGTTCAGTGGTATTCCTTGCCACTGGCTTCTTACCTGCTGATCGGTTTTCATCTCACTGTAGTGTATCGGTGTATGCTCGGTGTGGAGTTTCCCCTCCCACACCGTAGCAGCGTGACATCATTACAGTGTTGGTGCCTAGAGACTGAGACCAGGCCTGTAGTTAGTTAGTTAGGGTTTCTGTTTGTGTCAGGCCACAAGTGTTGCTACTGTTCATTGCAAGGACTCCATAACTTAAAGTAACATTTCACATTGGAGAGCTGATAGACTTCCCACATGCTCAAGACAGACTGGCATTTTGCTCAGAAGAAATACTCATGTGCTGCAACACCAGGCAAGTGCTGCAACACCAGTTATGGGAGGGGGAATCCAGTCTAGAGCATTGTCAGATTGTAAAATAAATGACTTCAGTCCAACCATGAACCTAGCTGCAGGTCCAGCAACTGTTATGTTATTTTTCTAGTAAAGATGGATCCATCTAAAAGTCATACAAGACTTCAAAGTTCAAATATCTGTGTTCAATACTAGGGACAACACATTGAACACGTAAAATAGCCATGCATCACAAGGAATGTTCCCGGTTGTTGTTGTTGCAATTTTCAGTGATGATAACTTTTGAGCCACAAGATATATTGGAAATCTGATTGCAGCAATCGATTTCTGAGAAAATTCTGGTCTTCTTTTGAAACTGTGACACCGATCATGTCATCCACTGGCGTACTGCGCATAGAGGCAGACTACGCAGTTGCTATGGGGCCCGTGAGTTGAAGGGGCCCGACCAGGCTGAATGCCCCCCCCTTTCCGACCGGAGTACACTGCTCCCTTCCTTTTTGCCCCTGCAGCTGCCTGCCAAATCGTTTAGTCTGATTTAGGGCTCATGCACATGGCTGGTACCGGCCCGTGGCGTATTGCGGCCCGCATACACCGGGTCCGTAATACACAGACACCGGCCGTGTGCAGCCCGCATCATGGACCCATTCACTTCAATGGGTCCGCAATCACGAGATGCGGAACGAAGGCATCGGTGTGCTTCCGTGGTGTTTCTGGCCGTGCCTCTGCACCGCAAAAAAGTAGTGCATACACTATTTTTTTGCGGTGCTGACCGTCGGATGCGGATCGCAGACCCCATTCAAGTGAATGGGTCCGCGATCCGAATGTGGCGGCCCCACAGTCAGTGCCCGTGCATTGTGGACCGCAAATTGAGATTCACAGCACGGGCACTGACAGGACACGTTCGTGTGCATGAGCCCTTACTCTGCTGTTTCTTCTGCATGATGTACCTGTCATCATTACAGTTTTAGCAGCAGCAGAGGCCTGCGAGAGAGACCAGGATTAGCAGCGCTTTACTGCTTTGACCCCCTGACCACTGCGACCTGCAGACTCCGGCCAGAAAGGTATCTCCAGCATCCCACATTGCACAGACACAGCAGACAGTCCGCACATGTGCTGCAGGGTGGAAGGGAAGGTGACACAGTGAGTTTACACTCAGTCATTACTTTGTATGTGTATATATATATATATATCTACAAACACACAAGACACTATTCACTGCTTACCACACATCAGCCCCCCATAGAGATTCTGAATGGGGGGGTTCAGTCCCTGCCCTTCACTGCCTAATTACTAATAGCCTATTTCTAAGAAGGGAATGGGAGGTAGGAGGTACTGAACCCCCCTCAGAATGTGAAGCATATGTCTATGTAATATTTTGTGTGTGTATATATATATATACACACACACACACATTACACATTGTAAGACCTCTTCTTGATCTGCTACGTAGATGTGTAGGGCAGTGATGCCACAGGCTCAAAAGTTGGTGTCAGCTATACATTGCTGAATCTAGCAGGAGTGGAGTTAGCACCAGTTCTGCCATCTTATCCCTTTAGATGCTTCATGTGAACATAAACACAATGTACATAAAATGTACCCATATTGTCATATTGTTCTTATAAGGGCTCATGCACATGGCCATAGCCGTTTTTGCAGTCCGCAAAACACGGACAAAAAGACGTTTGTGTGCAAGAGCCCATACGTTACTGCAATCATTGTACTTTTTTAGGGGGGGCCCAATTCTTGTTTTGCTATGGGCCCCCATGATTTCCATGTACGTCCCTGATGTCATCTATAGAATATGTTGCACTGAGTATGAAAAATCCTATATAGGTTGCACCACTAGAAAATTAAAAACTACAATAGCAGAACATCAAGACTAGTTTCACAGTAGCGCAGTGATATTTGTCTGGCTGATCCTCGGCATATTTGCTGGGTTGCAGCCGGATGCATAACTTTCTGATTAACTTTTATTAACTCTTTCTGGGAGGAAGATGGGGAAAAAACAGCAATACTGCCACTGAGTTTTTACGTACTAAATTTTGTGGTGTTCATTTTTTTGGATAAATAACATAATATCTTTATTTTTTGGGTCAGTACGATTACAGTGATACCAAATGCATATACCGTATTTTTCGCTTTATAAGACGTACCTGATGATTAGACACACCTAGGTTTTTGACGCGGAAAATAAGAAAATAAATATTTTGAACCAAAAGGTGTGCTTTTGGTGGGTTTTGGACTAATGGTGGCCTGTGGATGACACTGTTATGGGGGGGATCTGTGGCTGATGCATTGTTGTGGGGGATCTGTGGATCACATACTAATATGGGGAGATCTGTGGATGGCACATTGTTATGGAGGATCTGTGGATCAAGCACTGATATAGGGAGATCTGTGGATGATACACTGCTATGGGGGATCTGTGGATGATAAACTGCTATGGGATATTTGTGGATGATACACTGCTATGGGGGATCTGTAGATGATACACTGCTATGGGGGGATCTGTGGATGATACACTGCTATGGGGTATTTGTGGATGATACACTGCTATGGGGGATCTGTGGATGATACACTGCTATGGGGGGATCTGTGGTTGATACACTGCTATGGGGGATCTGTGGATGATACACTGCTATGGGGGGATCTGTGGTTGATACACTGCTATGGGGGATCTGTGGATGATACACTGCTATGGGGGGGATCTGTGGTTGATACACTGCTATGGGGGATCTGTGGATGATACACTGCTATGGGGGATCTGTGGATGATACACTGCTATGGGGGGATCTGTGGTTGATACACTGCTATGGGATATTTGTGGATCAAGCACTGATATAGGGAGATCTGTGGATGATACACTGCTATGGGGGATCTGTGGATGACAAACTGCTATGGGATATTTGTGGATGATACACTGCTATGGGGGATCTGTAGATGATACACTGCTATGGGGGGATCTGTGGATGATACACTGCTATGGGGGGATCTGTGGTTGATACACTGCTATGGGGGGATCTGTGGTTGATACACTGCTATGGGGGGATCTGTGGTTGATACACTGCTATGGGGGGATCTGTGGTTGATACACTGCTATGGGGGGATCTGTGGTTGATACACTGCTATGGGGGGATCTGTGGTTGATACACTGCTATGGGGGATCTGTGGTTGATACACTGCTATGGGGGATCTGTGGATGATAAACTGCTATGGGGGGATCTGTGGATGATACACTGCTATGGGGGGATCTGTGGATGATACACTGCTATGGGGGGATCTGTGGATGATACACTGCTATGGGGGGATCTGTGGATGATACACTGCTATGGGGGGATCTGTGGATGATACACTGCTATGGGGGGATCTGTGGATGATACACTGCTATGGGGGGGATCTGTGGATGATACACTGCTATGGGGGATTTGTGGATGATACACTGCAATGGGGGATTTGTGTATGACACTTTTATGGGGGATCTGTGGATTATACACATAAAGCATGTTATGCTGGTCCCCTCATGGCCCTATGTGTGTCCCCTCATGGCCCTGTGCAAATAGTGACCCCATTACACCGGGCCCTGCTCTCAGCATTCTTTACATGTAAAGTGTATTTATTTAATCCTCAAGCAGTGGCTCTGCTGTGTTAAACAACGGTAATCGTCTGTAGTAGTACTCACAAAGCAGCGGGGAGGCCGGCAGCGTAACGTCATTTACTTAGTCACGCTCCTCCCACTTCATTAATGAAGTGGGAGGAGCATGACCAAGGAGTGATGTTACGCTGAGGTAACTGCTGTATTGTGAATGCACATTGCATGAACATGCGGAGACACATCTTAGGGTACTTTCACTTCTGCGTTTTGGATGCTACAAGTCCAAAACGTAATGGTCAGGATCCGTCTAAAACGCAGACTTTATAAACGGATCCTGCTCCATAGAGATCAATTGATCTTGGAACAGGATCCATTTCTCTGCGTTTGGAAGCGCAGACATAAATGCTACAACCCTAAGATGTGTCTCCGCATGCCCATATAATGTGCGTTCACAATACAGCAGTTACCTCAGAGCGGGTTTGAACAACAGCAAGCTGACCACCACTACTACATGGCTGCGGTGGCCATAACTAGGGGGCCGTAACTGACTGATGTGTGTGGGACAATGGATATACAAATAGGCAAATCTTCTAAACGGTACATTTTATATAAATACATTCTATTAGTAATAATATTGGTATGGCTATATCTAACTATACAAACTACATTTGTGAGATGGGAATACCCCTTTAAGTCAGGCTTGGGGCCCACATCAGGTCTCAGCCAGCTGAGCCTGGATGCTGGGCCCCCACTCCCCACTGATATCTGAATATTTCAATCCAGACATAATACGTGCAATGTTTTGGTCCCCTGCACGACAAACAGTATATAATAGACTGGTTGATGGTTGGTGTATTGCTGAATACAGACATAAATTTTATTATTATAGCCTTCTGGTACAGGCTGGAGGGTAAGTGCCCAGCCATTAGTGTCTGCCAGACTTTATAATATCATTATAAGCCGTTCACAGTGTTGTTACAACTTATCAGTGCTTCCTCGCTGTTTAAGACAATGCTTTGTGATGTCTCCTGCCTCCTGGTACATTTATCTGCCAGCAAATTAACTTTTCAGTCTGCTGTGCTACACTAGATGTTAGGGATTATTCGGTTAGGGAATCAGGATAAAAAATCAGGTTTTATAATGATAGAAGAGAGAGCAGCATTACCACAATCCAATATGTTATCTACTTCAAAGGCAGGTTATGTTTATATTCTATCCTCATCTTCTGCTGACTATTCTCCAGAACTGAAATCTACTCCATTCAGGAGCTGGAGTACATTTCTGTAGTATGCACTGGTTTTCTGGTCTACATGGTGTTAAATGAGTCAGGCTGCAGAGCTTCCACGTACAGCCCACCTCCTCCCAATCAGGACCCGTCCACCTTTTGGAAAATTGGACGGCATAGCAAAGTCACAAATTTTGTTGACTGTATATTCCACCTGATCCCCCACGTATAGGCTGTGACGGGCTTGGGGCAGGTAAGACAGTTTCACAGACCTGCGGCCCACAAAGTACTCCTTGCTGTCCTCGTCGTCCGCAAGGAAACCACTGCCTCGCTCCACTGAAAACCATAGGATGGTTCCTTTACGACGTTCCAGTGTAGGGTCTCCCGCCTTCAGATGGTCAAGCACTTGGATGACCCAGTACTCCACCGCTTTCTTATAATCCCATAGGGTCCGGGGCGTCACTAAGGCAGGCACAATGGGATTCTGCCGCATGGAAGGTGTTGTTCTCCTCCTGGGCGGTGGAGTGGATGCTCCAGCTTCCTCTGCCGCACCAGCCGGCGCGGCAGACACCTCCAGTGCCGGTGGGATTCTCTTGGCCAATTGTGACACTCTGATCTCCTCTGGAGTGTCCGGTGGTTCGGGGAATTCGATACCAAACACTATCTCTCCCCACTTTGGGCGTAGTTGTTTCGCCATGCCGTGGTGTCTTGTTCACCTCTGGCTTGAACTGGAGAGGAGGGCGGAGTAATGAGGGAGGAGTCTTCACACCCTATACTTGCAAATAGATAATTCCCAGTGGGCCGGGCTGGTTTTTCCCGCTTCTGAGGGCGGCGTATCTTCACTTTCCCGCCCTTGAGGGGGCGTATCGTCATTTTCCCGCTTCTGGGGGCTGGGGGGCAAGAAGAATGCGTACGTAGCGTACGTAGTGTTAGCATTCAAAATTTTAAGAACATTTAGGAATTGTACAAAGCCAATCTGAATAAATCTGGATTTGCTTCAGAGTAGGAAATAAGGAGGATTCATAACGAATATACGAAGCGGCGAATAGATTCGCTCATCTCTATAATCAATAAAAACTACAGATCGTGCAGCAAAAAATGAGACCCCACACAGCTCAGGAGACACAACTATAAAAATGTTCTCTTTTTTTTCTTTCATGGAAGTGTCATCTAATGAATGGTGAGCAAAAGGGCTGTCTTTGTGTCTATAACGTCCACCCTTTTCTCCTCCCTCCCCTCTAGGTCATTTAAGTCCACTTCTTCCGGTCAGACAGTGAGATCCTCCTTCGTCTACCCTTAGGCTTCATTCACATGTCCATATGTGTTTTGCGGTCCGCAAATTACGGATCCGCAAAACAAAGGATGACGTTACGTATGAAATCCGTGTTTCCGTTTTTTTTTTGCGGATCCATTATAGCAACGCCTATTCTTCTCAGCAAAACAGACAAGAATAGGACATGTTCTATCTTTTTTTCGGAACGGAAATACGGACATACGGAAATGGAATGCACACGGAGTACCTTCTGGTTTTTTTTGCGGACCCACTGAAATGAATGGTTCCGCATACGGTCCGCAAAAAAAACGGGACGGACACGGAAACAAAATACGGTCGTGTGAATGAAGCCTTAACTAGTCATGAAGACAGATCCCTGGTGTTAGTAGAATATTCAACATATAACAGTCAACATATAGCAATACACAAATAGAAACAAACAAATCTGACAATACAGACATGAACACAAGAAGGGACCATAGGAAATGTTTCCATCACGTTATTTTCTTTGAATTCAAAAAAACTGTTTTGGCGCCAATAAAGAAAACCAAAAATCTCCTAAGAAGGAATCCCCATTAAAAAAACAAATATTCTACTCTACCTTCTTATTCTCAAACACATTCATATTTTCATTTCTTGCTCTGGAAAGTGTGGGTGCATTTGTATTCAGCCCCCTGTACTCTGATACTTCTGAATAAAATCCAGTGTGACTAATTGCCTCTTAAGTCACTTAATTAGTAAATGGAGCCCACCTGTCTGTAATTTATTCTCAGTATAACTACAGCAGTTCTGTGAAGGCCTCATAGGTTTGTTAGAGAACATTAGTGATCAAACAGCATCATGAAAACCAAGGAACACACCAGACGGTCAGGGATAAAGGTGTAAGAAGAATGAAGAAATGTAAAGAAGGGATAGGTTATAAAAAAATGTTCCCTAGATCTGAACATCTCATGGAGCACTGTTCAATCCATCATCCCAAAATGGAAGGAGTATAACACAACTGCAAACCTACCAAGACATGGCCGTCCACCTAAACTGACAGCCTAGGCAAGGAGGGAACTAATTAGAGAAGTAGCCAAGAGGCCAATGGTCACTCTGGAGGAGCTACAGAGATCCACAGTTCAGGTGAGAGAATCTGTCCACAGGACAACTATTAGTTGTGTACTCCACAAATCTGGCCTTTATGGAAGAGTGGCAAAAAGAAAGACATTTTTGAAAGCAAGCCATAATAAGTCCCATTTGCATTTTGCCACAAGCCATGCAGGGAACACAGCAAACATGTGGTTTTAATAACCCTGCACTGGCGCTTGATGTGGCTCTATTCATAAATGACCCCCTATGTGTGGTGGAAAATTAACACTGCACATCACCCTGAACACCCCATCCCCACCGTGAAACATGGAGTTTATGGGAAGATGGATGGAGCTAAACACAGAGCAATCCTAGAGGAAAACCTGGTAGAGGCTGCAAAAGACTTCAGACTGGGACAGAGGTTCACCTTCCAGCAGGACGACCCTAAACATACATCCAGAGCTACAATGGATTGGTTTAGATCAAAGCATATTCATATGTTAGAATGGCCCAGTCAAAGTCCAGACCTAAATCCCATTGAGAATCTGTGGCAAGACTTTTGCTGTTCACAGACGCTCTGCATCCAATCTGAGTTTGAATTATTTTGCAAAGAAGAATTGGCAAAAATTTCAGCCTCTAGATGTGCTGAGATGGTAGAGACATACCCTAAAAGAGTTCTAGATGTGATTTAAGCGAAAGGTGCTCCTACAAAGTATTGCCTCGGGGGGTCTGAATATAAATTCGAATCACACTTTCCAGATTTTTATTTATTAAAATTTTTGGAAACCATGTATCATTTTATTTTCACTTCACAATAACTTGCTACTTTGTGTTCGTCTATCACATAAAATCTCAATAAAATACATATTTGGGGTGTAACATGAAAAAATGTCCCATAGAAGTGAATAGAGCGGTGGCCGTGCTTGCTTGGTGGCCTTCCCATACATTTCTATGGGTCTTCCCATCACTTGGCTATGTTCAGCTCTCCTATAAAAATGAATGAAGGTTGGCCGCACATGCGCAGTTCGCTCTCTTTCACTTTGCAAGCTCCTTTCTAGAGGAAATGCTCCCAATGTATGAGATGGGCCAACCCTTCTATTAAACGTCTCTCTTCACTACAGTGCAAAATGAGGGTTGTAGTACTCCCAACAGTCTCAGAACATGGTTCCAACAATGTGCAGTGCAAATCTTCCCCCAGATGGTTTTGTATGGGCATAGGCCAGGTTTAGATTGATGTACACCTTCACTCTTCCTTTGCAGAAACTCAAGATGACAATAATACTTTTGGTAAGATAGCTGTAATACGCTGAAGAATACAGATTTAGGGAAACGACTGACCAGGTCATGTCTAAGTGTGGATGGTGTCTAAGGCTACTTTCACACTACTGGCAGGGCTGCCGCTAGTGCACGTCTGTGGCCGGAACTACGCTCTGTCCCCATTCACTATAATGTGGAAGTAGCGTTAGCAGTATTCCACTCACAGCAGTAATGTCTATTGCTTTTGATAGCAGTGTACCTTATTGACTCAGTTACAGATACTGGAGTTTTCTCTCTCTCTCTCTCTCTCTCTCTCCATGAGTAGTTCAATGTATAGATGGTTCTCTTTTGGTAGATCATGCAGAGTGGTTAGTTTTGGAGTAGAGCACATTCTCCCCTTCCCTGATAACACTAGACTCACCTAGACTAAGCTAGGGGTGGAGCTAACAGTCCAAACCTCAGCTTCCCTAGGGGTAGCTCCACAGTTGGTTAACTCTTTCACTCCCATACATTACCATATTGAAGATACAAAGCATAAAATGACATAACGTAAATGGAACAAAACAATTTGCAAGTAGAACCCCTTCTTTTGTGGTACTGCACCATCACCCAAAAATACAAAGACTCCGAAGCTGTAAGCCTGTATCCTATAAGTAAGTAGTATTTCTAAAACTGGACCATTAAAAACGACAGACTTAGAGAGCGCTATTTTCTGATATATCTGAAACCCTGTCTAAAGCAGCCTAATTGCCCGCTGGATTTGGCCAAGCTATTTACAGCCTTGAAATGCAGTCTGCCTGACATCTGTTTTAGCCACCGGAATTTGTTATCCTGATTCATAGCTTCCATTGTGATGCAAACACACACATATCCATTCATAAGTGCAGCTGGAGGAACAGATGCTTGCAGACAGTCTGCTAAATATTCTGGTTCTGCCCTTATACTTCATACACTGGGATGGTATCACTAGCTAGCAGTAGACGTGATAGCGTCAAAACATCATATCATAAAGAAAGTTATTTAGAAGACAATTGCAATGATTGTGAATAAGAAGAATACTGCTGTCTGTAATGACAACTCCACTAATTTTCCTTTGCATTACTTATTATAAATCTTCCCTACAGAATTATGTGATGTCCATGTTGGTTCTGTACTACAGAGCTGTTGTTTCAGTGAGATGTTCCCTTTAATGAGGACCCTGCATATCTGTAATTAACTGTATTCTGTATTAAAAATGACCATTCTTATGACTCTGTGTTGTGCCATCTTCTATTACTCCTACTAGAAGTGTGTGAATGAATTGGCAACTGAGTGTTACCAGTGTCTCTGCAAAGTGACTGCGTCAGAACCGACTAGACAGTGTCACACTGGGCACGGACACCCCGCCAACTGGTAACACGCAGTTGACAATTTATTCACAAACTTCGAACAGGAATATTAGAGGAATGGAACAACATAGAGTTAGGGTTCATGCACGAGACTGTATGTTCGGTCCGCATACAAGTTTGGATGTGAACCCATACATTTCAATGAGTGCTCCATCCGCGTATCCGTTCTGTGGCCACACACATAAAGATAGAACATGTCCTATTCTTGTCCATTTTGCAGACAAGGATAAGACATTTCTAGAGGAGTTTGAAAAAAATGGTGGCATGTACACAGCCGGATCCTTGTTTTGCGGATCTGTGATTCATGGACAGCAAAGCGGATACAGTCATGGGCATGAAGCCCTTTAAGAATTCAGAATTGTTAGTACATTAGGGAATGCAATTAGTTACTACAGTAGACGTGTAAATCACTGCAGAATATGTCAGTGCTATATAAGTGAATAAAATAAATCAAAATAAATAGTAACATAGTTTATAAGGCTGAAAAAAGACATCTGTCCATCCAGTTCGGCCTGTTATCCTGCAAGTTGATCCAGAGGAAGGCAAAACACCCCTGTGAGGTAGAAGCCAATTTTCCTCACTTTAGGGGGAAAATTCCTTCCCGACTCCAATCAGGCAATCAGAATTACTCCCTGGATCAATGACCCCTCTCTAGTAACTATAACCTGTAATATTGTTACCCTCCAGAAATACATCCAGGCCTCTCTTGAACTCTTTTAGTGAACTTACCATCACCACCTCCTCAGGCAGAGAGTTCCATAGTCTCATTGCTCTTACCGTAAAGAATCCTCTTCTATGTTTATGTACAAACCTTCTTTCCTCCAGACGCAGAGGATGTCCCCTCATCACAGTCACAGTCCTGTGGATAAATAGATCATGGGAGAGATCTCTGTACTGACCCCTAAAATATTGGCCAAGAATGAAGTAGCATGGACTTGGTGACAGATCCCTTGACAAAGGTCTCTTCTGACCGAAACGTTGGGACAATATTAATGGCTGTATGATTATTTAAAATCTCTGTATATAAATTGTTTTGTAATTAAATGAAATTTCTGGATTAAAAGCATTTAAAATTACCTGGAGTGTCATAGAATTCTCTACATATTCTCTGAGACGCCTGTCCTCTAGGAGCACCCAGAATTGATATGTAGGAGTGCAGATCTCATAACCTTTACTACTACTTACTTCAGCTTACTTACTTACTTAAAGGGGTTGTCCGGGTTCAGAGAAGAACCCGGACATACCTGCAATTTCACCCAGGCAGCCCGCCTGAAGAGGGCATCGGAGCATCCTATGCTCCGATGCCCTCCTTTGCCCTGCGCTAATTAGCGCAGGGCAAAGGAATTTAGCCAGGTTCCGGTGACGTACCGGTCCCTGCCGGGCAGAGGCTTCCGCCCGGCAGTGAGCCGGTGACGTCATCGGCGCTGATGGACGGGCTTTAGCGCTGCCCTAGCCAGTAGAACGGCTAGGGCAGCGCTAAAGCCGGCCCACTAAGGCCGGTGACGTCACCGAACTCGCTGCCGGGCGGAAGTACCCGCCCGGCAGCGAGTATTTATAAACAAAAGAGACCTTGCCCTGCGCGATCTAGCGCAGGGCAAGGGGGGGGCATCGGAGCATGAGATGCTCCGATGTCCTCTTCAGGCAGGCTGCCTGGGTGAAATTGCAGGTATGTCCGGGTTCTTCTCTGAACCCGGACAACCCCTTTAACCTTTACTTACTTCAGTTCAATGGCTGCACTGCTACGCAATGAGCGTCACAGGCAAGATCCCCATGTAGGCCAAGCCTGAATATAAATAAGTAAGAAAAAAATGAAATGGGGTGGGACTTTTATTTATTTTGATTTATTTTGATTTATTTTATTCACTTATATAGCGCTGACATATTCTGCAGTGATATACAGACATCATCATCACTTTTCATCACAAAGAGAACCTGTACCCTCTAATTACACGTCTATTTTACTGTAGTAACCACTTGCATTCCATAATATAATAATTCTGGATTCTTATAGGGATTCATGCACATGGCCGTATCTGTTTTTCGGTCTGCAAATTGCAGATCCGCAAAACACGAATCCCGGCTGTGTAAATGCCACCATTTTTTTCAAACTCCTCTAGAAATGTCCTATCCTTGTCTGCAAAATGGACAAGAATGTGTGTGGCCACAGAACGGACATGCGGATGTAAAAAAAAAAAAAGCATCTAAAATTAACTGGAGTGCCATAGAATTTTCTACATATTGAACGGAATAGTGTCACAGCATGATTCCCAAGTTGTAATGAACATGACTCCAGTGCTGTATTTTTTTTTAAACTTGGGGTCAACATCGTTGTGTAGCCTCAGCCTAAGGCCTCTTTCACACGAGCGTCACGGATTAGGTCAGGATGCGTTCAGGAAAACTCGCACCATTTTGCAAGCAAGTTCAGTCAGTTTTGTCTGCGATTGCGTTCAGTTGTTCAGTTTTTTCCGCGCGGGTGCGATGCGTTTTGATGCGTTTTTCACGCGCGTGATAAAAAACTGAAGGTTTACAAACAACGTCTCTTAGCAACCATCAGTGAAAAACGCATTGCACCCGCACTTGCTTCAGGATGCAATGCGTTTTTCACTAAAGCCCCATTCACTTCTATGGGGCCAGGGCTGCGTGAAAAACGCAGAATATAGAACATGCTGCGTTTTTCACGCAACGCAGAACTGATGCGTGAAAAAAAAACGCTCATGTACACAGACCCATTGAAATGAATAGGTCAGGATTCAGTGCGGGTGCTATGCATTCACGTCACGCATTGCACCAGCGCGGAAAACTCGCTCGTGTGAAAGGGGCCTAAGGCTCCATTCACACGTCCTGTTTTTCTTTCCTGATTCGATCCTGATCTGGATCCATTCATTTCAATGGGTCCTGAAAAAAATCAGGAAAGAAAAACAGGACGTGTAAATGGAGCCTTAGGCCTCTTTCACACGACTGTTGTGTTTTACTGATCTGCAAAAAAAAATGGATGACGTCTGTATGGCATCCGTTTTTTTTTGCGGATCCACATTAACAATGCCTATCCTTGTCCGCAAAACAGACAAGAATAGGACATGTTCTATTTTTTTTGCGGGGCTACAGAACGGTCATACGGATGCGGATGGCACACAGTGCGCTGTCACATTTATTACTGACCCATTAAAATGAATGGGTCCGCATCCTGTCAGCAAAATATGCGAATCGGAGGCCGCAAAAACAACTGTCGTGTGAAAGTAGCCTTATGTTGTGTGAGGATCATTAGTATTTGATTTTCCATTCTGAAATGTTTGCATGATATAAAACAAGAAAATTCCTAGAGTTTTTTAATGCAGACAGTAGCCTTTGTGCAAGAGTAACACACACGTTCTCTGGTTCCCCTAAAACCAGGAAATAATGACATAACCCATGATGTTAAGGGAATACATGCTGCAGTGTTACACTCCCTGGGCTGGTCTTGGTAACCAGCATGATATCATTTGCTGCATTCCATGGCATGGAGGAAAGTTTGCAGTCTAAATGTGAAAAAAAAGCTGCTCCTAGAGTATGCTGATCCAAAAACATACCAAATATAAAGTGCACAAATTAAATCTGATTAAAAAAATGATACCAATAGTGAAGAAAATGGTACATAAAAAACACTGTAGTGCAATTTATATTTCTTATTTGCCACTGTACGGGAGTGGTAGTGATTTTGACAATAACAGTCAATTACAGTGGCTATCCTCACACCAATGCTCCGTAGGACCAGGGTAGTGATAAGAGGGTGCACTCTTACTTACCTCAGGACTAGGGTTGTCGCGGGTATCGATATTTCGATACTGAATCGATACTTTTATACCAGTATCGATTCGGTCCCGGGATTTGCTCTTTTGCAATACCTTTGGCAGATAAAATAAAAAAGTCTCTTACCTCTCCTGCGCCGCGGCTCCGCTCTGGGTCCAGCGCTCCTCTGTCTTCTCTGCCCGCGCTGCACTGTCCTGACCGCGTACAGCGTCAGGACATAGTGCACGCACTCTGACCTGACACTGAACGCAGTCAGATGACAGTGCAGCGCCAGGTGGAGAAGACACAGGAGCGCTGGACCCGAAGCGGAGCCGCGGCACAGGAGAGGTAAGAGACTTTTTTATTTTATTCTAATGGGGGCAGAGTGGGCTGATCTGAGGTCTGATGGGGGCATAATGGGCTGATCTGAGGTCTGATGGGGGCACGGTGGGCTGATCTGAGGTCTGATGGGGGCACAGTGGGCTGATCTGAGGTCTGATGGGGGCACAGTGGGCTGATCTGAGGTGTGATAGGAACACAATGGGCTGATCTGAGGTCTGATGGGGCACAATGGGCTGATCTGAGGTCTGATGGGGGCACAATGGGCTGATCTGAGGTCTGAAGGAGGCACAGTAGGCTGATCTGAGGCCTGATGGGGGCACAGTGGGCTGATCTGAGGCCTGATGGGGGCACAGTGGGCTGATCTGAGGTCTGATGGGGGCACAATGGGCTGATCTGAGGTCTGATGGGGCACAATGGGCTGATCTGAGGTCTGATGGGGCACAATGGGCTGATCTGAGGTCTGATGGGGGCACAATGGGCTGATCTGAGGTCTGATGGAGGCACAGTAGGCTGATCTGAGGCCTGATGGGGGCACAGTAGGCTGATCTGAGGTCTGATTGGGGCACAGTGGTCTGATCTGAGGTCTGATGGGAGCACAATGGGCTGATCTGAGGTGTGATAGGGACACAATGGGCTTATCTGAGGTCTGATGGGGGCACAATGGGCTGATCTGAGGTCTGATGGGGGCACAATGGGCTGATCTGAGGTCTGATGGGGGCACACAGATTTTTGGGTGTTTTATTTTTTTCGGCGTGGTATCGAATGGTATCGAGTATCACAATACTCAGGACACCCCCTGATGTTGGGGCTCCTGGTTGTGGTGCCCTTGGTGTTGTAGGTTTTGTGCAGCTAGAAGGCAGGAGATGTAGGGTGCAATGGCCAGCATATGGTGCAGGAGTCAGTAACCAGGCCAGAGGTAGAAAACAAATGTCTCTCTTTACTACGGAGCAGAATTGGAGTTGTAGTACATATAATGGTAACAAAACACAGTTCCAAAAATTCACATTGCAACTCTCCTAATAATAATAATCGTTATTTATACAGTGCCAACATATTCCACAGTGCTTCACAATTAAGGGGATGTATGGATTGGATGTAACAATGTATGTATTTGAGTAAGCAAAAGAATTACAGTGCTTTTTTTCTCTCTCTGTCTTCTCAACGTCTCTCCCTCTGTGCAGAATCTATGGCTGGTAACATTATTCTTCAATGCTGGCTGTAATTTCTAACTGAAGGATACAGGGATAAGGTATGACTGACCAGGTTGTGCCCTAGTGTGAAGGGTGTCTAAGCAAAGTCCCTCCCACAGCAGTAAAGTCATCAGCTTTGATCAGCAAATACCTTACTGGGTGACTCTAAAGCTCAGCCACGCAGACTCTAGACCAGGGATGCCCACATGGCAGCCCTCCAGCTGTTGCAAAATTACAACTCCCAGCATGCCTGGACAGCCTACAGCTATCAGGGAATGTTGGGAGTCATAGTTTTGCAACAACTGGAGGGCCGCAGGTTGGGCATCCCTGCTCTAGACCTTCTTGGCTCGTTGCTCGTTGGATATTGCTCAGGTCAAGAGAACCAGCTCTCTTAAAGGGGTTGTCTCATCTCAGCAAATGGCATTTATCATGTAGTCAAAGTTAATACAAGGCACTTCCTAATGTATTGTGATTGTCCATATTGCTTTCTTTGCTGGTTTGATCAATTTTTCCATCACATAATGCTCTGCTGATATCGATGGGTTAACACCATGCTATCCCCCTTTGAGGGGAAATTGGGTAAATTTTGGTGCATGCCATCTTTGCTCAACCATTACCTACTGTTTGCCAATTTATGCTGCTCTTGTCACTTTTGAAAAGTCGGCATGATTAGCTATGTATCCGTGTTAAAGGGGTTGCTTGGTATGTAGATATGGATGACCTCTCCTCAGGGTAGGTCATCAATATCAGATCAGTGGGAGTTCTCGGTGTCAAACCCCAACCGATTTGATATTAATGACCTACCCTGAAGATAGGTCATCAATATATAAAAAAGCGGACAACCCCTTTAAAATCAACTGTTTCGGGCAGCCGTCATGCCATCACTATAAAAACTATACTGTGTACAGAGCACAGCTCCATACATAATGTAGTGGCCGTGCTGGGCTTCTGCAGTTCAGTTTCCATTTAAGTATAAGCGAGCAATGTTCCAGTATGCTGGCGCCAAAATCTACACAGTGTAAGGAGCCTTCTGTTTTCAGCTGCCCGAATCAGCTGATTGGTGAGGGTACCGGTTGTTGGACCACTAGTGATCTGATATTGATGACCTACCTTCAGGATAGGTCATCAATATCTGTATCCCAGACAACCTTTTTCATTAGGTGTACACCACATTTATCAACTAATTTAAAGGGGTTATCCAATATCTAAAATATCCCTCCCCCAACGCCCAGACACCTTATATGGATTATACTTACCTGCTCCCCAGCACCCGCGTAGCTATGGATCCCTGCACTGCTGCATCTCCCCATCGCTCGGATCAAAAGATCCGGCGACGAGGGGCGCAGCCAATAGCAGACCGAAGCAGTGACCAGCCTTAAGTGGTACCGGGGAGCAGGTAAATTTCATCCATACAAGAAACCTATGCATTGGGAGGGATATTTTAGGTATTGGATAACCCCTTTAAAAAGGTGCACACTTACTCCACTAGGTGTAAAGTAAACAAATGGAGCAACATTTGGTGCAATTTAACCCTTTCGCTACCAGCGATAGGCTAACATGGTGCCCAATTGCACATGCAGTGGGCGTCATTGCCGGCAGGTCTCTGCTGTTTCAAACAGCAGAGACCCACAGCTAATTACCACGACTAGCAATAATGCCGATCGCGGTCATTAAAGCCTTTAGATGCTATGGTCATGAGAGATTACAACATCTAAAGGGTCAAAAGCCCAGGAGCTTGCGCTTGCGAGCGTGAAACCGGCATCCTCTGTGGCCAATTAGGATGCCGATAACTGATTTAAATGCACCCAGCCTCGCTGAAGAGGCTGAGGACATTCAAGCTGCAATTCTATTTTGGCTACCAGGTGGCAGGCCAACATAAGAAATGAGCAATAGTCAATAAGAAATGCATTTTAAAAATTCATGATTGTTCAAAATTAAAAAATGGATTTTGTATGCTCAAATACGAGCTTCAAAATCATTTAAAAAAAGAAAAAAAATGTTAAAAATATATAAAAAATTTTTTTAAAAAATAGACGTTTAACCCTTTCAGTCCCGGAGGTTTTTTCGGCTTTGCGTTTTCGTTTTGCGCTCCCTGCCTTCAAACAGCCATAACTGTTTTATTTTTCTGTTCACATAGCTGTATGAGGGCTTGTTTTTTGCAGGACAAGTTGTACTTTCCAACGCCATTTTAAAAGTAGGGGCGTTTTTGGTCACGGTGATACCCATGATGTCTATATTTATTGTTATTTAGGTATTTATTTTTTAATTATACGGAAAGGGGGGTGATTTGAACTTTTATATTTTTTTATTTTTTATATATTTTTTTAAAAAAAAAATTTGTGATTATTTTAAAGCTCAAATATGAGCAAATAGATTGTGTTTTTTATTTTTTCTTTATGAGCAATGATGGTATTTTATTTTTTACTTAATGACCGATTTTGCTCATTTCTTATCCTGGCCTGCCATCTAGTGGCCAGAATAAGAAATGCACTTTGAAAGCTGTAAACCTCATCAGCGACAAGGGGTGTCTGTACGCTTCCGGGTTTAGACGCAACTAGATGCCGTGATCACGGCATCTAAAGGCCTACGAAGACGCCGCCAATGGTGGTAAGTACCCGCAAGTTAGAAACAGCAGAGACTTGCCGGCCATGACGCCCGCCGCACGTGCGAGCGGAGCGCCATGTGTCCGCATAGCCCCAGCGCCGTACGTGTACATGTACGGCGCTGGTACTCTAAGGGTTAAATCACCCCCCTTTCCGTATATTAAAAAAATATATACCTAAATAGCAAAAGATATAAACATCATGGGTATCACCGCAACCTAAAACACCCTTACTATTAAAGTATAAAAAATTTTTTTCCAACATCGAACGGAAAAAAGGGTCAAAATGGCCAATTTGCCATTTTTTCATTGATTCTCTTACTCACACAAATGTAATAAAATGTGATCAAAAAGTCACAAACACTCCAAAATGGTATCAATAAAAACTACGGATTGTTACTCAGAAAATGAGCCCCACACAGCACACTTATGGGGGGTCAGAAAATGGTGATGTAAAAAATATTTTTTTTTTTCAAAGTTAAAATGTATTTTTTACACTATTTAGACATAAAAACCTATACACATGGTGTATCATTGTAATCGTACTGACCCAGAGAATGAAGGGCATGGTTAGTTTTGCCGCAAACAGAATGCCGTGGGAACAAAACCCGTGGAACGGTGGAAAATTGCGTTTTTTTTCCAATTCCACCCCATTTGGAATTTTCTTACCGCTTCCCACTACATTGTATGCAATAATTAATGGTGGCATTCGAAAGTACAACTTGTCTTGCAAAAATAAGCCCTCATACAGCTATGTGAATGGAAATAGAAAAAAATTATGACTCCAGGAAGATAGGGAAGAAAAATGAAAATGCAAAAACAAAAAAAAACTCCAGTATCCTAAGGGCGCAAATTATGTCAATGCAGACTGTCATGATGAATTCCACCCATTATTTTCTGCTAAGATCACGAACAGATCTAAACTAGTAAAACACTACAAAGGAATGACTGGTACTCACCTTTATGGTATATTTATCATACCAACATTTAAAAATCTAATCTCAGGACATTTGAAGTCCCTCCTTTTCTTCCTGGGAACACCCTGGAAAAACACAGAAATGCCAATTTTCAAGCAAATTAACTTGGCCACTATGGGAGTTGTGTAGACCCATCAGTAGGGTGATATAAACTCTGACACTCTCTTAGCAGGTTGAGGAAAATGTGCATTATATCTTGATATATCTATTCAAATCAATGGGTTGTTGTGTAATACAGTACAGAACTGGTTCTCCAGGGCCTGGTCAAGAGATAAAGATCCTGAAAATAGAATCTCCCTCCATTAGCAGAGAATTATTTAATAGGATATATGACAATGGATTTTTCGACTCCTTTAAAATATACTCTCCAATGTGTGTCAGCAAATAGTAGGAGACAGATGGGAAGGAGCAGGACTGTAGGACTGTACTACAGTCTGTCAGCATGGACACACCGGTCTGCACAGGAGCCGTATACACAGCAGAAGAGGTGCACCTAGCCTTTCTGCTGCCTGAGGAGAAAACTGAAATGGCGCCCTAACCCCCAATGCCAATTTCTTATCCTAACACCTTCCCTCCAGCCCTACTGTTAAAGACATACTTGGAAAACAGCGCCACATACTGTGTCCACTGTGCTTCCTAATACTATACTGCAGAAACACATAATCCCCCTTCTGCTCTCTCCCTCTTGCCCCTACCTGGTGCTGCCTGAGGCAGTCGCCTCACCTCGAAAAAAAGGAAATTTCAGTCAGCACATCCCAGAGTGCAGGTGCTAGTTGCTATGGCTAAATACATGTCAAAGGAAAATGCACAAATTGCAGCCGCACACCGCTACCAGATAAAGCACAAAATGCCACAGTGATAGAATATTCCAAAGCTCATGCTATGCTTGTTTAATAAATTAGAGACTCTTGGCAAATACATTTTGTACAAAATTATCTGAGCCCATTCACCACAGTCAAGGTGGTCTCTGCAGAATGGGAACCTAAACACTTTGTCCTACCTGTTACGTGCCAGTCTTGGCTTCCATGTAATCAGGGGGTGTTTTGTTCCACATGCATGTAATGTCCACTAGCCTTTTACCATTTCTGGTGCTAAAAAGGCCTCCCCTAGTTCAGGAGTGTAGACACTAACATTCATGCCGAATCACTCGGCTTTATAGTTGCACTGATTAAAAACCACCTGTGGGGCAAATGGGCTGGTCAGGAGTGCATGACCAAATGGAGTAGCCACACCTCCAGTACAAACTTACAAAGAAAAAAAGGAAATTTCAGTCAGCACATCCCAGAGTGCAGGTGCTTGAGCTTTGCAGCTAGCATGAGCTTTGGAATATTCTATCACTGTGGCATTTTGTGCTTTATCTGGTAGCGGTGTGCGGCTGAAATTTGTGCAGTCGCCTCACCTCACCTCATTGGTGATGCAACCAGGGCTGTGGAGTCGGAGTCGTGGAGTCGGAGTCAGTCACCATTTTGGTGGAGTCGGAGTCGGTATAAAATGGACCGACTCAGACTCCTAAAATATATAATAAATTAGTACATTTAGTTCAGTGCTGAATATATTTTTATAAGAATTTGTGAAAATGATGAAATGTCCTATAAATGTCTGTTCTATTCCTGATCTAAGGATTTAGGCTTTTAGTTGAGATGACAGTGTACTGCCCTTTATGTCCAGTGCATGTTCTCTCTGATGCTTTATGTTTCCTCTGAGCTCATGTTTGGAGAGGTTAGCTGCTCTCATGGCTTCTATCTGCTGATGTAAAACACCTAGAGCCTTATGTATGAAAACTGTCTAGGTGTAGAAGTTTCTTTGTGCCCATAGCAACCAATCAGAGCTCCCCTTTCATTTCATATAGTGCTCTGGAGAAATGAAAGGGGAGTTCTGATTGGTTGCTATGGGCAACAAAAAAAGTCTTAGACCTAGACAGTTTTCATACATCAGGCCCAGAGGCGTAGCTACTGGGAGGGGGCAGGGGAGGCGATGCTCTGGGCCCAATACCTCTGGGGGGCAGGGATGGCCTTAGTACAATCAGGTGAATACAAGTGAGCGCTTCCATTATGGAGTCTGATGGGGGCACATTAAGCCAATCTGAGGTCTGATGGGGGCACATTCTGATGATCTGAGGTCTGATGGGGGCACATTAAGCCGATCTGAGGTCTGATGGGGGAACATTCTGCTGATCTGAGGTCTGATGGGGGCACATTCTGCTGATCTGAGGTCTGATGGGGGCACATTAAGCCGATCTGAGGTCTGATGGGGCACAATACGCTGATCTGAGGTCTGATGGGGGCACATTAAGCCTATCTGAGGTCTGATGGGGGCAGATTAAGCCGATCTGAGGTCTGATGGGGGAACATTCTATTGATCTGAGGTCTGATGGGGGTACATTCTGCTGATCTGAGGTCTGATGGGGGCACATTCTGCTGATCTGAGGTCTGATGGGGGCACAATACGCTGATCTGAGGTCTGATGGGGTCACATTAAGCCGATCTGAGGTCTGATGGGGGCAAGGGACTGTTAGTTTAGTGATGTAAAAGCTGGGGACAGATTTCCTTTAACATAGGAGTCCCCTTTTTTTGTATTTAGAGTAGGGTATGTAGAAAGTCTATTGTACTGTACTTAACAGCATAGATGATCTAGCAGTTTATATAGTCATCTTGCTAATACAGTATTATAACCACAACTAGTAGTATGTGCCTGTGAAGTTGGAAACGTGTGTTTGGGAAGCCAATAAGTGAGGGGCCCACTCAAGTATGTTTCGCCCCCATGTGCTGAACCTCTAGTTACGCCTCTGATCAGGCCCTTAGTGAGCTGTACCCAGAGAAGCCTGATAGATTACAAACTGTTTTTGTCATGACTTATCTGTACTATTGATTTTATGCAAATTTGTTTAAAGTTATCACTTAAACATGCTCCATGTATGAGGGAGTAGGAGTCGGAGTTGGCAGTTGGGGTGAGGGGAAATTGAGGAGTCGGAGTCGGGGCTTTGGCTTACCGACTCCACAGCCCTGGATGCAACCCTGCACAACATCTGTAGGATATATTGTTAACCAATGTCATTTGCAAAGTTGCTTCATTTTAGATCCACCGAAATAATGCAGAATAGGTTGTGTGTGGACATAACTTTTAAAGATGGACTTTTTGTAAAAGTCTTTACAAAATCACTATACAGCCTCTATATCGTAACACATTGCCTCCTACAATAGATACACTCTCCATCAGTAATACACCACATTAAAATAAAATTCCTCTGGCATTTTTTAATTATTTATGCTGCTAACTTCCAGAAAATGTTATGTCAGGACTTCAGAGATCATTCTGTGCTTTGGCTTTAAAATCAAATCAATAATTTTATAAATGGACAAGTTCTTTTCTTAAAAAAATATGCAGGAATGACTATGCAGTCTCCATACCTAATATACAGCGTATAGACATGCAAAATACATCCTCATCTAGATGTGCTGTAAAGTGTCATAAATTTCAGTACGGCATAACAATAATAATAGGTGTTAAAACGCAGATGTGGATCCACTGTGTATACTGAACAGATTTGACTTAGAGTGACTGCTATGGGCGTTATGTAAGTGCCTCCCATGGTCTTCACCCTTTAACCCCTGTACATGGATCTGGACTCTGCTGCAGGGGAACCATCAGGCCACTACCTCTTGGAGTAATCTCTGTTCAGTAGAGAGGGAGGGGGTGGGGAGGGTTAAGAGTCACTGCTCCAAAACACTAAGGGGTCAGGCAAAACTTTGGTCATGGACAAGCTGAGCTAAGGGCTGGCAGAGTTTGTGCAATCTAGTCTGACGGTCTTGGCAGACAGCTCATGGTCAGAACAGAGATCTGGCGAGAGTCGGTACACAGGACAGCAAATAAGACAAATAGCTTACCTTTGCAGGAAACTAGAGTACAAGAACCTATTGCTCAGGCACCTTTCTAGAGGGGAAGGTGCCTTAAATACCCTAAAGTTGAAGACTAGGATGGATAGACACTGGCCCTCTAAGAGACAGAGGAGGTAGACAGTGGTAGAGCAGGTGAGTAGCATGCCTTAGCCAGTGTGGAGTGGAGAGAGATCTGTGCCGTACATGCCGGAAGGAAACAGGAGGACTCTGACAGGGACAGGCCCCCAAGGAAACAAGTTGAGCATTCCAGAGGCTGTGCCCACCGTGAGAAGAGAGGCAGCAGTAGGCACACACCACCAACATAACAATTGGTTAAACTAGAGAATGTTAAAGGGATATTTCCATCTTAGTCATTCACAGCTGAGATCAAAATATCCATCTTATGAAATATCTAAAGGTAGCTTGGGTTAAGGAAGCAGACAAGCAGATTGTGCTTCTGTTTTTCTTACTCCCATAGAAGTGAATAGGAACTATAAAAAGAGTGTAGCACAATATGCTATGCTGAGATGAGAATACTCTTTTACGAGTTCTCACTACATGGCTAACTAGTGCCAGAGCTGTGTGTGTACTGAGCCTGGCATCCTACTGAAAAGAGATTTAGGAGGAGCTTTGTCAGACAAGTCCTGTTGCTGACATATCTACCAGCAATGCTCCACCCAAATGTCTTTTTCAGCTGGATGCCAGGCAAGGACTACAGCCAATCAAACTAGTTATGGATGCTGTATGTTAGCTCCCGACACTGTCTCTGTTGTAGTGTGATGGAGGGGAGAAGAGCAGGAGGAGGATAGGGGTGATAGTAGCAAGAATGGTGTTAATTGTCACTCCCCTAGACCGTGCAGTGATGGGAAGGGCGTACCAGTTCTTCCCTTCGGTGCACACCCTTCTTCTGGGGTTCCTATCTGATATAGGTTGAGGTGCCTTTGGTGCTGAAGGTTTTCCATGTTGGATGTAAGGAATGTGTGTCTGGATCATGCTGCCTTTACTAGCTCTCATGTAATAGCAAATCTTCATTTATGGTCTGATTTCTCCTTTGACAGCTCATAAGGGATCTCTTCTCTCTTGTGCTGATATACACTGGTGCTCAGGAGTGTTTGATCCCCCTTCAGAGTGTGCTGTAGGTGCTTTCATCAGTTTTTACTCTCATACACAGCCTATGCCATTCTTTTCCCCAAGGTGACTGCAGTGTGTGCTTTCCTCCTTGTTTATATGCAGCCTGTGTGATTTGTCCTCCCTAATAACTTGGATGCCTTCCCATCTCTCCACTTTCTGATTTGTGATGTACACTCTTCTTCCCCTCCCTGTTGTGATTTCTAATACTAAGAGAAAAGAGTGGAGAGAGGGCGAGAGAAGAGAGAGAAAGAAAAAGAAGTGAGTTTAGGAGCAGTGCTCTTTCAGATTCAGCAGGAGAGCTAGCTAGGTGAAAGAGTTACACAGACTGCACAGCGGCAAAACAGTAGAAAATATTTAATGAAGACTAGTTGGTTCAATTTGTATTTAGGGAGCAAAGGAACAATAAAAAAAATGACAGTGCGCACATATCCATAGCTTTTGAATATTGATGGCAGTGTATATAGAGGCTGCTTAGAGGCACACAGCTCCCTAAAACAGAACTATAGGAGCTCCATGTACTGCTACATGATATTTCTGTAGGGCACCTTACAGAGATATGTTCCTTTAGGGCTCATACACATAACCGTTGGATCCGCAAAAAAAAAACCAAAAAAAAAACGGATGACATCTGTGTGACATCCATTTTTTCTTTGTGGATCCACTGTAACAATGACTGTCCTTGCCCGCATAACGGACAACAATAGGACATGTTCTATTTTTTTGTGGAACAGGCTTGCGGACATACGGATACGGAATGCACACGGGTCGTTTCTGTTTTTTTTGTGGCCCCATTGAAATGAATGGTTCCGCATTTGGTCTTGATCAGTATCCCATGAAGCACGCAAAAACGGTGCTTGCAGTGGTTTTGTGTCAGGCATGGGAGCGCAACAAAACGGAACGGAATGCATCTGGTGTACTCCATGGTGGTTTGTTCAGTTTTGTCCCCATTGACAAAACTGAAATGTTTCCTCCAGTTTTGAGATCCTCTGACGGATTTCAGAACCGGAAAGGCAAACGCAGTAGCCTTAGAAGCAGAAAAGAAAAGGCATACAGAGCTACAGTGGGATCTATAGATTATTATGAGTGCTGTATTATGGCTCTGTACAATGTGGAGCTGTCATACGGTGATCTTGATAAATGAGATCAAACCACTTTTAACCTATTGTACTGTCATCTATCAGACGGCAGGGCAACCATACCCAGGAATGTGGCTAAATATTGTGGAGAGCCAGACGCCTAGAGCTGACTGACAGGACTGCAGCATGTGTGGTCAGCATAAGGCATTACAAGATGAATGGCATTCCTTAAAAAAGTCAGCAAAGTGCAGATAGATCAGAGGTCTTTTTTGACTTGAAGGACACTTTATAAGATAACCAGCGGATATGAGCCACATTATAGAAATATGTATGACCGCAATCAAATGGAGGTTACATTTATTAACCATGTATCAGTTAACCCCTTCATGACCAAGCAAATTTAGGCAACAATCTTTTGCTTTTTCCTCTCTGCATTCCAAAAGTCATAACTTTTTTCTTTTTCCGTTGACACAGCCGTACCATTTAACTCCATAAAATGAACTGCAACACTGTAAAAATATTTTGTAAGAGGTAATAGAAAAAAAAGGAAAACTGCAATTTCTTTTTGCTAATTTGCGTTATCTATGCAGTAAAATTTACATTATAACCTTACTCTGAGGGGCAGTTTAATTCTCACAATACCACATTTTTTAAAATTGTTTTTGTTATGTTGTACTACTTTAAAAAAAAAAAAAATAATAATTTGCTTTGTGTCGCCAGATTCTGACACCCATATTTATTTCTATTTCCATTGATGTAGCTATGAAAGATAGTGTTTTTTATTTTATTATTTTTTTTTTTTTTTTGCAGGGTCATCTGCTGTAGTTTTTATTGGTTGCATTTTGGGATACATTTGACTTTTTGATCATTTTATATTTTGGGAGGTGATTATTTTTTGCAGCATTCACTGTGCAAGATAAATATTATTTTATTTTAGTATTTTGGATCATTTATGTCTTTATTTTATAATAAATGTGGATTTTTTTTTCATTTAAAGAGGACCTTTCACCACTCCTGACATGCCTGTTTTAATAGCTTCATGCATCCCCCATGTAATAACAATTCTGGAGCCTCTATTCTTATGGCTATATGTTGTGCCATTCATTTATTATTTCTACTAGAAGTTATGAATGAATTGCTAGCAGTCTGCAGTAAGGATACAGAAGGGTGGTAACCAGTTGGGGGTGTGTACCTGTCCAGACTCATTCTATCCAATCAGTGCTGCCATTTCAGACTGTGTAAGGACACACCTCAACTGGTTACCTCCCCTCTGTACCCTTACTGCAGACTGCTAGCAATTCATGTATAACTTCTAGCAGAAATAATAAAGGAATGGCACAACATAAAGACATGAGAATAGATGCTCCAGAATTGTTATTACATGGGGAGTGCATGAGGCTATTAAACCAGGCATGTCAGGAGTGGTGATGGGTTCTCTTTAAACATTTTTTACCTTTTTTCTTAGTTTTAGTTTACTTAAACCTGTGGTTGCTTGTACAATACACTGCAATACTTCAGTGTTGCTGTGTATTGTGAATCAACAAGCTTTTAGGCTATGGCCACATGGTCAAGTTTCTGCATGCAGTTTTGGAATCCAAAAACAGGAATGGATTCAAAAAAGAGAAGTCATATCTGTCCTTTATATTTTCTCTCCACTCCTGATTTTGGCTCCCAAAACTGCATGCAGAAACCTGGCTAGTTCATTCTGGTTTCTGCCTTGGTCTTGCAAACTGAATGCAGCAGACCTTCTTGTGGTTTAGACTTATTGAATGGTGGTAAACCGTGAGCACACACCCACAGTGGCTTCCAGCAGCGTCTGGAAGAGTACCACACTAAAGGGAATCTGTGAGCTCCAAAATAGGCTGTAAAGTAGTGTAAGCAGTATACAGGGTCAACGATGCTGTTTTCAATTGTGTCATTTTTATCTTCATAGTCACTTCCATTCTGACGCTGTGCTCCCACAAACCCACAGTAAAATGCATTGAGAGGACTCCCGTGCTCACACACATAATGGAGAGGAATTTTCCAATGAAAGGTGAGATCTGCAGCAAAACTGCATGAATTCCACACCCATAAACTGCTGTTAGACATTGTGGATTTTGGTGTGGATATGCTGCAGAAACGCACATAAGTCTGCACACAAATAATGGACAGGATTGAAAGGGGAGTCCTCTCAATGCACTTTACTGCTGGTTTGTTGGAGAACAGCATCAGAATGAAGATAAAAATTACATAACTGGACTCAGCATCACTTAGACCCCTTTCACACGTGAGAGTGTCACGCTCCGGACTCTCAGCGCAGCTCCCGTCCTGAACTTCCAGCACTGCCGGGGTCGCATAGCATTATATTGATTTATGGTGCATTGTAAGGCTACTTTCACATTAGCGTTAGCAGGGTCCGGCATGCTGTTCTGGCAGAGGAACAGCCTGTCAGATCTGTACTAACGCTAGCCCATGTGTGCCTCCAGATATCTGCTCCAGCCCCATTCACTATAGCAGTATAATAGTCAGTACAGTGAATGGGGCTGGAGCAGACTTCCAGCGGCACACATTGACATTGCTATCTAATTTGAAAACTGCAATGCAGGTCAATTTCCGAACGCAAAAAATCCGCAAAGTGTACATGAGATTAGTGTAATCTCATATACTTTTCTGGTATGCCATATGGGAATCCGAGTAGAAAAAACGCACATATTCCGCAATGTGTGCAGATGGCCTTACTGAATTTTTAGTTAAAAACGTCTATAGGAAGTATTAAAGGGATTCTGTCACCACCATTTTCCATATTAAGTTATTTATACCACTGGATTTATCTCATCATAAGGATCTCCAAATGGTTATTGTTATAGGGCCCAGATGAAGATTTGTGGTGTAAAAATCGTTTTTTATCAACTGTCAATCACTTACATTAAGGAGCCCAAGGGGAGTTGACCATCGTTGCTGGAGCCCGGGCTCGGCGATTCCGTTGGAGCCCCGGACCGCCCACCTAATTAATATTCACTTCACTGAGTGAGTCAGTGAAGCTCCGGCGCGGCTGAAATCCCGCGCAGGCGCAGTACATCAGGTGAGGCCGCTGCCCGCAGACCGCACGGGCGCAGGCCTCTTGATGTACTGCGCCTGCGCGGGATTTCAGCCGCAGCGGAGCTTCACTGACTCACTCAGTGAAGTGAATATTAATTAGGTGGGCGGTCCGGGGCTCCAACGGAATCGCCGAGCCCGGGCTCCAGCAACGATGGTCAACTCCCCTTGGGCTCCTTAATGTAAGTGATTGACAGTTGATAAAAAACGATTTTTACACCACAAATCTTCATCTGGGCCCTATAACAATAACCATTTGGAGATCCTTATGATGAGATAAATCCAGTGGTATAAATAACTTAATATGGAAAATGGTGGTGACAGAATCCCTTTAAAGGGGTATTTCCATCTTGGACATTGGGGGATTATCGCTAGGATATGACCCCCAATGTCTGATAGAGTGGGACCCGCACAGATACTTAGACCAGAGCCCGCAAAGTGCTGGAGGTCGCACCTCCCGTGTGCTGCTGCCCTTCATTCATTCCTATGGGAGCACCAAAAATAGCCAAGCACTGGCTTGGCTCTTTCCAACAGCCCCATAGAAGTGAACAGAGCGGTGACTGCACTTGTGCGGTGTGCTTCCCATTAATTTCAATGGAACTTCCAAAAATAGCCAAGCGTGCTCCTCAGCAATTTTTGGCACTCCCATAGGTATGAATGGAGGGCGGCCACGCATGTGCTGTGTGCCCTCTGGCACTTTGCAGGTTCCGGACCCAACCTATCAGACACTGGGGGCATATCCTAGTGATTTTTCCCCAATGTCCAAGATGGCAATAACCATTTAAGGGATTTCTGGGATTATAATATTGATGACCCATCCTTGGGACAGGTTGTCAATATCTGAATGGTGGGGATCTGTCTCCCAGCTACCCCGCTGATCAGCTGTTTGGCGAGACTGCTGTGCTTTGATGAGTGCTGCAGCCTCCTCACAGTTTATCAAGCACACTGCCATAGATTGTAGAGCGGCTGTGATTAGTACTACAGCTCAACCACATTCATTTGAATGGTACTGAGCTGCCAGGTGACTGATAAATGTGGTGTGACTTGCCTAGGAAGCGGTCTCAGTGCTGAAGTCTCTTCAAACAGCTGATCAGCAGGGGTGCCGGGAGATGGACGCCCATCAAACAATAATTGGTGACCTGTCCTGAGGATAGACCATCAATATCAAAATCCTGGAAAACCCTTTTAAATGCAGGCATTTTTGTAGTCATATTTTTTCACCTTTGAGGTATGTTTTTGGGGTCAATGGTTTTTCTTTTGTTTCTTTCTATTTTTTCAATAGCAGCATTGTTTGGTTAGCCCATAGAACGCCACTATTTTTTATTTTTTTTATTTATTCATTTATTTTTTTGCCTGCTTGAAAAACTGCAAGTTCCAGTGTGTGTTGTTTTCTAATGTTTTTTTTTTTTTTTTTTTTTTTGAGCAATGTATTTTCCCCATAAGTGACAGGCACTGTCTATGGGTATTCCTGTAGTTGGTGCTTTTGCTGCCCTTATGGCAATTTGAGGAATAGAGTGCAGTAATCAACAAGAAATGCATATATACTACACAATGCCTCCGTCATTTCATTAATAATGACATCATAATAGTAGGGGATCAAAACTTACATTCAAACTCTTCTCCCTTCATATCATAGTTTAGCCTTTTTTCAGTCATGTCCCCATCACAAGAGACATTTTCCCGTAGACTGATATATTACGGTCAATGACACTGTTCTCCGCCAAAATGGCGCCTGTGTCGCGCACACACATAGCAGAGGATTGCGGGGACGTATTTTGACAGACTAACATTTTTACCTCTAGCGCGCACAGACTCTAGTCACTGTCACTGTCTAGGCAGGGCAGACGTATGCCTTTGGCGCATGCGCAGTAAACTTTAGGGCGATTCCTGTGTGGGCGAACATGACGTTATCGCCAGTCAACCGCCGGCAGGAGAGGAGGAGCAGGGGAGCGTCACCGCCGGCCTCCGCCATGGCTGCCATATTGGATGGGAAGTGAGCCTCATTCCTCCGCCCACTGAGCTTGGTGGCGCACGGACCGGGCCTGGAGAGTGGCGGCCGCGGCGGCTGGAACTAGTTCACGGTGTTCTGCGCCTTACCCGCTCCTCTCCCGACTATTTTTCTTTGCCTGACACACGCCCCGGCCGTGAGGCGGAGGAGAAAGCGGACAAGATGGCGGACCCGGCAGAGTGCAGCATCAAAGTAATGTGCCGCTTCAGGCCTCTGAACGATTCCGAGGTGATAAGGGGCGACAAGTACGTGGCCAAGTTCCAGGGGGAGGACACGGTGGTCATCGCGGTGAGTGTGGGCGAACCCCCGGGCAGTGCCCGCTGTCTGACAGGGGTGGTTGGGGTATCCTCCCGGCTGCTGGGACTGGCATTAGGGTGAATGGGGCTTCTGCCGCTCCTGACAGGGGGCGCTGTTCTGTCACTGTATGTTTTCACACTGGCTCCCATCTAGGTTCTACCACCCAGGACCAGTGCCACCTTTCTCCATTGGTGTTTGCCCAGGTTACCCTTGATGCTTAGGTCCTGCCCCTTGAGGCTGGTGTTACCATGGGCGGGTGACCTCCTTGCGGTGCCCACTGTCTTATTTCCAAGCTAGATGCTGATGTCACTGTGGCTGCTCTGCCCATGACTGGCATGGGTGATTTTTAACTGGTTGTTCTGCCCATGACTGGCATGGGTGATTTTTAACTGGTTGTTCTGCCCATGACTGGCATGGGTGATTTTTAACTGGTTGTGCTGCCTATGACTGGCGTCGGTGGTTTTGACTGGTTGTGTTGCCCATGACTGGCATCACAATCTGCATGCCTGGTGACGGAGGCATCCATGGCAGCTTAGCCTTATTGTTGCCATTCTTGTCACTAATGACTGTTGTCGCTTGGTCTTGGTACCTGGATTTGCTCCTAGTTCTGCCACCTATGCCCAGTGTCCCTGTACCACCACAGCAGACTGGTGTCGGCGCTCCTGCTCGGTGACTTGTCACCATCGCAGGATGTTTGGGCAGTTCCCATCTTTCCGGACGAGCATGATGAAGTATTTCCACTGTCTGTGTTCTTGAGGCGTCTCCCATATTGAATTGGGCCATGATCAGATGGAAGATGCATGCCTGGTACTTGTAGTGCCACTAAGTGACCGCCACTGTGAAGATATAACCTGCCCTAGTTCTCCGGGCTAGCGGACATGTCCCTCAGGAGCATAGGAAAGCTGAGTGCTGATCCCTATAGTGAATCCAACGAGTGTTAGCTCTTGGGATTATTTTGCTATTAATATCCTTGTGCTTTAGCTGATTCTTTCCAGTAACTGTAGACTCTGGTTTTGCTGCTTGGTGACTTGTGTGGTCGTTAGTCGCATCCTCCGCACTTACCTGTGAAGCCCGGCTGTAAATACTCCTTTCTAGGACTTGCGTTGAACTCCATCCTCTGCTCTCTGGTGTCAGCCCCGCAATCTGCTTTTCCCTCAATGTCCCGGCCGATCGCTCGTCTGATCAGCTGCTCTGTTACATTTTAGGTTGGGTTAGCTTCACACAGAGTTTTCTGAGGATTCGAGGCAGATTTCCCTTTAGGTTTTTAAACCAAAGCCAGATGTGGATTTGAAAGGAACCAAAAAAGGAAGGACTTCTCCTCCCTGCTGGATCCACAAAACCTAGAGGGAAACCTGCCCCAAACCTGTGTGATCCTCCCCTTAGGGTGACTGCATACGGCGCAGAAAAACCTCAGCAAAGTAACTGAGATTAGATAAAACTCAAGTAAACGTAGATATTTTTTTCCTGTGTGGATATTGACCTGTCCCGCTGATTTTGAAATCCCCAGCGGCTTCCCCAATAGACGTCAAACAGAACTGAATATCTGCACCAAAACCGCAGTAAGTTGTGCAGATTTTCTGCAGACAAATCCTTAGTGACTTTTAAGGCCACCTGCACACGTTGCGGATTACGTGAGTTTTTTTTTTTTTCCCTCCCGCATGGATTCCTGTCAAGGGAAAATCTGAGCGTATTACAGTACGGTTTTGGTCACTTACGAGAACTAGAATATTCCTTTAAATACACAAGGATATTTAGTCTTGTGTTAAAATTTTCAGTTTCAAAGTAAGGCCCCATTCACACGACCGTATGTTCATTTCCGTATCTTATCCGCATTTTTGCGGATAAGATGTGGAACCACACGGACTTTTTAATTTTCCATAGGAGGAAAAAAAAATTAGGAATGCACACTGTGTGCATTCCGCATCCGTATATTACAGAAGTTCTCCCGCAAAAAAAAAAGGAAACGTCCTATACTTGTCTGTAAAATCACGTCCGTAGCCCCATTAAAGTCAATGGGTCCGCAAAAATGCGGAACACTACGGAAGACATTCCGTATGTCTTCCGTTCCGTTTTTATACGGACACGAAATACATACGGTTGTGTGAATGGGGCCTAAATCGGAAGAATTTCTGCAGTTTTTCCTCTATAGTTGGTAAATGAATGGCTGCGGACAGTGGAGGAGATTTATCATGAGGAGAATTCTTAAAGGGGTTGTCCATGTTCAGGGGGGGGGTCTTTTGGCCCTGGGGACCTGAGAGGGGAAGCACATGTACCTGCTGCCTTCTTTTAGGTTCCACCACGGACGATCCCGACCGTCAACATCCAGTTTAATATGGCTGCAGTAGTGATGTATCCTGCATGCGTTACGTCAACGAGTCACGCGATGTATGGCGAACACGTCACTGCCGCAGCGCCACACGTGACCCCGATCTAACCGGATGTTGCCACACGGGACAGGAGCCGTATGAACAGCAACGGAAAAGCTGCTTGTTGGTGTTGTGGGGTTTTTTGTACCGTTTGTGTGGAGATCTGTAGCTTTCCTGCAAGGTGTATTAACCAGTATATAAAGTTTGTGTGTGTGTATATATATTCTGGACATAGCCTAAAATAAAGGCCCCCTCACCCATTACTTGCTAGGGTATTCAGATATTTAATTTTCCTTTTCTAAAATAAAAGGGGGTCCTGATTTTTGCCTCGCCCTGCATATGTGTGTGTAATATAATAAAATATATAGAATATTTTTATTTCACATATATATATATATATATATATATATATATATATATATATATACACACACACACACACAGCAGTGCACTCGGCGTCCTCGTCCAGTACGGAGATGACACACAATAGGCTCTTCCCCGCACGCAGCAGATTTGGATAAATTCTTGATCTTTGGTTTTCGCCATAAAGGAGAACAGCTTGTGCTTGATCTGGCAGAGAGCGGGGCGTCTGGGCCCAGATGTTCACTGCTTCTGGTCTCTCCACTTGTAGCTGATGTGACGTCTGGCCTGTGACGTGCCATCGGCTCCTCACCTATGTAATCCTTTCACTGCGCTGGCGGGTCTGCTGGATGTGACACCGGTGGATGACTTCATCCTTGTTGTTGGAGGCGGTCACCTGTGGGATTTCTCATCCCTCCTGTATTCTCACCCTGGTGGCAGCAGATGTCTCAGCCATAATACCTGGGCGTGCCCCTCTTTATTACTCATCTCTCTCATCACGCTCATTATTGTAGTCACAGTCATCTCTCCTGAAGGCTTTACTGGGGTTGTCCAGCCTTGTAGAAATGAAGGGGTCCTCCTACTTATCAAAAGTTATGTCTCTTATGTCAAGTTTTTGATCTGCGGTGGGTGTGAGAGCTGAGACCCCCAGTGATTGCTAGAACAACGTGAAGGAAGTTCTGGTCAGTGAGCCTGTCTCCAGCGAGGAGGGCGCTCCCATCTTAGGCGGCTTTCACACTTGTCTTGTGGTTTTCACGGTTCAGTTTTGTCCCCATGTATTCTGAATGGAAAGAGATCCGATCAGGATGCATCAGGATGTCTTCCGTTCCTGCAGCTTTCAGTTTTGTGACCGGACACAAATCTGCAGCAAGCTGTAATTTTGTGTCTAGTCATAAGAACGGATCTGGCACTCAAACCAATGTAAGTCAATGGTGACAGATCCATTTTTTTTAGGAGACTAAAAAACCGGATCCGTCACCCATTGACTTTCAATGTATTTAGTGCCTGATCCGTTTTGATATCACACAACCGCATCCTAACGGAATGGATGCATCCTGATGTGCAAAATCAAAACTGATCCTCTGCCGGATCTCAATACTGGAAATGCTAGCACTTTGCAAAGTAAGTCCAGATGGGTGTTACCAGTTGGGGGCGTGTCCCTGCAGAGTCTGCCACCAGTAACATTGATTGGATAGCGTCAGACTGTGCAGGGAACCGCTAGCGATTCGTTCATAACTTCTAGCAGGAATAATGAAGGAATGGCACTACATAGAGCCATAATAGATGTTCCAGAACTGTTATTACATGGAGAATGCAAGTAGTTAGTACAACAGACGTCAGGAGCGGTGACAGATCCTCTTTGATTATTGATAACCTACCCTAAGGATAGGTCAACAATATCGGATTCTTGGGAGGGGTCCGGCTCCTGGGGCTGAGTAGAAATACTAAGTGCAGCCGCTATGCAATGTACAGAGCCTTGCTTGATATACCATGAAGAGGCTGCAGCGCTTGTCCGAGTCCTGCTGCCCTTTCAGATAGCTGATCGATGGGGGTTTCGGGGGTTAGACTCCCACCAGTCAGATACTGGTGACGTATCCTGAGGCTGTGCTAGGGTAGATCCTGCTGACCTCTTTTCTAAGATGTGTGCACCAATAATGGTGATTTAGCCTGCAGAAAGTCATCCCCACTGCAGCAGATGAGTTAATAGGTCCATGTGCCACCCGCAGGCTGTGTGTACCCCGCAGTAACCTCACGTCTGCTGGCAGCGATCACACCTCTCAATGGGAAGTGCGCAGTGATTTGTCCCATGCTGTGGCTGTATGTAATCACCGCCTGCAGTCATTGTGGCTGAGCCGGCAGCCGAAACAAACTTGTACTCTGGATGCACCTTTACTGCAGTGCAGGGAGCTCCAGCACCGGGTATTAAAATCCATGTATTCTTTATTTGAACTCTTCTCAGGGAGCGTTAATGTCTGCCGGACTTCATCTTCTGACCAAACCCTGTATAAAGGGTTAAAACCATTGATCCATAACTCCCAGTCTCCCATGACCTATAAGTTATTTCTTCTGCCAAAACATTGATACTTTTCTGGTATTGGTGGGGGTCCTACTTCTGGGACACCCCAACCACGAGAATGGAGGCTCTGTAGCCCCTGCATCCCCCTGAAATGAACGGAGCGTGCGGACGTTTCCTTCATTTCTATGGTAATTGCGGAGATAGCCGATAGCCACTGTATTCTGTTATCTCCAGAACTCCCATAGAAATGAATGGACAGACCTCGTGCAGGGGGTACGGGGCCCCCATTCTCCTGATCAGTGGGGATCTAGTTATCACTTATCCTGTACAAGCTTTGGCACAATTTATTATTATTTTGTAATGATCACATTTTACTCATTTTGGGCAAAAAATTCAAAGAAAACGACATTCTGCAAACAGACTAACTTTGTATCTCGACTGAACATTTTTAATAATGACCTACTGAAAAAAATATTTAACCCAATATGAGTAAAATGCAGTCATAAAAAAAATGTCCAGAAGGTGTCGTCAGGCTTTAAGCCCATCCAGGAGCCGTCGGCTGTCTCTCCCCACTACCTCCAGACCCCCCCCATGTTCAGCTGATGTCAGACACTTCTGGGGTGACTTATTGGGCAAAAATATTCACTTTGCCCCCATCCTTCTGTCCCCTGACATCATCTGTCATGCGAGAATTGGGAGGTTCCCATACACAGTAGATGGTTGGCCGAACCCACCATCAGTATACTATTGTGTATGGGGAATTTTACACCGCTCATCCGGTTGAGAACACATGCATGCTCAGCTGAACAGAGAGTGCATGTGTACAGGGGAGTGGGGAGGAATAGCGGTTAGAGCTCTAGTGAGGTATATGGTCACCTTAATCTCATAGAAATAAGTGACGGATTATCAGTCGTTCATTACAGAATGATGTGGAAGGAGAGAACAAATCCCATCGAGGGAATAATCGAGTGGACATGAAATCATATTTGAATAAAGCTTTGTCTCCCACTTTGAGTAGAAAGTTGATTGTCTCTTCTGTTTTCTTCTTGTAGAACGGGTGCAGATTCTTTAGATGTCTATGCTTTGAGAGACTGAGATTTTTTCAATCCATTCTCACATATTTTTTTTGTGGGGGGGGGGAGGATTAGGCTTATAAAGTCCTTCTACACCAGGCACGCTCAACCTGCGGCCCTCCAGCTGTTGCAATACTACAACTCCCAGCATTCCTGGACAGCATACAGCTATCAGCCTACAGCAAGGCATGGTGGGAGTTGTAGTTTTACAACAGCTGGAGGGCCGCAGGTTGAGCATCCCTGGTCTACACAGACCGATAATCAGGCTGATTGGCCACCATCGTTCCTTGGGTGATTATCTTTTAGCTGCACATCTTAGCATCCGATATAGCTGTCTAAACAGCGACCTGCTGCCCAGGAAAGTAATTCTCTGTGGTGATCGCTCCTCCCCATACAGCAGAGGTGATTGCAGCAGGTACATGCAGCCCTCGTCTCCGCTGATGATCAGGCAAATATCAGGAATGTTTAATTCGCTCCCGATAATTGCCTGATATATTGGTCCATGTAAAATTAGACCCCTCACTGGATAATTAGCATGTCTTCTCTTTTTTATGCATTTGCGACTGTTTTAATTTGGATGTCTAAAGCCATTCCTTAGGCATCTTCAGTGTGTGAACTTGCCCTTACGTATTAGCGCCATCACTCCTGCACCTTGTGTTACAGATCTATGTTGGATGAATGTGTAATACCGCACTCGTCGTCTGCCTTACTGCATCGTCATTCTGTGTCATGGATTCAGTAAAGAAATGGTGACATGCTCCTTTATTTAAAGGGTTTGTCTCACTTCACCGTTACTAAGGCTAAATGAGACTAAGGGTGGTTTCAGCAGCTTCCATGCGGTGTAGCACATTATCTCACTCGGAAACATTTCGCTGTGCTACGCTGTTTCCATGCCCCCATGCACTGCAATGGAAGCTGCTGAAACAATAGAGCACTGGCTCGCTTCATCCCGACCACCTAGTGGTCAGCGCTTGTCCCATCTTTCCTTAGTAATGACAAAATGGGACAACCCCTTTAAGCTGCCCATACCCAATAGACCCTATAATTTTGTCAGGTTTGGCTGACATCCTAATATCTATCCACCGATGGCCCATGTCTGAGGAGATGAGGACCGGGCATGTTGATTTCATCTTCACAATCCTGTTGTTCATGCCGGAGAGAGCGCAGTTGGCTGTAGGCAGCGTTTTTCTGTCTGCAATGTGATGCGGAGCAAGATGGATCCGTCCTTCCACACAATGTGAGTCAACAGGGATGATTTGTTTTCTCTGACACAATAGAAATGGAACATCCCACTTTGACTTTCAGTGGAGTTGATGACGGATCCGTCTTGGCTATGTTAATGATAATACAACCGGATCCATTCATAACGGAGGCAGGCAGTTGTCTTATCAGTAACGGAAGCGTTTTTTGCTGGTGTGAAAGTAGCTTTACACTGCTCGGCAGTTTGATTGCATAGAGCGTCAGGACGCGTGCTCGACCTGCTACTCCTGCAAAATGGGGGAATGGGACAACGGTTCTTGAGATTGGTGGGAGTCCCAGTGGTTGGACCTTCAGCGATCAGCTAGTTATTCCCTGTGGATAGGGGATAATTTATCATCTTTGCACAAACCCTTTAACTTTAGCGGAGCCCCATCATCACTGGTGTCCTGTTAGTATCCTGCACGGCTGGTCCCCATTGTAATATTATGTGATATCTGCATGTATCAGAAATGTCTCAGCACTGCTCTAGTATGGCGGCACAGGCTTCAGCTGCGGCCTAGTAGGGGGCAGCAGGGGATCGCTGCAATGGAAACATTCAGGCGAATTAACGTTAGGAGCATGTATAGCTCCGTGACTTTAACCACAGGGTGAATTCTTAGATTTTGCCTGGTGTGACCCTTTAAAGCAGGCATGCTCAACCTGCGGCTCTCCAGCTGTTGCAAAACTACAACTCCCATCATTCCCGGAAAGCCTCCAGCTATCAGCCTACAGAAGGGCGGGAGTTGTAGTTTTACAACAGCTGGAGGGCCGCAGGTTCAGCATCCCTGCTCTAAAGGGATTCTCCGCTTGTCCTATATAGATTACTATTCCTCAGGATAGGGCCTGAATGCAGGCACCTCACCAATCGGCTGTATTCAAGTGAATGGGATGGAAGAACTGTAATTATTACACTGCTTGCTGCGTGGATGTCGTCGGCCAGCAAGTTAATAGTCAGGTGAACGCAGCGCTCGTACAAGCGCTGCGTTCTCTTCATACAGTATAACTGGGAAGAATTGCTCCCATACAAGTCTATGGAAGCGATTCTATTCATAGAAATGAATGGGGCAGTGAGGTGTAATTACACATACTCACCACTACCCCCGAGTCGGCCAGCATGTAAACAGTGAAGAGGAGGCAGCGCTGATACGGCGCGTGCCTCCTCTTCAAACAGCTGATTGGCGGGGGTGCCGGGTGTCGGACCTGAGGATAGGTCATCAATATTTATAACTCGGAGAACCCCTTTAAGCATTTGGTTTGTTCCGTATGTTGGAGGAGATTTATGAAAACTGGTGAAGAGGAAAAGTGGCTTAGTTGCCCATAGCAACCAATCGGATTCCAGCTAAATCTCTGTTCAGTATTATTCTGACGTTTTGAACAAACGACTTCCAAAGCACGCTTCGCTCAACACCAGCGATCAGTATCTGATCGGTGGAGGTCTGACCCCCGGGACCCCTGCCGGTCAACTTTTTGAAAAGGCACCACGGCATTCTCTGCTCACCGAGCACAGCGCCGTACATCTACTTCAGCGCCTAAGCCATGTGACCGATGAATGGAATTGCCTAGCTTAAGCTGTGAGAAGGCCGCTCCGGTAATGCGGACCCTCACCAATCATCCAGAGGATAGGTTATCATTATAAAAGTGTCAGAAAACCCCTTTAAGATAAAAATTTTCTTAAATCGGGTCTTTTTTCTTCTCCTATTTCATACAAAAAGTTATCGATTAACATTTTAATTTAAGGGTGGTTTCACATTATATTTTTTGGGAGTGAGAAGTTGCTGCAGTCAGATGTTACATGTTGGCCAGCAGGACATTATAAAGCTCCCTATGAACATTGTGTGGTTTTTGTTGTGGAGTTTTAAAGGGAATCTGTCGCCTCAGTTTTGGACTATTATCTGCAATAGTAATGAGTAGTACTGCGGATGTGGAGTGCGGTTCACTCTTTATTTTGTATTTTCCTACCATTACCCCACTGTAAGAGCTGAAAGCTGCGCTGTGCTAACATAACGGAGAGGACTCCTGTGCACATCCACAGCAGCCCTGACTATGTATTTCAATTAGTTGAAATTGGAGAAAACGGCGGAGGCAGTAGGAAAAAAAAATTGTGACCTGCAGTACTACTCATGGTCCAAAATCGGGGTGGATTCTCTTATAGGCGTCTTTCACAAGAACGATACGGGTGCAGTGCGTTTTCCACTGATGGTTGCTGGGAGATGTTTGTAAACCTGAAAAATGCATCAAAACTGATAGCACCTGGATGTAATCCAATTTGAGAAGGCATCGACGCTCACAGTATTGCCTCGGCCTACTCTGCTCACCAAGCACAGGGGCATACATCCTCTTCAGCGGACTGGAGATGAATGTAATGTCACATGGCCTAGCCTAAACTGTGAGAAGGCCACGTCAGTAAGGCTACTTTCACATCTGCGTTTTTTGCTGGATCAGCAAAAAACGCTTCTGTCATGAACGGATCCGGTTGTATTATGTCTAAAATGGCCAAGACGGATTCGTCTCTCTAAAACCATTGTTAGTCAATGGAGGACGGATCAGTTTGCTTTTGTGTCAGAGAAAACGGATCCGTCCCCATTGACTTACATTGTGAGTCATGACGGATCTGACTTGATCATTTTCTCAGGATGCGCTCAAAAATGCTGCTTGCTGCGCTTTTGTGTGCGTCATGGGAACACAATGAAATGGAACAGAATACATTCTGGTGCCCTCCGTTCCCTTCAGTTCAGTTTTGTCCCCATTGACAATGAATGGGGACAAAACTGAGGCGTTTTACCCCCGGTATTGAGATCCTATGACGGATCTCAATAGCGGAAAGGGAAAGTGCAGATGTGAAAGTAGCCTAATGCAGACACCCCACCGATAAGTGTTGGAAAACCCCTTTAATACATTTTCACACTGCTCTCAAGCTGTTTTTAACAGGGGCAGCACAGGGAATTATCATAACCTTGGGGTACCTTTGATGTTACTTAGTAGGAGATACTTGACCTAAGAACATTGTTCTTTGGAACTCTGGAAAAAAAAACTTCTGTACGTGTTTGCCAAACAAAGACCTTCTGGATTCCTTTCTGACCTGATAAGAGCTGCAGGCCGTATTCACACCAGCTGTATATGATGCAGTTCTTGGGGACCGAAGGAAGTATATAAGTTCTTTATGGATCCAGTCCTGGCCTTGGCTGAAAAAACCTCACCACAGCAACCAGCTTGTGCCAGGAGGTCCGGCATTGTGTCATGGGGGTTTGGACGTTACCAGTCAGCCCCGTGTGTACTGGAGGCCTTAGGCTACTTTCACACTAGCGTTTTATAATTCCGGTATTGAGTTCCGTCATAGGGGCTCAATACCGGAAAAAAACGCTTCAGTTTTGTCCCCGTTCATTGTCAATGGGGACAAAACTGAACTGAAGACAACGGAGGCTCCTGAAAGCATTCCGTTCCGTCTTCAGACCGGAGAACAAACCGCAGCATGCCTGCCTGGAGTATGTAAGTATGTATGTGTGTATTGTATATGGTACTGTGTGACGTGTGGGGCTGGAACGCGGTTCCGGATCCGGACTGCCGCTAGGTTGAAAGAGACCTTAGTGTTGTTTTCTAGTAACGAGCGCTCCATGAATAGCCTGTCCTCAGTTTCCCATCACCAGGTCTCTGTGTACTTCCTCCACCACATTTATCGGCTCCTGCATTTAGAATTTCTTTTGGTGGGTAGATTGTCCTCCGGCACCGTGCTAACGTGGAAGGTCAAGGTTGTCAGGTTACCCTTGTTAATCATAGCATTTCTCTTGAGGTAAGGGCGTGTCCTGTGATGTGTCTAAACCCTGACTAAGCAAGTCTGTGTGTGAAGCGAGTGACACCAGGTCCAGACTCTGTGGCACAGTCATCCAGTTCTTGTTCTCTGTAATTACTGGTGGCGTGAAGCTCTTTTCTGCATCGTACAGTGCTTCTGTTCAGGTGACGGATTCTGTAAGGCTTCATTCACACGACCGTATTTTGTTTCCGTGTCCGTTCCGTTTTTTTGCGGACCGTATGCGGAACCATTCATTTCAATGGGTCAGCAAAAAAAACGGAAGGTACTCCGTGTGCATTCCGTTTCCGTATGTCCGTATTTCCGTTCCGCAAAAAAGATAGAACATGTCCTATTCTTGTCCGTTTTGCTGACAAGGATAGGCATTGTTACAATGGATCCGCAAAAAAAACGGAAACACGGATGCCATACGGAACGTCATCCGTTTTTTTTGCGGATCCGCAATTTGCGGACCGCAAAACACATACGGTCGTGTGAATGAAGCCTTAGGTGTTGCACGTCACATATCAGAATTTGCAGGAGGGGAGAGCACTTACCAATGTCCAGGACATTGTGGAACCAGTCCTTCTGCCTTTTTGACTCTGGGGACCATCCGCTTATTGCCTCCGCTGCACAACGTTCCCTTTGTGGTATCCAGCGGCTCCGCTGGCCAGCTCTATCGCCACATCTCTGCCCCTTTGAGATTGTCTGGGACTGAATGGGGCGATGAATCGCCTATGCACAGAAGCCGACAACCACCTTGGCTGAAAGAGCTTGGAATGATAAACCACAGGAGGACATCCAGCATCTGTATGACCAGGACATCCAGCATCTGTATGACCAGGACATCCAGTATCACTGCTAGGGGAGATGCCACCCAATATTAAAAGGTTATTCCCATCTTAGACAAATGAGGGGCATATGGCTAGGATATGCCCCCATTGTCTGATAGGTTTGGGACCCACTGCTGGGACCCGCACCTATATTGAGGACAGAGCCCCAGAAGTGAAGGAGCTATTTCTGTCGGCTACATAGAAATGAATGGGAGCGGTGGCCGCGCATGTGCGGTGTGCTCCCGTTTGTTTCTATGGGAGCAGTGGGGGGCTGTGTCTGGTGGTGACCCTGGGAAACCTGGAGTCCTCCAGGCACAGCGCTTCCTGCTTTGTTCTCAATATAGGTGCGGGTCCCACTATCAGACAATGGTGGCATTTCCTAGCAATATGAATAAAAGATAGGATTACCCCTTTAATGTGCCCCTGCCTCCACATATACCTTGCTGTAGAACCCAACATGTTCAATTCCGCTTAATACTTGCTTGGCATATTAGGCTTTAAAGGGGATATCCAGTAATGTATAATGGTGACCTATTCTCAGGATTGGTCATCATTATCAGAATGGCGGTGGTCCGAGTCCCAGCACCCCTGTCGATCACGCGTTCACTGGATCTCTGGTGAGGACAGCAGGCTCCAGGAATCTCTCCCAGGCACAGCGCTGTTCTCAGTGTAGTGGCTGTGCTAGGTATTGCAGCTCAGCCCTATTCACTTCAATGAGGCTGACCAGCGCCTAGGCGCTATGACAATGTACGGTGATGTCACATGACCTAGGAAGAGACCTAGCAGCTGATATTGGGGATAGGTCATCAATATCTCATACCAGATAACCCCTTTAATTTTAGTATGACAGTACTGGATTGTTTGGGTGGCGTTATTGGTTGAAGATCAAGTGACACCTTGTCAGAGATGTTCTTACATATAAATGTAGTTCAGTCTGCTCAATGAAACCCGGCTTTGTTATACTGCTCAGCGAGGCTTCACCTCCTGGGTGTCGGGAGTCAGTCTTACCATACGACATGGGTGCACCCGGCAGGCATACTTTTCTCGTCTTGAGCACAAAGGCTGCTCTATATATATTGAATTACTTCATTGAGGGAGAGCAGTTATATAACGCCGTCCTGTTACTTGTATGGGGAGGAAAGAGTGCGATATCGTGCTGTCCACCAGGTCAATGGCTGACAGCCATTAAAGCATCGTATACATTTTTTAAAAACAATTTTACCATGGGCATTACAGTGGCATCCGTTAGGCCTCATTCACACGACCGTGTTTTCAGTCTGCGTCCGATCAGCATTTTTGCCACTTGGAACCAAAACAGAGTTTGGTAAAAGGTTTTTTAAAAGTAGAAATTAACTTCTGACGTTATTACCTGAAGTCTCGCGAGACTTTGCGAAGTAATAATTTAGTCTCATAGGAGCCAATACATTCTAATACTGTACGGAGCGCACAAAGTTTTATACAAATGGACTTCGGATGTTTCATCTGACGTTGATTCGCTCATACATGGAGCATGATTTCAGCACAGGACGTGCTCGTCTGAAACTAGCCTTACAGTATAGATGTTAGGCTACTTTCACATTAGCGTTATAGAATTCCGGTATTGAGCTCCGTCATAGGGGCTCAATACCGGAATAAAACGCTTCCGTTTTGTCCCCATTCATTGTCAATGGGGACAAAACTGAACTGAAGACAACGGAATGCTCCTGAAAGCATTCCGTTCAGTCTTCAGACCGGAGAACAAACCACAACATGTTGCGGTTTGCTCTCCGTACTAGTTATCCGCACCTAAACGGATCCGGAATGACCCCCAATGCAAGTCAATGGGGACGGATCCGTTTGGTGTGGACACACTTGTAAACGGATCCGTCCTCCATTGACTTTCAATAGAGGTTATTCCGGATCCGTTTAAACGCTAATACAACCGGATCCGGAATTACGGATCCACAAGGTTGTATTACTCAGTACGGATCCGGCGGGTGAAGGGACCCGCCGGATCCGTACTAACGCTAGTGTGGAAGTAGCCTTAAGCATTTGTCACATGCCTATGCTTTGTATAATGACTGAATGGATAATTATAGTTCACCATTTGTCTATGGTGAAAATGACTTGGCAAACTCTTTTTCATAGTGTCACTAAGAATAACCTGCCACATACCATACATTTCTTATTCTCCCTTTTTGGATATAAATGGTTAATTAAAGGGGTTATCTAGAAATTTCAGATTGGCCTATCCTCTGGATAGGTCATTAATATCAGATCAGTGGTTGTCCGACACCCAGAATCTCCGGCAATCTGCTCTATGAAGAGGCCGCAGCGCTATCTGAGTGCTTAGGCCAGAGACGTCACTGTACGTCAGTAACGTGGCCTAGGAGTAGCTCAGCCCCATTCAAGTGAATGGATCTGAGCCATGATACCGAGCACAGCCACAGTACAATGTATGATGCTGTACTTCATGAGCCATGGCGCTCACCATAGGTCCGGTGAATGATGCCGCTTTCTGAAACAGTTTACTGCCAATATCCTATAATGAGCATAGGACTTCAGTAAATGTAAATCCCAAATAACCCCTTTAACTATCGTGTAGCCTTGTATTCATTCTTAGTGAATGTAGCACATTGGTTAAAGGGGTATTCCGGTTACCATAAATATAACTTATGTTTTAGACTAATTCATCATCAATAATTACCTAATATAATGTCAATTTCACATATTTACCGTTCAGTAGTTATAAAAGATGTTTTCTTCCACTGCTACCCACTGTGTTTCCTCATAAGTACCATGGCATCGACCTGTAGTTCTGAGCCTTTGTCAGGTCGAGCATGCTCAGTGTGTTGCTATCATTCTCTAGCTAAAGGTCAGTGTGCTGCTGATTACTGAGTAGAGGGGGCGTGACCGGGCTGTGTATCAAGCAGCCAATCAATAAACAGCAACACTCACAGCAGGGAAGCTAGGGATTGTGGGGATTATAGTTTTGTGAGGGAAGATCAGGAGACATGATACTCTCAGGGTGTTGCAGGCTCACACAGGAGCTAGACACATGGATTGTAAGGTAAAATGAAGCTCTGGTTATTTATGAAGCTCTGGTTGGTCACAGCTTGCAGTCTTAATGCAGTTTTTCAAAAATTAAGTCAGTTTACCGGAATACCCCTTTAAGGCAGAGCAGACAAACAAAACTAGCTTGCCTAATCAATATGGACGGCCATACATGTCCTATGCGATATGGTGAACCAGTATGAAGGCACCATAGAGGTCCTCTGACACAGACCAATTACGAGGGATAATAATAATTATAATATAATAATCCTGTGTAAAAGGTGCTGGTGATCACCTGATGAATGAGAAAATGCTTTTTCCTCGGGTGATCCTATCATTCTTCCGTCACCAAAAATCATTGTTTCTGTGCAGCAGATCGTGCTGTCTAAACAGGATTAAATATGGGGGCATGCGATCGCTGTAGGAATCGCTCTCATAGAGAATGAATGGAGCGTCAGGGCGCATGTTTGACCAGCGATCAGCTAGGTACGACTCCCCTTAAGATATGGCCATGTGTGTAGATTTGTGTGCAGAAACCTGGGGATGGGCCATCAGTATTCAAATCTGGGCATACCCCTTTAACTGCATTATCTGGTATTAAAGGGACCAAGATCCCCTCTGTGTATGGGACAGGCAGGGTGTGGGGGTTAATTTAAAAAAAAAATAAAAAAATACAAGAACACTTGTGACCACGCTCTGGTTCCAGCACTGAGCTCCCTTCTCCGCTTTCGGTCCCCGCTGGACCTGAATTATGAAGTGGTCACTTCTGCTGACCATTCGGTGACCTGTGCAGAGGCAAAGGACCGCGGCTGCTGCTGAGTCCGTTGACTGGAGGTCAGAACAATGCGTGAAGAGTGCATGGCCTAATGATGTGCCATTACTTTATATCAGGGGTGCTCAGCCTGCGGCCCTCCAGCTGTTGCAAAACTACAACTCCCAGCATGCTCAGACAGCTTACAGCTATCATCCTACAGCAGAGCCTGGTGGGAGTTGTAGTTTTACAACAGCTGGAGGGACGCAGGTTGAACATCCCTGATTTATATGATGGGGAATAACGCCAAATAGAGTAAACTCTTTGGGGGTCATTTACTATCCAAAAATGTGCAACTTTTCCCTGCTCACGCCAAGTTTAAAACATTGGGTGTGACGTTGGCGGGGAAGGGGACGGCTGACAGGTCCATCTCATTCATCGTTTTCTACGCCTGATTTAGGCATTGAAAATGGTCTAATTGTTAGATAGCAAGGGAGCTGGCTTACATTTAGAATCGCCAGCTATAGGGGTTTGGACTGGCGTCTAAAACGCCGCTCTTAATAAATGACCCCCTTTGTTCTCACCTTATTGGGGCCCTTGTTTTGACATGCTCATGAAAGGGTCACCTAAAGCTGGACCTACACCTTAATGTTAGCTGCCAATTTCTGCCAGAATGGCTGAACGTCTAATATCTATCCTTCCAACTCTCTCCCAGTGGCGGATATTGGGACAGATAAGGGTTTGGCAGTGGATTTCACTCGCCCAATCCTTTTGTTCTTGGGCACAGAAGCCTTCTCTCTTCTCCCCATTCAGAGCACATGCATGCTTGGCCGAGCCACAGTACGGAGAGCTGGTCTTTCTATAAAACATTCAGTTTTTTTATACCAATATTTCCCATGTACTACATCCTATATATGACATTTCTGGGGTACGAGCTGTGAATGCATAGGTCACTTACCTCGTGTAAATTTTGTTATTGATATTTCTCAGGCTGGCCAGGCCAAGTTGCATTTTAACAGGTTAAGGGTGTATTCACATGACCACATGTATTTCGTATGACGTCCGTGGTGCATCCGTTTTTTTTTTTGTTTTTTTTTTTGCAGACCCATTGTAGCAATGCCAATCCTTGTCCATGGGGCCTGCGGAACAGACATACAGGTGCGGACAGCACATAGTGTGCCATACTCATTTTTTGCTGCCCTGCTCAAATGAACGGGTCCGCATTCAATTCGCAAAAATTGCGGATTGGATGCGAAGCTAAAATACAGTCGTGTGAGTGGGGCCTATTTCACACAGATTGTGTCAGGGTCTTTTCAGTGAAAGGGCTCATGCACACAACTGTATGTATTTTGCTGTCCCCAAAATACAGATCTGCAAAAAATACGGATGACATCCGTGTGCATTCTGTATTTTTCGGAATGGAACAGCCGGCCCCTAATAGAACAGTCCTATCCTTGTCCGTAATGCAGTCAATAATAGGACATGTTCTTTTTTTCCGGAATGGACATGCGGAAATATGGAAACGGAATGCACACGCAGTAACTTCCGTTTTTGGTTGTTTTTTTTTTTGTTTTTTTTTGCGGACCATATACGGAACCATTCATTTCATTTGGGTCAGCAAAAAAGGCACGGAAAGAAAATACGTTCGTGCACATGAGCCCAAAAACTGATTGTTTTAGACACAAGTTCAATCAGTTTTGTCAGTAATTATGTTCAGCGTTTCAGTTTTTTCATGCACATCATCTCATAGCAGCCATCAGTGAAAAGCGCATTGCATCCAGATGCCTTCCGTTTTTCAAACCCAGAATATAGAACATGGTGTGATTTTCCCTGAATGTAAAGGTGGTCAGAAAAAACAATGCTCATAGATTTACACAATTAGAAGAGTTAAACAATCACTGAAATTAATGGCGTTGATCCTTCGGTGGGACCGAATGTCTCTGCCGTCAGTAACCCGGCCGCTCTATTGATCGTTTGCATGGTTTCCATCCTCTTCCTCCAGGCGCAGCACATCTGATACTTTCTATGGCTCCTGTTAATTACAGTTATTACATATGCACAGAGGACAGAGGGGCACGCCGATGAAAGCTAGGAGCCAATATATCCCTGCCGCATGGCACAGCTGTAATCTCCTGGATACCTGTGTACTCTGCATGTTTTCTGCTACCATTATACAGATTAACATAGACCTGTCACGGGGTTAGGTGCCACTGAACCACCAGAATGATGTTACACAGCTGGCGTTTGAGTCTGAAACCTGCGCATGTTAAACAGTTGGGGGTGTACCTGCACAGTCTCACTCGACCTATTCAGTGCTGCTATGGTCAGACTGTGCAGGTACACACCCCCAACTGGTTACCTCCCCTCTGTACCCTTACTGCAGACTGCTGGCAATTCATTCATAACTTCTAGTAGAAATAATAAAGTAATAACACAACATAGAGACATAAGAATAGATGCTCCAGAATTGTCATTACACGGGGGATGCATGACATGTCAGGAGAAGTGACAGGTCCTCTTTAAAGCAGTGCTCAGTGTTGCTGGAGGTTTTAAGGTCTTAATTTACTATACTTTGCAGCGACAGATGGGTTTGATATGCACAGTTTTGGGACACTTAACCACAGCTATACAGTGGCATGCTGGTGGTTAAGTGCCCCTAAACCTGGTAATGGGGCACTTCAATGGGACTTTGATCTTTAAAATGAAAAATGAGGAGCTTTTCACTTGCCCTTTGTACTTATACGTCTCATCCCAGTGATCAGATCCGTATATATTCAACTTGAGGTTCTACTTGTATATTTTGGCCCTGTCTTATGTTCCTTTTTGTTCTTTTTTCTTTATAGTCCAAACCTTACCTCTTTGACCGTGTGTTCCAGTCCAACACAAGCCAAGAACAAGTTTACAATGCGTGCGCAAGAGCAATTGTTAAAGGTAAGGGGTAAACTGTGAAAAAGCACAAGCTGGGTTTTATCTGTTCAGGCAGAACGTTGCTTCTCTATGCAAAAGCATTCAGGCAAAAAAATAGACCGCGTGGTATCCGTTTTGTAATATGCTAGTCCACGGCTGATGTATGCCAATCTAGTGGTGATTGTCGGAGCCTTCCGTGGGAAGTTTCAGTTGGGTGATACACCTGATTTATGTGTCTGACTGAAAGCTCACACTAAGGGCTCTTTCACATGAGCGGATGCCGTGCGTGGAATCCGCTGCGTGAAAGAGTGTCAAGCCCCGTTCAGGACAGACACGGAGCATTAACATGATTGATAATGCTCCGTGCCTCTGTGTGACCTTTTTACTGCAAAATCACTTTATCTCACTATGATATTGTAGTAAAAAGGTCACACAGAGGCACGGAGCGTTATCAATCATGTTAATGCTCCGTGTCTCTGCTCTCCTGCACGGGGCTTGGTGGCTTGGCACTCTTTCACGCAGTGTATTCCACGCACGGCATCTACTCGTGTGAAAGAGCCCTAAGAAACGTGTTTTTTTTGCTGCAGTACCACAACAAAAGTTTTTGGAGAAAATTGCAAAATGAATTGGAGAAAATTGCAAAAAAAATAAAATATCAGAACAGTTTCACATATATCAGAGATAGTGGGGTAGAAAACATGCACCATTACCCTGCTGAAAAAACTGCATGTATTTACGTGTCTTATTGTGATTTTTCAATAGGGTTTCCGATTTTGCAGCGGTGACAAAAGTCGTAGGTCTCTGCTTTCAGCAACCTGATTACTGCTGCGTGTGACTGTTAGCTGCAGAGGTCTACATAGATGCATGATCGTAAATCTATCTGAATATCCCTGATTCTGGCAGTATAGTATCAGTTACTTTCACACCGAGCCGTCCATAGATCTGTAACATTTGGCCATCGTTTTGTTTTCCAGATGTACTTGAAGGCTACAATGGTACAATATTTGCTTATGGACAGACATCTTCTGGAAAGACCCACACTATGGAGGTAAATCTGTTGCCTTTTACCGCCACACGGATCTGGTGATTTATATCTGTATTAATATATGATTTCTTTTCAGGGGAAGCTGCATGATCCAGATGGAATGGGGATCATTCCCAGGATAGTTCAGGATATATTTAACTACATTTACTCCATGGATGAGAACCTGGAGTTTCATATAAAGGTAATGAGAAAATATGGATTAGTGACCATCCATAAAAAGCTGCTTATGTATATTTCACATCCTATCATAGAACCGTTTGGCCTATAACTCTGTTTGATCATGGAGCGCCTGACAGAATTATTATCCCAATGAATAGTGTTGCTGGTCCGTGAGCTGATTTTACAGAGATGACACTGGAAATCTCTTTATGGAGGACCTTTCATGGGTTTATATGTTAGAAACTGGTATGCTTACCAGATAGGTCGGCCCCTACGCATGTCAGTACTTTTTTACTTTTTTTTTTTCTCTAAAATACCCCTCCCATCCCGCGCTGTCCCCCCTGCTGGTTTTCACGCCCAGTATGTTAATTTAGAGCAGGGCTGGCCAACCTGCGGCTCTCCAGCTGTTGCAAAACTACAACTCCCAGCATGCCCAGTCTGCCTACAGCTATCATCCTACAGCAGGGCATGGTAGGAGTTGTAGTTTTACAACAGCTGGAGAGCCTCAGGTTGGCCAGCCCTGATTTAGAGTATCGGTACAGGGAGGAGGAGACGGACGGATTTCTCAGTGGTTATCTTCTCCCTGGCTGTAGGGCAGTCCAGTCGCAGTGGAGAGTGTCACAGCCAGGGAGAAGGTGAGCTGTTTTTTCTCACCTTCCAGTTATTTGATAGTGTGAGTACATAAAGTGCTCTCTTTTTCCAGTGTGCACTTCCTAGGGCAGTGGTGGCGAACCTATGGCACGGGTGCCAGGGGCGGCACTTGGAGCCCTCTCTGTGGGCACCCGCACCCTGGAAAAAGTCTATGGTGTACCAGTATGCCTTAGACGTTTCCTGCCATTCATCAGTGCATGGCACACTATGAACGGCACAGGCAGCGCACTGACTGTAGGCAGGCTATTATATCTAAGTGTTAAAGTACATGGAGGATATACTATACTGGACTGTAGTATTCCGGTTACATTGCCGAGTTGGCACTTTGCAATACATAAGTGGGTTTTGGGTTGCAGTTTGGGCACTCGGTCTCTAAAAGGTTTGCCATCACTTTCCTAGGGGGGTCAGCATTACAGCTGGGAAAGCCCCTTTAATGTTATGGAGGTCATTCATGCCTCAGTCCATTTTACTCCCATGATTCATTGACGCCTCTCTATATATTTGGTTTTGTAGAATCTGAAGTGTATTTTAATTTTGTTTAGGTGTCATATTTTGAAATCTATTTGGACAAGATAAGAGATTTACTGGATGGTAAGTGTTTCATTACTAGTCTGATGTGTGGTGTTACTAGTTGGATTTTTCAGAATGATACTACATCATCCTAAGCTGCGTAAAGACCATGAGACCGGTGGACGTCACAAGGACTAGGCCCATCCAACAGCTGATCTGCGGGGGCCCTGGTGGTGGTGTCCCCACTGATCAGATATTGATAATGAAAGAATGGGTCATCAATATTAAACTCCCGGCAAACCCCTTTAAAGCTGATATGAGGAATAAGGATGTTATGTAGTTGAGATTTACCCTTTTTCTGGAAGGTAATAGAATCTGACACACAAAAAAGGAATCGCCAATCTGTGTGATTGATTCATCCCGCATTTGATTTATTTATCCTTGGATCCCTCAGACAAAATCAAATGTCCTCCCCTGTTTTTGTAGATGTGAGATCTCAGTGTGTGCCAATCACTTTGAACTCAAGTTGTAATAAGGGGAACCCGCAGAAATATTGCCATTTATGTGATGCTTTGAAACCATCATTTTCTTGAAGTCTAATGGTCTGTGTGATAAGTTTTATCTCTGCTGCTCCAAAACTGTCAGAAAAGCTTTTCTTCGTAGGCTGAGACCTGCCATGTTATCTTCTGTACACAAGCCCTGGGACCATAACTACATCCTCACTAATGCTTTATCTCCTATCTTTCAGTGTCAAAAACAAATCTTTCTGTCCATGAAGACAAAAATAGAGTGCCGTATGTAAAGGTGAGTGTTACAGCGGATTTATGCCTTGGTTTTCTTCTGCTTTGTTGCAGCATTCTTGTAACTTTTGCTTTTCTCTCTTCAGGGTTGTACTGAACGTTTTGTATGTAGTCCTGAAGAAGTTATGGATACTATAGATGAAGGAAAATCCAACAGACATGTAGCAGTGACAAGTAAGCAAACACACAATTTTCTTTCTTTTTCTGTGTAAGATACTTGTATACCAGAGGGCATTAAAGGGAATCTGTCAGTGCCAAAACACCCACCAAACTAGAGTAAGCAGTGTATAGCGTAAGTAACGCTCAGTATGATTTTGTAAATTTTTTTTTTTTTTTTCCCCCCCTTCGTACCCACTTGCTCTTAACAACCAGCAGTAAAATGCATTTAGAGCACGTCTCTGAGTCCTCTCCTTTATGTGCATGAGCACAGGAGTCCGCAATGCATTTTACTGCTGGTTTGTTGAAGCACAACTTCAGAATGTAAGTGAGTATGAAGATAAAACTTACATTACCGGACTCGGCATCACTTACACTATACGCTGCTCTCTCCAGTTTAGGAAGTGTTTCGGAGCTGACGTTCCCTTTCTTTTTTTTTTGTTCAATAAATTTTTATTGATTTTTAAAAATATTATAGATTTACATTTGAAATATTAAGTATTTCAATATATTAATAAACAGTTTTTATAACAGTTTGTGTGTTGTCTTTATTTTCGTATTTGGAGTGGACAACGATCCACGCATGTTGGTATGGGGATAGACATACGCACATGTGTGCACATGTCTATATCTTTACATATATATTTCTATAAAATAAAAAAAAAAAAAAAAAAAAAAAAAAAAAAAAAAAATAAAAAATAAATAAATAAATAAATAAATAAATAAATAAATAAATAATAATTAAAAAAAAAAAAAAAAAAAATTTACATGTATCCTCATCCACCCAAATATTGTTATTAATAATTAATGAAAAGGTATATGGCTGGACGTGTCGATAGTAACCTTTAAAGAAATATATAATTATTAATTACATATAAACCTATATATTAAGATTAAATAAATAAGATGTTTCATTAACATTTAAATATAGGTGCATAAGTGTTTACGTGTAAACGTCAACTTTGGTTATATTAAAGTACACATATATAGATATATATTCAACATATCTGCACAGGTAACTTGTACATACATATATTAGATAATAGTAATTAATATTAATGTGGAGTTTTATGTTTTAGGTATATTAGATATATGATATCATCAGTCGTTTAGGGAACATCAATAGGTTAGGGAAAGTTCTAATTTGACGTGTTGCTTAGGTAGTCTGGGTTCCATAGAGACCAGTATTTTTTGTTTTTTTCTAGAGATAGTGAATATGATGCAAATTTAATTTCCATGCTATGTGCATGAGAGACTGCGGTCCAGACTTCTGTGATGGTTGGAATTTCTTGGCTTTTCCATTTTCGCGCTATGAGGCTTCTTGCGGCCAGTATTATGTGGGATCCCACTGTTTTAATATGTTTTGGTATATGTTGATTGGGTAGAAAACATAGAGCGAAGTCTGGGGACGGTTGGATGGTCGTATGGAACATTCCATTAAGTTTTTCAAATACATTTTTCCAGAATGTTTGAATTTTTGGACAGGTCCACCAGAGGTGTAAATAGGTTCCTTGAGATCCACAGTTTTTCCAACATAAGTCTGAATAGTTGGGGTCCATATGGTTCAGTTTTACCGGGGTTAAGTGCCATCTTAGAAGTATTTTCCTTGAGAGTTCACAGTGATGCATTCCTTTAGAGATTTCGTTAGTCCAGTTGAACGCAGTTTTCCAGTCTTCGGAGGAGTAGGTTGTTCCCAGATCTTTTTCCCATTGTATTAAATATTTATTTTTCAATGCATTTTCGTTGTTATTCATATCGGCATAAAAATTAGAGATACCTTTTATTATTATATTTTGGGTAGAGAAGAATATAAATGCAGATTTTGGAAATATTGGGTCATTAATTGGAGAATGTGAGAAGGAGTGTCTGATTCTTAGATATTTGTAAAAGTCTGTTCTCGGTAGATGGTATTGAGAAGCTAGATGAGTGAATGAGTGTAAATTGTGTTGGTTATTTGGGTCAATTAGATCCTGAATTTTTTTTATTCCATTTTTTTCCCAGTTGGAAAGATTGATATCTGGGCAAATTGTTTTAATATATGTGATCGGTAGTTGATGTAGATTAATTTTTTTGGACGGGGGATATTTTTTTACGTAGTTTTCCCATGTGGTTTGTGTGGCTTTTATGCTTAATAAGGGTTTGAGGTGTTTATCCTTTTGATAATCTACTGATCTGAGTATAGTGATGGGGTCAGATTGTAGGTTGTGTTCTTCTATTTGAGCCCAATGTCTTTTGTTTGTTTCTGAATTTGGCCACCAGTGTTTTGTTTGGTCTAGTAACGTTGCTTTGTAGTATTTTTTAATATTTGGTAGTCCCATGCCTCCTAATTTCCAGTGTTGTGTCATAATATCCGAGTTAATTCTGGGTTTTTTGTCTGTCCATATAAATTTGGAGATTATATTCTGTAGTTGTGTGAAAAAGGGATTTTTGATTGGAATGGCAATTGTACGGAATGTATATAGTATGGATGGAAGAATAAACATCTTTACTAGAGCTATTTTACCTGCCCATGATAATTGTATCTTTGCATATGAATGTAATTTTTGAGGTATTAAAGTTAGTAAGGGTTTGTAGTTTTCTTTATACAGATTTTGGCTGCTGGAGGTGATATATATCCCTAGGTATTTTATTTTTTTATTATTCCATTGATAAGGAAATTGTGTAGTTGTTTCTGATTGTAGTCTACGAGAGATGTTTATATTTAGGATTTGTGATTTGTTTTCATTTATTTTATAATATGAAATCATATTAAAATTGGATAATATAGTTTGTAAAGTGTTCAGTGATGTTTTTGGGTTTGTTAATGTTAGTATTATATCGTCGGCATATAGTGTTATTTTATGATCTATTTTTCCTACTTTAATTCCTGTTATTTTTGAATTCTTGCGGATTGTTTCTGCTAGGGGTTCCATTAGTAGTGCAAATATTAAAGGGGAGAGGGGACAGCCCTGTCTTGTACCGTTACTAATATTGAAGGAATCTGATATGAAACCAGAAGAGTAGATTTTTCCAGAAGGATTGGAATATAGTGCCATAATTGCTGAGTTTATAAAGTCACTTAGTCCAAATTTATATAATACAGATTCTAGGTAGCCCCAATGTACTCTGTCGAATGCTTTTTCAGCATCTAATGAGAGAAAAAAGGATGGAATATTTGCTGTTTTACAGTGTTGTAGGAGGTTAATTATTCTGCGTGTAGCGTCAAAAGTTTGTCTTCCTTTAATAAAACCTACTTGGTCTTGGTTTATTATTGAGGGAAGGATATTAACTAGTCTGTTCGCTATTATTTTTGCATATATTTTGACGTCAGTATTTAATAAAGAGATTGGGCGGAAATTGGATGGTGTAGTAGGGTCTTTTCCTGCTTTGGGTAAAGTTGTAATTGTAGCTGTCAGCATTTCTTTAGGAAAGGATTTTATTTTGGCAGCTAGATTGTATATTGTTTCCAGATTTGGTATTAGTTCATCTGCAAATATTTTATAATATCTATTAGTTAGGCCGTCGGGTCCTGGAGATTTACCTAGTTTTAAGTGTTTTATGGCATGTAGAATTTCGGTTTTATTAAATGGTGTATTAATAGATTGTAGTTGAATGGGATTTATTTTTGGTAAATTAATAGATTTAAGAAACTCTGTAATATCATGAGTAGTTGGTTGAGATATATTTGGATTATTTTTTAGATTGTATAGGGAGGAGTAATATTCTTTAAATTTTTCAACTATCTGTTGTGGATTTATTATTTTTTGATTGTTTTCTGTTTGTAGGTAGGCTATTCTTTGTTTAGCTTCTCTGGTTTTGGCTTGTCTTGCTAGAAATTTCCCTGGTCTATTATTATTGGCGTAGAAATTCATTTTATATTTTAGTAATATTTTTCCATACTGGTTTGTTAAAGTTTGTTGTAGTTCTATTCTTAGCTTTCTAATGTTATCAGAGTCAGTTTGGTTTGGTTTATTTTTATTTCTATTTTCGATATTTGTTAGTTCTTGAGTAATATGAGTAATTTTTTGTTTTTTTAGTTTATTTATATGTGCTGCTGTTTGTATAAATATTCCGCGCATCACTGCTTTATGAGCGTTCCATATTGAGAAAGGGTTGCAATCAGAATTGTTATTAAATGAAAAGTATTCTTTTAAGGATGTTTTGTGTTTGTCTGTGTATTCTGGATGGTTGATAATATAATCTTGTAGACGCCATAGAGGTGTAGATGGGCCTGGATATTGTTCTTTAAGGTCTAATGATATCGGTGCATGGTCTGACCATGAGATATTTCCAATAGTTGGATTTTCGGTTTTATGTAAATCTGGTCTACTTATAAGGAACATGTCAATTCTAGAATAAGAGTTGTTTGGTATAGAGTAGAAGGTGTAGTCTTTTTCAGTTCCATGGTGGCATCTCCATATGTCTAGATAGCCTTCTTTAACAATAAGGTTATGGATGTTAGAATTTCGTCGTGAAATAGATGTGGAGTCTAGATCTGGGAACATAATATCGTTAAAATCACCGCCTATTATAATGGGACCTTGTGCAATTTTTTTAATTTTTGCGAATAATTGGGCTATGAATTCATTTTGTTTAATGTTTGGGGAGTATACATTTACTAAGGTGTATTTAGTATTGTTTAATTCACATATTAATATGATATATCTTCCTTGTTTGTCATATTTAAGTTCTATCAATTTAAAGTTTATTGTGTTTTTTATTGCGATCATAACTCCTCTTTTTTTTTTGTTAATTGATGCTAAAAATATGTGTGGGAAGTTGGGATGTTGACATTTAGGGGTTTTATCTTTATGGAAATGTGTTTCTTGTGTAAAGAGAATATCACATTTAGATGACGTAGCTTCGTTCCAAAGTAAGAAGCGTTTAGTTGGGCTATTTAAACCTTTGGCATTAATAGAAATAATTTTTATAGTCATTTTTATTAAATAAAAAAGGTGTTGTCTTGTTGTATATTATGTAATTAATTGGTGTGTATAGTGGTGTGTTTTTACTTATCTGGTGAGATAGTACGATATAGGATGCTGAGTATCGACACGTCCAGCCATGTGGGAGTCTTATCTTAAAAAATATAAAGAAAAATATTACATAACATAAATATAAACATAAACAGTTAGAGTCTTTTTTGCCTTTAAGAGGCATATAATATGTGAGGCGAGAAAATCAGGTTAGGTGGACTAGCGCCAAAATGATGGTTTTGTTGGTAATGTTAGTTCCATATTATTAGGAGTGGTTTCCTCTTTTTCCGACGGTCTTCCATTCTTGTGTAATTTTCTTTTGCGTGGTACTTTTGGTAGATGTTTGTTTGGATGTTTGCGTTAGGTTCCATTGTTGTATGAATTCTTCTCCTTCTTCTTGGTTTTTTATTATATATGTGGTGTCTTCTTTTTTTATAATAATTTTGGTAGGGAATCCCCATTTGTATCTGATTTCGTTTTCTCGGAGTACATTAGTGATGCCAGATAGTTCTCTTCTGGCTTGTAGAGTCGTCGCAGAGAGATCTGGAAAAATTTGGATGTTATGATATGGTTCAGGCAGAGTTTTCCTTTTTCTGTTTTCTTGTAGAAGTTGTTCTTTTATGTGGTAGAAATGTATTCTGGTGAGTACGTCTCTTGGGGCATTTGGGGGCGCAGATTTGGATTTAGGGATTCTATGCGCTCGATCTATAATAAATAGCGTATTGTCATGTGATGGTAGAATTATTTTGAGGAGTTGTTGAATATATTTTTCTAGGTTTGACGGGTCAATTTCTTCAGGTATTCCTCTCAGTTTTACGTTGTTTCTGCGTGATCGGTCTTCTAGGTCCGTTACTTTTTCTTTCAGCCATTTTATTTCAGAATTGGCGTTGTCGTATGCATCTGCTAGGTCATTATGGGCTGTGATAAATTCCTCCATTTTGTTTTCTATGTGAGAAGTACGGGAACATAGACTTTCTATGTCTTTGTGGATATTTTGCATAATCTGACCCATATTGTCACAGATATTGGATTGAAGAGATGATAGCATATCTTTTAACATTTTTTCTGTAACTGGTTGTTCGTTAGATGAGGCGTTTTGGTTTGAGCTGTTTTTAGAGGAGTCTTGTGAGGACATATTTCTTTTTTTTGCTGGTTCGTTTGTATTTATTGTGGTTTGAGGTGAAAAAGTTAACATTCTTTTGTTTTTTTCTTTTTCCCGTTTATTTTCAGGGGTAATAATAGTGTTTTGAGGGTTAATAATTGTTTTGTTTGGGGTTAAAGTCGGCATATTAGTGTTGTTACTGCCCCCGCTGGTTTCTTCAGAAAAAACAGCCGTTACTTGGCTGTTATGTGAGGAGCCGGCGCCATCTTGTGGAGAGTTCGTTCCTGTAATGAACTCTGTAATGCGCCGTGGTGTCGGCTCGTTTCGCTTCCCTTTTGTCATCGCGGGAGACCGGAGAAGGTAAGTACTTGTCTGTGTTAATTTTTTGTCCCGTAGGTGTCTTTGTTAGAGTTGTTGTGTGCCGTTATTGCGGCGCTATCCCCACAGCTGATCGGCTATGCGGCCATATTGTCGCGCGGCCAAGCTCCGCCCCCTGACGTTCCCTTTCTAGTTAATTTGCAGATTGCACTCGAAGGACTTATTCACATTGATCCTTTGACTGTATATTTGTGTGTTGTTGATTTTGTTCACACATCAGTGGTTTTCAATTTACTGTTGGTTAGTGGAATAACAACAGAGACTTGCACTACTTCTAGCCCACTGAAGTCTGTGAATGAACACTAATGCCCTCCGTTTTCGGTCAGTGATTTTCACTGTCCATTGGTAGGAGATGCTCTGGAAATCCCTTTTCAGCTTAGCACTGCACATGGAACACCTGAACTTCTTCATGAATGAAGCACTGTCTTCTCATGGACGTCATCTTGGACACGGATGTATAAATAAGGCCTAAGCCCCACCTGATGTAATTGTCCCGCTCAGAAGCACATTTGTCAAAATGACGCCAATCACAGGCACCAGCCGTTGTTTGCAGTTTTTCTGTAGATGTAAAAATTACTTCATTAAAGAGGTTGTCGGACATACCCACATTTTCACCCAGGCAGCCTTGTCATGCTCCGATGCGCCCCCTTGTCCTGCGCTAGATGGAACAGGGCAAGGGATCTTTTATTTACAAACACCACACTGCCGGGCGGAGGCTTCCACCCAGCAGTGTGTTCGGTGACGTCACCGTTTCTGATGGGCCGGCTTTAGTGCTGCCCTAGCTGTTTTACAGGCTAGGGCAGCGCTAAAGCCCGCCCATCAGTGCCAGTGACATCACTGGTCTCACTGCTGGGTGGAAGCCTCCGCCAGGCAGAGCCCGGTTCATCACCAGACCTGAAACTTCTGATCACGCACGGCAAAGGTGAGCACCCTTGTCAGGCAGGCTGCCTGGATGAAATTCTGGGTATGTCCGTGTTCAGCTCTGGTGATTACAATGGTTTGACTTTATCCGTTATCACACTTTTGTTCTCCCAGTGCACTTCTCACTATTGTTCTGTTGCAGCTTTCGATCTGTACTTTATGGGTACCGGCACATATTGCAGAACTGCTGTAGAAAGTTTTCATAGCAGTTCTGCAAAAATCCATATGGAAATCTGCAATGGCAAATCTGCAACAGATCGTGTGGCTTTCAACTAACAGGACACGGGTGAGGTGTGTCTGTGACGGTTCTCCTTTATCCAGGTCATTGTATATCAGTAATGACGAGTCACAGCAACTGGACTTGTATTTTTTTCCATTGAAGATGTTTTGCTAGTCGTCCGACTGGCTTTCCCAATTAGAATGGCTTGTGCCAGGATTCTTTGGCATTCAGTACTGGTGACTCGCACTTCAGTCATGGATTGGATTCTAAATGAGAAAACCAGTCGGATGCTAAAAAAAAAATACAAGTCCAGTTGCTCTGACTTATCACTGCTAATGTACCATGACCTGGAAATGGTGGAATTTACAGAACATGCTCAACACCCCAAGAGCAAGGAGAGACAACGAAAAAGTTTTCCATTCCATGCCCGAACTGGCAGCAGCAGCTGTACAGATGAGGAATTAAGCTGGACATGAAGTGATGTAGCTGTGACACTGCAAAGCCAAGGAAAGTGGAGGAAGAACCTGTCAGATAGGGTCCTCACCCAGCTGGAGAAGAACATTGGGGCTAAAGGGCCGAACTTTGCTGTTGCCCCCAATACCATCCCAGTGTTGGATAATATCTCGGCCACAGAAGCCTCCATCCATGACCACAAAATAGCACACAATGAGGCTGGACAGCTTTGGTCTTGAAGATCTGCAGCCCCCATCCACCTTGACTACACAAGAAATGGCTGATACATCATTCAAGAAATATCCAAACATCTGATAAAAGAAGTTGTACTTCTACGTCTACCACGGTAAGGTGTCCCAAGAAGAGACCCAACCAGCAACTACAGGAAAAAGGTCATAGAACTCTCTCTAAAAACAGCTGAAACTGGACCAAGCTATTGATCGGGCCATGTATCATCTGGGGACGCCCCACCTTGTGTATATGGATTCCTAATATACAGAAGTAAGGGCCTGATTGTACAGAGACCAGGATGAGAGCAGGCAAGGGAAATTACCGCAAGTGGGGAATATATTTTTTTTTTTTTTTTTTAAATTTACAGTTTTTAAAAATTTTGAATTAATCATGATGGATCTATGTCAAATACACATCTGCAGTTACTTCTACAGTTTTCAGTCACTGCGGTCGATCAGGGTTTTCTGCATATAAATTCATGTGCTGTGAATAATGAAATGCGTGGCTTTTTGAATTGCCGGTGGAAAATGTCTGTCCTTTGTAGATTTTTTTTCCTGTAGTCATTGAATGGGGAGCTTCATTGTTTAGTTCCAGGTGATTAAGGTCTGTTCTGGTCATACTTAGAGGTGCATTTACACACTATTGCCACCCCTCTTCCCCATACAGCTGCATTGTTTCTGGGCAACAGATCACTGTTTAGACGGCACAATCTGCTGCACAAAAAACAATAATTTAGGTGTCTGCACGAATGACTGTTTCACTTGATGAACGAGCGTTTCACAAGTTGATCGATTGCACCTTTACATGGGCGGATTATTGGAAACGAGCGTTACAGATATGTTTAATCTGCCCAATTATTGCACCATTTAAATCCTCCTTTTAAGACCTCGTGCACACGACCATAGCAGGTCCGTTCCCAAATTGCGGCCCGCAAACAGCGGGCATCAGCCGTGTGCGCACTATCACAGATGCGGTGCGACACGGAGGCACAGATCGGAGGCCAATGGAAGCGCTACGGAATGCTTCCGCAGGTTTTCTGTCTGTGCCTCTGTATCCTCAGAACCACGGTTTGCGGTCCGCAGAATGTGCACTACCAGCACACGGCCGTGAGCATGAGGCTTAAGGCCTCGTTAGACTGCCCGTGGTCTGGCACATTATCGCTAACGATTATTTGTATGAACACTCATTAGCGATAACGCGTCTTTCTCGATTACCGTCTGCTCCATTGTGCTATGTAAAGGGGCCTTCAGGACCCCAGCACCTGTATGATTATCAGTAGATCACGAGCAGACTACAAGCACAGACGTTCCTGATGGACAGTTATTTATCTTGTATACTGAAGCCCTTCTAACCCCAGTGGATGGTGTTCCCGCTGATTTGTATTACATTTACCTTACAGACATGAATGAACACAGTTCTAGAAGTCACAGCATTTTTTTAATAAATGTCAAGCAAGAAAATACCCAAACGGAGCAGAAGCTAAGTGGTAAACTTTTCCTGGTGGACTTGGCAGGTAGTGAAAAGGTGAGCAACTGATCATTTCCAGCTTTTACTTTTGGGTTTGGTTTGGGTAGTACAGCTGCTCGGATGTGCCGTTTTTTTTTTTTTTGTTCCAGTTTTTTTAATATAGTTTATCTTTATAGATCTTCGTTTTAACGGCATGTCTTCAGTGAATAAGGGCCATCTTTACACCTCTTTCTGATATGTCATCAGATGTGGCCCACACACGGCTTCGTTCACTTCTATGGGGCTGACGAAAACGGCCCAGCCAGTGCTGTGATATTTTTAGCAGCCCTATAGAAATGAATGGAGGGTGGCCGCGCACACTGCACTTTGCGGGCTCCGTTCTAGAGAAAGGTGTGGGTCCCAGAGGTGGGACCATCACCTATTAGACACTGGTGACACATTCTAACAAGCCACCAATCTATGAGGTGAGACTGCAAATTAGTCCAATTTAAATGACTTCTATTCGGCACAGCCACACTAGGCCGTCATTGCTCTGTAAGGGGTTGTTCACATATCAGTTATTTGATCAGTTATTTCCATCAGTTATTGTCAGCCAAAACCAGGTGTGGGTCAAAAACAGCAAACAGGTGAAGATCTTTTCATTATACCTGATCTCTGTTTAGTGTCCACTCCTGGTTTTGGCTCACAATAACTGATGGAAATAACTGATCAAATAACTGATATGTGAACAACCCCTAAGTCTTGGAAAACCCTTTAACCCCTTAACATTAGTGAAGAATGCCCATTTGCTGTTTGTTTATACACATTTTTTTTTTTTGGGGGGGGGATAATCAGTTTCATGTTCTGGAAGCTCAGTGGTTAGCATTGTTGATATGTACCATTGGGGTCCTGGGTCGGAATCCAACTAAGGGCAACATCAATATCTGTCTTTGCCTGGGTTTTCTGCCATGCTCCAGAATCTAGATGTGGCGCCTCAGGTACAGATATACATTTGATCTCCGTAGAGCGCTGTGGATTATGTTGGTGCAGTACTTGTGTATATATAAAATCATGATAAATCATGTTCAAAGGTTGCAGTAATGTTGCTCAGTTGTGGTGTCACATGAAAGCTCGTAAAAGTTGTCATTTGCTTCTCCGCTTCCTATTCCAGGCAGGTGAATAGCTCAGATACCTTACACCATATTTCCTTTGTAACTCTATACAGCAGCTCCACAGCTATTAAATACAACAAAGCTTTTTGTCTGAGGAAAACCTTGTGTCCAGGCCTCTGAGTTAGATATTTCCTAGTATAACTGACGTACAGGGCAGCTAAATAGTTATGGTAAGATTAATATGAACAGACCCTGTGGAGATTAGTGCCTGCTGGGTGGTAAAGGCCTCTTTCACACGAGCGTGACAGATTAGGTCCGGATGCGTTCAGGGAAACTCGCACCTTTTTGCAAGCAAGTTCAGGCAGTTTTGTCTGCGATTGCGTTCAGTTTTTTTCCGCGCGGGTGCGATGCATTCTGATGCGTTTTTCACGCGCGTGATAAAAAACTGAAGGTTTACAAACAACATCTCGTAGCAACCATCAGTGAAAAACACATTGCAGGCAAACTTGCTTCAGGATGCAATGTGTTTTTCACTGAAGCCCCATTCACTTCTATGGGGCCAGGGCTGCGTGGAAAACACAGAATATAGAACATGTTGCGTTTTTTTCACAAAACGCAGAACAGATGCGTGAAAAAAACGCTGATGTACACAGACCCATTGAAATGAACGGTCAAGATTCAGCGAGGTGCTATGCATTCACGTCACGCGTTGCACCCGCGTGGAAAAATCGCTTGTGTGAAAGGGGCCTAAGGGTGCCATGTCCACTGCATGATACCTGCAGTTTTGTTCATAAATCCAGGACTCTCTGTGTCATACGGTGGCTTTGGCAGCTGTGCCGTCCAGCGTGCACCCTGTGCCCGGCATCAAATCAGATGGGGGGAGTTGAATCGGAAGCTGCTGTCAGAAATACAGTTGATGTAACCATTACAAACTATATTGATTTTCCTTTTCATTTCCTATTGTTTTAGGTCAGCAAAACTGGAGCTGAAGGTGCGGTGTTGGATGAAGCTAAGAACATTAATAAGTCCTTGTCATCTCTTGGCAATGTCATCTCGGCCCTAGCAGAAGGCAATGTGAGTAACGCAGTGTGCCGTTCCTAGCATTATGTGCATTTATCTCATGAACCGTAACACTCTCTTATTCAGTCTGCCATTGACAAATACATTTTTCTCAAGTTTAAAAGAAGTGTTTGTTTTTTTTTCAAACAAATTTCTGCTGCTTAAAAGTAAGAAATTAAAAGTGTAACTCAAATCTTAAAAGCTGTCACAGTGACGTGCCTACGCTTTGATTTGTGGGGCTCTCGGTGCTAACAGCCTACCAGGAGCTCTCAATAGAGCGCAAGTCTACGAGCCCATCTTCATATAATGAGAAGAGACAGTGCTCGGCCGAGAGCTTCTGCCCCCTGTTTTTAGCAATTCTGCCCATTTGAAATGAAGGACTTGGCATTGTGACACACATTAGATGCTCATTGCTGCTGCTTTCCACTTTGGTAGATAGATGTGGGTGAACAGGACCCTATTCTTTACTGCAAATTCCCTATGACTGGAATCACACATGCTATTTTTGGGGCAGAAGTGGATACAAAAGAGAAAAGTGTCTGCCTTTCTACACCAGAAACTGAATGTGTGATTTACGATTTTATTTTATTCAGGCAGTCCCTTTTTGTGTGGTTTTGGGTCCGTGTGGTTTTCCTTGATTTTTTTCCTTGGTTTGCCAGGATTTTTTTTATACTTATAACCTGTCTTCTGGATAGGTCATCAGTCTGATCATTGGGGGTCCAACACCCGGGACCCCCGCCGATCAGCTGTTTGAGAAGTCACAGGCACTTCTGTGAGCGCCGCGGCCTTCTCGAAGCTCACCAAGCACAGTGCCGTACATTGTATAGTGGCCATGCTTGGTATTGCACTTGGCTCCATTCACTTGAATGGGGCTGAGCTTCTCCTAGGCCATATGACACATGAACTTGTCAGCCTAGGTAAAGCAGAGAGAAGGCGGTGATGCTCACAGAAGCACCAGTGCCTTCTCAAACAGCTGATCGGTGGGGGAACCTGATCACCTTTCCTGAGGGTAGGTCATCAGTAAGAAAATCTCAGAGAACCCTTTTTAAAATGTAAACTAACTGGTTTGGCTTCACTGTGTTTGTTTTATTTGACTGGATGTTCTCCATCTGAAGAGACAAGATCTCTGAACGTGGCTGTATGTTCCTTTATGTTGCTTTTATGGTTTTGCTTATAACGGACTATTTTGCCGTTCTTCATACAGGTCTATATTCCATATCGTGATAGTAAAATGACCAGAATCCTCCAAGACTCCCTGGGAGGAAACTGCAGAACCACTATTGTCATTTGCTGTTCGCCATCATCTTATAACGAAGCAGAGACAAAGTCTACACTTCTATTTGGGCAAAGGTTTGTAATTTCGATCTGGAATGAATAGCTGTCCGGATAACACATGAACTGGCTTTAGGTCTTTCACACGTCTGTGATGAAATCCGTTTCAAAATGGTCAGTGGTTCATCCACGCAGGATCCATATTTGTCTGTTTTTTTTTTTTCCTTTTCGTAAATGTGACATACACATACACTGCTAGGGTGAAAATTTCTAGGGCATATCCTAGCAATGAGCCATGAAAGCCACAGGCGGATGGAAAACCACTGAAATGTGAATGAGAATTAAAGTGCTTGTCTCACTTCAGCAAATGGCATTGATCAGCAGCAGAGGGCGTTCTTGCACGCTATAGGAAAAGAGCCAGCAGAGAGGGCAGCACCTATTACTGTAGTGTACAAGTACGGCCACTGCTGCTGGATTGCAGGGTGTCCATAACCCCTGGGTACAAGCAGTGTATAATGTGATGGAAAAATTAATTAAGCCAGCAAAGGAGGCAATATGGACAATCACAATACATTAGTAGGCGCCTTGTATTAATTTTCTGTACATGATAAATGCCACTTGCTGAAGTGAGGCAACCCCTTTACAGATAATGGGTACGTGTGCTGTCGGTGGAGAACACAGCGCGCGTATGATTTACTGATTTGTGGAGGAAACCTTAGTCTACAAGAGAGAGATCTGTTGCTTTAACTTATAGAGGAAATCCTGATGTTGTCTATGGTCCCATTTATTACATCAAATTCCCTGTTAAGACCTATGGAAAGCAGTTTTGAAGTTAGGACATTCCCTTTAATGCTGATTTCCAATAGGCTCTGCCTCAGTGAGCCAAGTATCTGTACTGGTAAAATGGGTGCAGTGTCATACAGAGCAGTAGAGGAGGTAGGGTAGTTAATATACATAATCTACAAAGGTATGATTATTTGTTTGTATGACTTCTGTTTAGAGCGAAGACCATCAAGAACACAGTATGTGTTAATGTGGAGCTCACTGCTGAGCAGTGGAAGAAGAAATATGAGAAAGAAAAAGAGAAAACCAAGACTTTGCGGAATACGGTGCAGTGGCTTGAGAATGAGCTTGCTCGCTGGCGTAAAGGTGAGTAGACAGTTTGGGTGCTGGCACATGTGAGTTTGCGTCTGTGTGTAATGCTTGTGTCCTGCATTTCCTCTTTCCCATAGACCGGGGATACCCAACCCGCGGCCCTCCAGCTGTTGCAAAACTACATCTCCCAACATGCCCTGATAACCGTAGACTGTCCAGGGATGCTGGGAGTCGTAGTCTTGCAACAGCTGGAGGGCTGCAGGTTGGGTATCCCTGCCATAGACCTTCAGCTAATATCTGGAGCTGGCGGTTTTTCCACAAAATGTGTAGCAAAATAGGCGGGTGCAGAAAAATGCAGTAAAAATACCCATGAAAGCACCGTTTGTCAGTGATTGTCACTTTATGGTCACACAGTGTAGGTTCTGCTCTAGTGACCAGGCATTGTTGCTGCATACTTAAAAGGTGTTTTGTACATAAGTTAATGATGACCTATCAAAATTTGATCAGTGTAGGTCAGACCCGGGCACATTTGTGGATTAGCTGTTTGTAGAGGCTGCGACTCGCCCAAAATCTTTGGCCCCTTCAGACAGCTGGTGACGAGGATGTCAGGAGCTTGACCTCTTCTGATCTGCTAGGTTATCAATATTTGATTTGCAGAAAAGAACCTTTAACTGGATAACACTTAATAAGGTCGGTCAGGATATCTCGGCAGGGTCTAACTTGTTATGTGTTGCAGGTGAAACTGTACCAGTTGAGGAGCAGTTCGATAAGGAAAAGGCCAATCTGGATGCATTTGTAGTGGACAATGTGGTAGCAAACGACAAGCCTGCTGTCACCCTTGCTGCTAACTTCACGGATGCTGAGAGGAGGAAGTGTGAAGATGAGGTTGCTAAACTGTACAAACAACTGGATGACAAGGTAAAATATTTGAGAACTTCAGAATCCAGTCCTAGTATTCTTTTAGTTTTGACAGATTCTTTGCTTGGTCGGTATCTTCAGTGTCAGTGGGAGTCCAGTCTACAACACAGGATCTGTTCACAATGGTATTTTCCCATTAAGAATCCAGTCCTAGTGTCTCTTCATTTTGATGATAATTTCACTCTTGTATTTGGGATCACAGATCTGACAAAGGCTTCAGACTGTGAAGGAAATCCTAATCCTATCTGCTTTGTGATTTTTGCTTTTATCTCCCCCCCCCCCCTCATGTCCTTGATTCCTGGTATTTTAGAAGCTGGTGGTTCAGTGGAATTCATCAATTGCAGAGTCTAAAACGAATACATTGTCTTTTTCCTTTTTAGTTTTGTTCTTTGGTCTGGTATGTAAAGAGTTATTGGTCTTCTGCTTGATCATTTCTAGTTAATTATTTTTAAATATATACGTTGTGTTTTATTTTCAGGATGAAGAGATCAACCAGCAGAGTCAACTGGTAGAAAAACTAAAACAGCAAATGTTGGATCAAGAAGAGGTAGGTTGTAATTGGACACACAGAGGTGATCCCCCCCCCCCCCAGTTATTGCCATTATTAAAATAGTAATGGCCCTATTATAAGTGGCTTTAATACATCAGTGTTTAAAAGGGTTTTCCAGGATTTTTCTACTGATGAACTGTCCTATTCGTTTATGATCACTGGGGGTCTGACTCCTTGGACCCTCCTCGATCAGCTGTTTTGAGAATGCAGCGGCTTTCTTGTGAGCTCCATACGTTGGGGCTGAGCTGCGCCTGTGCCAAGTGACCAATGAACGTGTCGTCACTGGCCTAGCAAAAGCTCAGGATAGGTCATCAATATTAAAAATTCGGAAAACCCCTTTAATGCCTCAGATTGTTTTTAGTAAGGCTATGTTAATCTGAGACATTATGTCCAGGATCATGTGGCATCTGCGCTGAAACCACCTCCCATTGTTTTCGATGGAAGTCTGCTCTGCTGTGCATGCAGCTTATTTACTTGTGGTTTTTCACACTGCACCAAAAATGGACTTTCCTATTTTTTTGCATGTTTTCAACACAAAACTGTGGCGGGAGTGTGTTTGCGCATTAGCCCCATTCAATGGGACTTAAAACTGCAGGTGAATTTGCAGCATTCAAGTTGAAAAACCACAACAGAAACCTGTCACTGAATCCACTGCAGATTTTATCAACTGGCAAAATTTGCCATAGTCTTATTGTTATGACATTCGCAATAACATAAATGGACCTAATTTTATCTGGCTAGTTCGGCCACTTTTGAGGTTTGCAATTCTTGTTATTGATCACCTTCTGGTAGTAAAACTGATTTGAACCCTGTACGGAGAGTTCATCAATTAAAAAGTCGCGGAAAGACTTTAATGTGTTTTTGTGTTTTTCACCACTTTCAGCTGTTGGCTTCCACAAGACGGGACCAGGATAATATGCAAGCAGAGTTAAATCGTCTGCAGGCTGAAAATGATGCCTCCAAAGAGGAAGTGAAAGAAGTGCTGCAAGCCTTGGAAGAACTGGCTGTCAATTATGATCAGAAATCGCAGGAAGTGGAGGACAAGGCCAAGGAGTACGAGATTCTGAGTGAAGAGCTCAGCCAGAAATCGGTGAGGCAGAGAAGGGTCGCTGTACAATATAAAATGTCAGTAGTGCTGGGGACCCTTAAAGGGGGTTGTCCAGTTTAGAAAACTAATTTTCACATATCCCATTAATGAATTTTAAAGGGAATGTGTCATCAGAAAATGACATAGGGGTATATTTATTAAGACCAGCGTTTTAGGCACCGGTCTTAATAAAGCCTCGTTGCTGGTGGTGGATCTCCAGAGTTATGTAGATGCGCCGGCTCCACCACCGCTTCTAAATGTGAGACAACTTCCCTGCTGTCTTACTTTTAGACTCTTTTCTACGCCTAAACCAGACGTAGAAAATGGTAAATGAGATGGGCCTCTCGGCCCGTCCCCTTCCACACCCATGCCACGCCCTTTTCTTCCCTTGTACAATGACATCTGCACAGGTCACAGAACATGCTAGAAAACTCTCCCATAGAAGTCAGTGAGGTCCCCTCCTGACCATTGTGTCTATGGACCATGGGGCTGCCGTAAAGCAATTTTCTTAATGCTTTTTAAATGCTGTTAAGAACAGCTCAGGAAAGATGGCCGCCCCCATAATCATGTTGAGGAAAGAGAATAAACAAATCTGTAATCAGATCAACTGGCAGATAAAATATTTGGTGACATATTCCTTTAATAGAGGGGAGGGCTCTGTCCAGGATCTCATAGTGCATTGTGTCTCTCCTTTTGAAGGACCTATCCTGTCTTCCCATATTACACCGAGAATCCATTGATTTGAATAGACACTGTATAATGTAGTATCCCCTGTTTTGTCACTGCAGGGAAATTAAACACTAAAGGCCCCTTTACACTGCTCCATTGAGCAGACGATTGTGGGGAAGGAAGCATTCCTTCCTGACAATCGCCTGCTTCTCAGTGAAGGAGACATTTACATGCATCGATCTCCTCCACAGTATGGAGAGGAGTGATCGCTAATGCCATCACTCTTCCCCCTACAGAATCATTGTTTGTTGGCAGCAGAGTGAAAGGATGGCGAATCGATGGTGGACAGTAACATTACAGGGTTTGGAAAATGTTGCTGCTTTTGTTGTAAACCAGTGCCACGCCTGTCCACGGGTTGTGTGTGGTATTGCAGCTCTGCTCCATTGAAGAGAAAGGGACTGTACAGATATAGTTTTGTTTGTCATGCAAAGCAGCCATGTTTTCCTAATCCTGGACAATCCTTTAGTGATGGGGCAGTTTGTATTAGGCTGTTAATGGACTAGTCGTTTGTGTTATAATTGTTATAATCTTAGATTGAGACCCCTCCCAATTTTTATATATATATATATATATATATATATAGTGTGATTCTTGTCTACTGAGCATTTTTTCTAATGAATTCCGTTCTTTATTTTTAAGGTAATTTTGTCCAGTTTAGACTCAGAGCTCCAGAAGCTGAAAGAAATGACGAACCATCAGAAAAAAAGGGCTACAGAGATGATGACCTCTTTACTGAAGGATCTTGCGGAGATTGGCATAGCAGTTGGAAACAACGACTCAAAGGTTATTCTTGCTACTTTTTACATTGTCCTTTCCTCGTTTATTTGTTGTTAATGGTGCAAACTTAGTTGCCCTCTGTATGCGAGGATTGTAATAATGCACCCACTTAAAGAGGACTTCACTTTTCCAGGTTTTTTTTTTTGTTAAACTAAGTACCTTTACAAGCAGGGTACGCGCTGCTGATGCTTCTATAACTTTTCTTTTTATCAAACGCCCTGCTTGTTCTGTTTTTGTGCCCTATATGTTAATAGTTGGCATCGCTGCCGGCAGAAGGACACAACAGTGCTTCTCAGGGGGCGCCGCCTTCTCCCTGGCTGTGGTGCAGTCCAATCACAATGGACCACGTCACAGCCAGGGAGAAGGTATAGTACCCATAGAACCCACATGACCACTGCAGCCAGCTACTGCCATATACTGCTGAGGCCATTTATTAGCAGCAGTTACATAGGTATACTAGCATGTCACAGCTGCAGCCAAGAAAGCAGAGACCAGTGTGGATGATGAGTGGCACCACTAGGATTTCAGGGGACGGGGATAAGTAATACTTTTATTATTTCATGACATCCATAGTACCCACCACCACCTTTTTTTTTTTTTTTTTCCAGTTGCCCTACTATGACAAATTCTTTAATGGTTATTAAAAGGAAAGTGCAAAGAAATATGTATCCTAATACACTTTGGATAGCGTTCAGGCTCAGTGGGAGATACCCCTATTCATATTAGATAGCTGACCTGTCCTGCTGTTTTCTGCCAGTTACATAGGCATATCCGTGTTACAAGGTGTTGCTATACCATAGTTGAATATTTTTACTGATTGGTTACCTGTGAAGTTAGGTTTGTGACACAAATAAAACCATTCACATCTTCCTCCACGATAGCAACCTGAAGTGAGTGGCATGATCGACGAGGAGTTCACAGTTGCCAGACTGTACATTAGTAAGATGAAATCTGAAGTGAAGACCATGGTGAAACGCTGCAAACAGCTGGAAGGCACCCAGACTGAGAGCAACAATAGGATGGAGGAGAACGAGAAGGAACTTGCTGCATGCCAGCTTCGTATCTCTCAGGTAAGTGCTTTCAGTCTCACCTGTGGGTTGTCTGTGACAGCTAAACACGCTGGGATGTGAAGCTTTAAAAGGGTTGGCCAAGTTATATTTATTGATGACTTGTCCTCAGGATAGGTCATCAATAGCAGATCGGCCGGGGTCCGACACCCGGCACCCCCGCCCATCAGCTATTTGAAGAGGAGGCGCACGCCGTATCAGCGCTGCCTTCTCTTCATTGTTTACATGCTGGCCGTAACATGAGTAGCGGTGAGCAGGTGTAACTACACCTAACCGCCCCATTCATTTCAGTGGGCCGGCTCGTTCACGTACACTTGTATAGGAACGCGTCGTCATATTGGAATGAATGGGAAGGTTAGGTGTAATTACACCTGTTCACCGCTGCAGATGTTACGGCCAGCAGGTAAACCATGAAGAGGAGGCAGCGCTGATACGGTGCGCACCTCCTCTTCAAACAGCTCTGATCGGCGGGGGTGCCGGGTTTCGGACCCCCCCCCCCCGCCGATCTGATATTGATGACCTATCCTGATAGGTCATCAATAAATGTAACTTGGACAACCCCTTTAAGGTTCCTTCACACACAGTTTTGGTCCTGCTGTTTTTCTTTTGGGTAAAGAAAAAAAAAAACACTTCAGGAGAACGACTGACTTAATCATCCTTTTGTGTGTGTGGGTTTTTTTTTTTTTTTTTTTAAGGCAATGTTGTCCATATAAAGTGTTCTACCGCTTGGCATTTTTTATGGCGTTGTTGCATGCCTGGCATTTTTTTTTTATTTTTATTTAAGATGAAAGTATGTGCCCCCCTTCCTGGTGTCCCTTTCTCTGTGGAGCTGCTTGGGGAAAAACTATTGTTAAAAAAAAAAAACACCAAGACACATAGCTCAAGCTGCAAAAAAGCAGTGGATGTGTCCTGGGGAAAAAGGAAGAAATATCAGAGCGTGCTGCTATTAGAATAAAATGCCATTGACACAAAAAATGCACTACAATGGTGAAGAAAACTCCACCATATATCCCATTGTTCAACATTTAATATTTCCCATAGAGGACACGTTATCGCTATGATATGAGTCACTGATTGGATCCAGGGTGCCCTGTAATGTGTATAGTAAATAGAAGGCTGTGCGTACTTTAATATAGGAGGTGCAGTGGAGGTAGGGCTGCTGTAATGTGTATATACATCTTTTTTCCTGGTGACAACAGTTAATTACTAGCTCAGGGTTAGGCAACCTCCGGCACTCCAGCTGTTTTTGAAACTACAACTCCCAGCATTCGGACTTGCACTGCTTTTCTGAGAAGTCACATAGGAAAGAATGGAGCATGCTGGGAATTGTAGTTCCACAACAGCTGGAGTGCCGGAGGTTGCTGATCCCAGCACTAGCTGTTCCAGCAGCTGGACCCCAATTATCAGCACATCTAAGGGGGTTCTTCTAATGAAAAGGGGGTAATTTTACATTGACTACCATTTTCATGTCTCTTTAAAGCATGAAGCAAAGATCAAGTCACTGACAGAATATGTGCAGAACCTGGAGCAGAAGAAGAGGCAAATGGAGGAGTCCGTGGATTCTTTAAATGAGGAGCTTGTCAAGCTTCGGGCACAGGGTGGGGCATCTTGCTGTGTTATGCTTTATAATCATTCTTTAAAAGTCTTTACAAACTACACAGACCAGATATACGAGAAATCTTACTAAGTATTTTATGACAACTGGGAGGGGTGACGGGTAGGCAGAAATATGACACAAGAATTGACCATCTGAAAAATTTGAGTGAATTTAAAAAAAAAAAAAAAAAAAAAAAAAAAGAGAAATAGAAGTCCTCCCCTGAAACTTTTTCCTCTTTGTGTAATCCAGATTTTAGTTTCAAATCACATTTTGCTATGTGACTCTGTAACCTGGAGTTGTGGGTATACAGAGGGCTCACATTTTCCAATATTGCTTTAAGAGGGTGATCCATGAATTTGATATTGATGGCCTCTCCTCAGCTGTTTGGCTGCGTCGCTTTCTCTTACTAGACCTGTGATGTCGCCATCCATTGGTCACGTGGCCTAGGCCGGGCTCAGTGGGTCTGAGCTGCAGTACTAATCACAGCCGCTATCCAATGGCCGGGACTGTGCTTGGTAAATGATGAGGAGGCCACGGGACTCACTGGAGCTCCAGTAAGTGCATTGGCCTCTTCGAACAGCTGATCGGCAGGTGTGTTGAGAGTCGGAGCCTTGCCGATCTGATATTGATGACCTATCTTGAGGATAGACCATTAGTATTAAATTGCTGGTTACCCCCTTTAAAGAGGATCTGTCACCACGATTCTGGACTACTATCTGCAACAATACAGGAGTATTACTGTACATCAGTAGTCTAGATTGCTATTTTTTTTTTTCTTACTGCGGGCCCTGATCAACCGCTGTCAGTGTTTAAAAGTCTTTCCAACATCTGATCGGTGGGGGTCTGACACCCTGGACCTCCACTGATCAGCTGTTTTGTGAAGGCCCCAGCTCTCGTGTTAACGCTGCTGCCTTCTCTCAACTCGCCAAGCACAGCGCCGTACTTTGTACTGTGGCTGTGCTTGGTATCACAGCTCAGCTCCTTTTACTTCTATGGGGCTGAGCTGCTCCTAGGCCATGTGAAAGATGAACGTGTTGTCACTGGTCTAGGGAAAGCTGTGAGAAGGCTGTGGTTCACAGGAGTGCTGCTGCCTTCTCAAACAGCTGAACCCCCACCGATCAAATACTAATAATACTGAATACTAATCAGTATTAAAATCTCGGAAAACCCTTTTAAAACGGCACTGCAATACATTGTTGGGACTGCAGTCCGGACTGTGCTTTAAAGTACAGCCTTGCAATGGGGGAGCAGGGGCAGTAGGAAAACAAAAAAATAGTAATTTGGACTCCAGTGGGCAGTACTACTCATATTGAAGGGGTTCTCCGAGATATATATATTGATGATCTATCCTCAGGATAGGTCATCAATATCAGATCGGCAGGGGTCCGACACCCGGCACCCCCGCCGATCAGCTGTTTGAAGAGGAGGCGCACGCCGTATCAGCGCTGCCTCCTCTTCACTGTTTACATGCTGGCCGGGTGTCGGACCCCTGCCGATCTGATATTGATGACCTTTCCTGAGGATAGGTCATCAATATTTATAACTCGGAGAACCCCTTTAATGCAGATAACAGAATCGTGGTGACAAGTTCCCTGTAAATGCTATGAAGATTGCTCTTCATTTGTCGTCCATCGTCCGTTACCCCTAGAAAGTGATACACTAGTAATGGACACAGTTAATACTGCATATATTAAAAACCAATTAGGTGACAGCATACTTTGACATTTTGCAAGGGAATTCCTTAAAATAGCATGTGGTAATAGGCCCTATTTGGCCCAAGTAAGACGATGGTTTTCATCCTTCTAGAGGAGAGCTAATTTTCATAGGACACAGCTTTAACAGTCCCCTGTATGTATTTTAGTAAAGCTATAACTTGTGTGTCAAAGTATTTGTGCAGAGAACTGTGATCTTCACAAATCGCCAGCTAAGATTTCCATTATGTTAGGATCCGTCCAGTGATTTATCCTTTATAGTTCCGGGTATTTTTACAGCAGTGATTATGTAATAGTCTTTTCATTCATTGTCTCAACTGGCAGCCATCAGTTATGATATTCATTACACATTCAGTCTATTTCATAAATTTTATTTTTTTGCCAAGTAAATTTTTATTAAGCGTTCATACATATAAAAACTGAAACCTATTTCCTCTCCACCTCCCCAACTCAAAAACCTAAACAAGTCCCAAAGTGCACTCTACAGATGCTTTAGAGTCTTTCCAAAATGTGTACATCAGTGTTATTAGTGTGAAGAATTTTACCACTTCAGTGCTTAAAGGGGTTGGCCACTTTCTGGTTACTGTTGGTCAATGTGTTTGTAAGATGACTACATGGCACTTACCAATATAGTCTGTTAAAATTCTGCACCATTTTCTATATTTCATAAGACATGTCCCCTTGTTTATAAAGTCTTTTGTGCTGTCCACACTGAAGTCCGGTCCATCAGATGACCACTGATGGAAGGTCATGTGACCAGGCTAATCACCTCCATGTGATGTCTTCTCCTTTCAAATACACTGCACCTGTTTGATTGGAGGAGACAGCTCATGGAGGTGATTTGTCTGGTCACATGACCCTCCATCAGTGGCCATCTAATGGACTGGACCTCAGTGTGGACAGCACACAGAATACCTTCAAAATATAGAAAATGGTGGAGAATTTCAACAAAGACTATATTAGTAAGTGTCATATAATCATGCGACAAACACATTAGTCAACAGTAACCAGAAAGTGGCCAACCCCTTTAATGGTTATGGTGAACTTCGTTTTTTGGTGAATACAATTTTCATGACTGTTCTTTTGTTGTATTTTTATTTTAGAAAAAGTTCATGAGATGGAGAAGGAGCACTTAAATAAAGTACAGACAGCAAATGAAGTTAAGGTACGTTCAGCGGATTACATTTTTTTTAAAGCTGTTAAGAACAATATAAAATAATTCAATACTCACTGTTCTGAGGCTTGCCAGATCCCCAGTGGTCTCCACTTCCTGGTCCCTCTTAATACACAGGAAATGACCAATCACTGGCTGAGGCAGGTCAGCGCTGCAGTCAGTGATCAGCTGAGCGGTCACTTTCTGTCTGTCAAGAGAGACAAGGAAGTACAGGCCAACAGAGGACTAGGAATCATTGGAACAGGATCGAAGAGAGAGGAACAGTAAGGCAAGTATTGAATTATACTGTATAACACAGTACTGAGCATGTATGGTTTGGGTTTTTTTTTTTTTTCATTGACCTTACAAGATCTGTAATTATCATTTTGAATTAGGCTAGGTTCACAATAGTTTAAGAGCTGACAGCCTGCCAGAGTCGACCGGATACGACATTGCCGGAAGCTGCCTGAATGACAACTATATTTGGGACTAGGGGAGATACAGCCACAACTCGGCAAATATGGCAAGAATCGGTCGGACAAATGCAGCTGCAGTGGTTTTAGTCCGGCTGATTCCCTGCTTATTCGCTGAGTTGCGTCCAGGTCTCTTCCAGTCCCCATTATAGTTAAAGGGGTTGTCCTCTTTATCCTGGGAAATATACAATTCTAGGTATTACTAAGAAAAAACAGATAATTTTTCAGAGTTTTTCAGATTTTAATGAATTATTCTTCTTTAGCACGCTGTGGAACAGCAGATTCAAAGTCATCGGGAAACTCATCAGAAGCAGCTGAGCAGCCTGAGGGATGAGATTGATACAAAGGAGAAGATTATCACTGACCTCCAAGAGTAAGTCATTAATAATCCTTGACTATAGTGCATTATGTAGGTTGGACTTTTTAAAGTGATGTGGAGATAAATTACCATATTTTCCGCTCCATAACACGCCCTGGACCATAAGACACACCTAGGATTTAGAGGAAGAAATTAAGAAAAAAAATTTAATCAGACCTCCCAAATCAGGCTGCCAGTCTTCCTTAGACCTCAGATCAAACACCATTCCTCATTAGACCTCATATCGGACCCCCATTGATTATTAGGCCTCAGATCAGACCCTGAGGTCTAATAATGTAGTGTGCACTACACTTTTGGGGGGGAACCAAGTGCCTTGTATGGAGTGAAAAATATGGTACATTTACTGGTAGGAAAACCGCCAATTTCTTGTGACTTTGTAAAACAAAAAAGTCTCAACTAGAAATCCATGTCAATGTTTCTTATTAGGGTAATATTACGACATGGAATTTAATTATTGTAATCGATCACTATATTCCGATTTGTGTGCATGATTAAGAGGCCAGGTACAAATCAGAGACCTATATTGCTTTCTTCATTATAACACTGTTTGATTCTTGCAGCCAAAACCAGAAGATGATGCTTGAGCAAGAACGACTGCGGGTAGAGCATGAAAAATTAAAATGTGCAGATCAGGAGAAAAGCAAGAAGTTGCATGATCTCACGTAAGTACATAGAGATCCTCAAAAAGTACTTACACCTTCAGACGAGCTGTCATGATGTCTGCCCATAGACTGTAAATGGAAACAGCACATTCTGCTTTGTAATTCTCTCTTACTCACTCAGAAGCACCATATACTGTAGGACATACATAGATGTGATTAAAGCACTTGGAGTGGGATGTAAGACTTAGGCTACTTTCACACTTGCGTTTGCAGGATCCGTTTGTGAGATCCGTCACAAGGTCTCATAAACGGTCCTGAACTGATCAGTCTTGTCCTAATGCATTCTGAATGGAAAAGGATCCGTTCAGTTTTGCTTCAGTTCAGTCTCCATTCTGTTTTGGAGGCGGACACTAAAACGCTGCTTGCTGCGTTTTGGTGTCTGCATGAAGAAACTGATGCAAACGGATCCATCATGACTCACAATGTAAGTCAATGGGGACGGATCCGTTTTGTCTGACAATAGGAAACTGATCCGTCCTCCATTGACTTTCAATGGAGTTCAAGACTGATCTGTCTTTGCTATGTAAACGATAATACAAACGGATCCGTTCAGAACGGATGCAGACGGTTGTATTATCATGACGGATCCGTTTGTGAGAGCCTGGACGGATCTCGCAAACGGATCCTGCAAACGCAAGTGTGAAAGTAGCCTTACTGTTATCTACTTCAGCCTCCTTGTTTGTTTCTGTTTGCCTGTTTCTAGCTCTACAGCTCGCTCCTCCTTTCTCCTTAAACTTCTACAGGGGCTTGTAATGTGATCCTCCAGTGAGCTGACAGTCCGTCTTTGTCTTTTAAGCCTGATTTATCGCAGAATTGAGAGAATTAGTTTAGTAAAAGGGGAGCAGGAAAAGAGCTGATAAGAGGAGACTTTTCTGATAAAATATATTGCAAACTTTCTGATATTCGCCTTTACTATTGAAATACGCAGAGTTGTGTGAAAAGTTATAGTGCTCATTTAAACGGTACTTATTTTAGCACTAGACCTCTTATTAAGATCATGTTTAATTTGTCACCATGTCCATATGTCCGAATGGTTGATTACAAACCTCATTGAACATGCATCAGCAACCTTTGGCATTCAAGCTGCTGCGAAACCACAACTCCCAGCATGCACATGTACTTGGCTGTTCTTGTGACTCCCATAAAAGTGAAAGGAGGATTCTGGGAGTTGTAGTTTCAGAACAACTGGCGCGCCGGAGGTTGCTGATAACTGTCATAGAAGAAGGTTTCCAGCTTGGGGGGGCCCCTCCCCTTATTTAACTAATTTGAACGGAGAGAATTTCCTACAGATCCAGCTCCACTGGACATGCAGATAATATACCCGATCATATGTGGCTTCCCCTGACAGTAGCAGCTGATCACTGAAGAGAGAACAGACCTGCTGTGCTTGACTTCCATTTAAGAGGGTTTAATTGTCACCCCTGAAGGTGATGCAGAGTATATACACCATATATTGATTAACTTGGAGAACTGCCATTAAAGGTGTTGCCAAGCAGACACTAGAAGGGTTGTTCAGAACATGGCTGCCTTCGTCCAGAAACAGTGCCACACTTGTCCATGGGCTGTATCTGGTATCACAGCTCGGCTCTATTGTTGTTGAACTGGTGGGTGGTGTTTTTGGAAGAAGTCTCCCATGTTTTTCCATTCTTGTACAACCGCCTTTTAGGCTCTAGGTTTTTAAACACTTGCAAAACATAAAAAAAAAAAACGTATCCACGTCCAATTTGCTTATATCTTGCAATATTTCTTCAGGGTTATGCAGGACAGAAGGGAGCAAGCCCGTCAGGATCTGAAGGGACTTGAGGAGACAGTGGTAATCAAACATTACATTATAATAATTCATTGTCGTATTATCTAATGTTTCTTAAAAATGAATCTTAAATCTCTCGTTCTAGGCTAAGGAGCTCCAGACCTTGCATAATCTCAGAAAGCTATTTGTTCAGGATTTGACAACTAGAGTGAAAAAGGTAATTCATTTCCAGATCCTACTTTTATGGAAGGCCCTGGTTTTCCAGTTGCTTACTGTGATGTGTTCTGTCTGTACAGAGTGCGGAAATGGACTCCGATGACACTGGCGGGAGCGCTGCACAGAAACAGAAGATCTCCTTTCTGGAAAATAACCTTGAGCAGCTCACCAAGGTCCATAAACAGGTATGTAATGATTCCCACTTAATAGTTTTATATGTTTTGTGCAAATTAGAAACTGTACAAACATTAATCTGAAATATTTTCTACAGCTGGTACGTGATAATGCAGATCTGCGTTGCGAGCTTCCAAAGCTGGAAAAACGGCTTAGAGCTACAGCTGAACGAGTTAAAGCCTTGGAGTCTGCGCTAAAAGAAGCCAAAGAAAATGCATCTCGTGATAGGAAACGGTATCAACAAGAGGTGGATCGCATTAAAGAAGCCGTTAGATCCAAGAATATGGCAAGAAGGGGACATTCTGCACAGATTGGTACGTACTCTTTTACGCTGGCTATTTGTTGGACTGCATGGACTTTCCTGTGTTGCTTATATTTGAAGAATACCTTCAGTTTTCACGTGTGGGGTCTGAACACTAAGGCCCCCACCATTAATAGAGCTGTCATCACATACATTGCCGGCTTGCGTCCCATCATCTTCTCCCAGCTGAAGACTACTGCAACGCTTCTACTGTAGCCCATGGGCCTTCTTCAGCTGTCTCAAGTACTGCTGGGAGACACTTGTCCACAAAATAAATTGTGATAAGTTGGTAACATTTTAGAATGTTATGCCTAAAAAAAACTATAAAACGCAGCACGAGTAAGTTGTGTAATAAATTTTTTTTTTGTGTTTAATATTTAGCTAAACCAATCCGTCCCGGTCAGCACCCAGCTGCCTCACCAACGCACCCAAATGCAATTCGTGGCGGAACTGTGTTCCCTCAGAATAATCAGCCTATGTCTATCCGTGGAGGAACTGTTAAGCAAGACAAAATGTAAGTTTATATGGCATATTATTCTTTCTGACTATACTGATACAGCTCTCCTGACTTTCTGTTTTAGTAAATACTTCTATTCTCGTTAAAATAACAATTTTGGAACATCTTGGATTGTGCATAGTCATTCGCTGGTTATTTCTCTTAGAAATGTAAGAAGAAACAGACAACTGGATGTTACAATTTCCTTTGCCAAAAGGATGTACACAGACTGGCAATGACAGCACTGATTGGATAGTATCAGACTGTGCAGGGATAAACCCCTGATAGGCAAGGCCTTGTTCAGTCTGCAGCCTCAGTCGCCAGTGTCAAAAAATGGCAGAGAAAAAAGCTTTGAGTGCAGCTTTGCTGAAAAAGAGGATTCCCAAACAGAAACTAAACTGACCTCATTATTATGGGATCTGTTTAGCTCTGTTCGTTATATGTTCAATCTGGTACTTCCATTGTTTTCCTATAACGGAGGATAACAATGGAAGTCAATAGCAGGGGTGTGAAACGGGCCTAATGCCCATAACAGAGGAAAGACGCAACTCAGAATTATAAGCAACGATCTTCCAAAATGGTTATATTATGGGGCAATGAATTATCTACCAAAACAGAGATGTAGGGATTGGTGACAGTAAGCTGTTTTACCTTGGTCTCAAAGGTTAGACGTCTATCTTCCACAAACCTTACTTTGCAAAAAAGCAATTTATATTTTACTTAAAAAACAGAACCAGCCATGTATCTCATATGGATCCAGAGCTCTTCAATTCATTTCTTCAGTTGCTGTTAGATTCTATTCAGGCTAGTAGCTCAGGGGGCACACCCTTGCTTCTAACAGTAGATACGGCTGGTGGCAGCTTAAGGGTGGAACCGAGCGTGCGCAACCACCTCAGTAGGTGGACCTGCACATTACTATACTGATTAAAGACCGTGGGTGCCATTATCACGAGGTAAAGAGAATATCTCAGAACTGGAGCATTTTTTTAACAATGCTGAATAATATTTAAAGAACATTTAATAGTGCAAAAAAACTGTTAGCTGTTTCCAGGATAGCTGATTTCAGTGCCAAAACACTTAATATGAGTCTCAAAAACAGAATAGCCCCAGGCTGGCCAACCTGAGGCTCTCCAGCTGTTGTAAAACTACAACTCCCACCATGCCCTGCTGTAGGATGATAGCTGTAGGCAGACTGGGCATGCTGGGAGTTGTAGTTTTGCAACAGCTGGAGAGCCGCAGGTTGGCCAGCCCTGGAATAGCCGCTAAATGGAGGTTTAACTCATAATTAAAAGGATTTTCCAAGATTTTTATACTGATGACTTATCCTGAGGATAGGTCATCAGTATCTGATGGGTGGGCGTCCGACACCCGGGACCCTTGCCGATCAGCTGTTTGAGAATTAATTGGCTCTCCTGTGAGCGCTGCGGCCTTCTCGCAGCTTACCAAGCACAGCACCATATATTATGACTGGCCTAAGGAGAGCTGAGAGAAGGCTGTGGCACTCGCAGTAGTGCCACGGCCTTATCAAACAGCTGATGGAGGGGGGAGGTTCAGACCCCCACCAATCAGATACTTCTAGGATAGGTCATCTGTATAAAACTCTCGGGAACACCCCTTTAACTTGTAACAGCTCAGTGCACTATAGTTTCATAGTAAGCATTACTACTGTTCAGATATAAGAGGGACACGTAGATGGACACTTGTGGTTTTAATTGGTTAGAAGTCCAATTTAATAAGAAACATTTGAAGGGTTTGTCCGAGTTATGAAAAAAAAATATATAGTACTTTAAATCTGATGGGCAGCAATATATAACTAAGTTAAGCAAGTTTTAGGCAAAAAAAATCTTTCCTCATTTCCCTGGTTCTCTTCTGGTCTTTGTTTACCTGCAGTAATAACAATCTCTGCCCCTCCCCCTCTCTTTAAAGGGAGTGAATACAAGTGCTGAGTGACATGTCTGCTGGGATACTCAGCAGCATGTTGTATGTGTAGGACTACAAGTCCCAGCTGTACAATGACACTGCTGATACAATATAATACTTTGCATCTCCTCCAGATCAGCTCCAGTATCAGCTCTGTGTCTATAGGGTGAGGAGGGCAGATCCCGTGTCTCTTTACATCTGCAGCTGCTGTTGTAAAGCCTTCAGTGTGTTCTGGCTGAAGGGGTTAATGTTTTATCTGAAGGAATCCAGGGAGAGAGCAGATAGCAGGAGCCCGGCAAAGCAGGGGGCGTGGCCAGTGACGTCTGGTGTACAGACTGTTATCTGATCTCTGAGGCTTGTGCACGAAACCTCTCACAGCAGGGAGATAAGCTGACATCACCGGTCATGAGTTAAATCTAAGAAACCAGCAGCTTTAGAAGCAGAAAGTGTATGGAAAAGCTGTTGTATTTGACTAGTTAGAAACATACAAAGGACAAAAAAATTACTCGGACAACCCCTTTTATGAAGATTACTTTAGCAATGTAAGATAAGGTGGGGGTTACAAGAGTGTTTAAGTAAATGCAAACCCCCATCCATCTTGTAGAGTCCTATACCTTTGAACTATAGAACAGATCATTGCACTTCCCAGTGTTAGCGGTTCATGAAGCTGACCTTCTACCTGTACGTTTTGTTTTTTTCCAGCTGCTGAAGGATCACTGACGTATCGATGGCATTGAGAACAGTCAAGTGGTGATCACTACTGGGGTTCACTTAACTTTGGGGATTGTAGGATTGTTTTTGAAATTGTAATTTATATCTGGCCTGTACAGCTCTTCCTTTCTCCCAATGTTTTTTGTTTTTGTTTTTTTTTGCAATTTTTTTCTCTATTTGCAGCAAAACTTAGAGTGCAATTTTGATGTATTTGGATATGACATGTAATTTAATGGCTCCATCTATTGCACAGTTTGGTCTCCATGTCTTAAATATAGTCTGCACTGTGCCAAGTCTGAATGTACGTTACTGGTCGGGTAGAACCTAGTCACGTCTCTGTAAATCTTCGTCATAGGGACATGGAGCAAACTTTAACGGTTTAATACACTTCCAGGTTAACCTTTTACAATACATTACGAGTCTACCGCGTCATCGTACAGGGGCGGTAGGACTCATGAAGTGACTTTAATATCAGCGCTACAATAAAATACTGTAGATTGTACAGCGTCTAGCTACTAAAGTGTGCTTTACTATACCGGCCGCTGGCCTGAAATCTTTACTACCAAATACTCAAGATTTCAGGATACTGGAGGCCGCTCTATTATTCTGTGGTGGAAGACCCTCTGCCGTGTGGTTGTCATTTTAAATAATGTATAGGAACAAGACGCAGGAGGAAAACTTTTATATCCAAGACTGTTCAGAGACTGTCCTGTTCATGAGCGTTACTGTGTGAAAACGTTCTGCTTTATCCTATTAATAAATGTGTATGGGATCAGCGACCTATCCATGTATAACGGCGCTTGCACTGGCTAGAGTTTTTCTTTTTTATGTATATATTTAATTTACCCATCATACCACTCTGGATTATCCTTTGTAGTATTAAACTCTATATACATTCCTTGCAGGGTTGCTTTTACGGAATGATTATATATTTACATGCACTGGAAAAGCAATGTTTTTTTCCCTTAGTTATTTAACAGAAATCTGGGTGTTCCACTGCCGGTATAGAACTAGTATCTGGTATTAGAAAAGAGGATTAAAAGGGCGTCTTGACAGGGGGGTGCCGGTCAGCTCGACACGTCTGTTGCAGTAAATAGTTGTGAAGTAACCATTCTCTCCCAACGTTTCTTAGAACTCTGATTTGTGCTGCTCCTCCATTATTCCTCTGGGAAATGTGTGAACAAATGGACTGCTAGGTGCTACAGTATCTGTGTAGGGACACGTGCTATTGGCAAGGGGGGATAGTAACGCCCAGCTTTAAGATTATTTCCCCTAGGAATAACAAACGTCTAAGAAAAGATGGTGGAGAATAGTCTTATTACTTAGTATTTACTTGCGCAGATGTGTTGGGAGTGGTGGTGATTCCTCTTTGAAAGATAGGAATTTGTAGGTAGGACATTTTTAAGATTTTTTTTTTTTTTTTTTTTTTTTTTATAGTGTAAAATGATTTGTACCTAAAACTTGATGGATATTTTTTTTTTTTTTTGGTTCATTGATTTGGCGCTCTACCTCCATAATTAATTTGACGTTCTTGTGCAGTTATAAATGGAGATTATTGTGTAGACTTTGATTTTTTTTTTTTTTTTTTTCTTTTTTTTTTAATACACAGATGCTAACGGTTTAGCATAACCATTTACTGTCACTACAGATTACCTGATGCTAAGACTAGGGATGGGCGAACTTGTGCTTCAAGCTCGGCGTACAAGGTTCGGGTTATCTAAGAATTCTGTTATGTATTCCGCTACCACAAACCATAAGTTATAGCCCGTGGTAGCAGAATCCATAATGAAATTCTTTGAGAAGTTCGCTCATCCCTAGTTAAGACATGCTGAGGGCTGTGCCTGCTGCCTTTCTTCTGCAGCCACATGAGAAGCCAGTCATCAAATACTTTCAGAGTTTGAACCGTCTCCATAGTTAAGCTTTTTATTGCTTACTGTAGTTACATTAGCTGGTATAGACTGAGGTAGACAGGTATTGGCGGTAGACTGGCTGCACGTAGTGGCCGTATCTGCTTATGTCCATCATTCCTATATGGAAGCTGAATGTTTGAATTATCCTAGGTAACACATACACTCCAGAGTCGTAGGGTTCTTCATACTGACTTTCTATAAAATACATGATTAACACTAATCCCTTTCCTGATTTCTTGCGGTCTTGGACTGTGCATAAGTGGTCTAGCGGGTTTAAAATGTACCCGTCCCTTTAAACAGACTTTTTTGTGGGCTGAAGTAATATATGACCTGTACCTGTTATCCCAGTCAATAGATCAATGCTGGGCTGTGCAGTGCAAGCCAGAAGCATTTGACGAGTATAATTCTACCGCAGGGATCAGCAACCTCCGGCACGCCAGCTGTTGTGGAACTACAACTCCCAGCATGCATACCTACTCTGCCATTCTCTGAACTCCCATAGAAGTGAATGGAGCATGCTGGGAATTGTAGTTTGCTGGTTACTGAAGGTTGCTGGTCCCTGTTCTACCGTGATGCTACTACATAGCAGTCACCAGATTTACACAAGAACGGTGTGGCCCCCTGTTTAGAAGCCACGGGTACATATTAAGAGACCAGTGCACACTACACTAACAGGAAGCAGAATATTTTCCTTCTGTGCCTCCGTCGTCTTCGTCTGCATTTTTGTTCTTTTTCAGTTTTTTTAGCTTCATGATATCTGGATTTGTTTTTGCTCTGTCAAACTGAACGGTAAAAATAAATCTCCTAAAATCTACACGATGTGAATGGTTTGTCTCCTCGTTTTCCCTGCGACAGGCTTCCATGAAATGGTTTGTGGTAAACGCTTCTAGCTTAGATCAGAAGGGTTTGTGTTTGAACCATCTTGGTTCGTCTTTCCTTCTCATGTTTTCTCCTTGGCACATACGTATGTCGGGACTAGCACAGCGATGCAAGCACAGTACGTACCTATTTATTAATGGCGAGCGGCTAAATTATTTTAATCGTTTAATACCATGGCTATTACTGGCCCTGGGTGACAGAAGACATGCCAGTAACCGGTCCTGCACGTAATACACAATGATATTGGGACAGAAAAATTGCCATTTTCACCAGTCTTTCTGCATGCTGTAAATGTATTTGTGTTTAAAATAAAATAAAAAAAACTTGAAATAAATTATACTCTGTTTATTTAGTAGCTAACGACCATACTGCCTTATTGGAAGTGATGCACGTTTTCCAGCATAGTATACTGGGACCAGTATCCTAGTGTAGTGTACGAAGTGTAATGACTGGATTTGTTGCACTTTCCTGCTCGCCACTGCTCTGTTCCGGATCTGTGGCTCCCAGGCTGTCTTTACTGCACTTCCTGCATGGACATCACTACTCCACGTGTCCCTAAGTAGTGATGTGCTGCTCAGGAACCAATTACTTTTGAGGCCAGTCTTTGGCAGTGACAAACGGAGTTCAGGAGTAACATGAAGACAGTCTGGAACCCATGGAGCCGTAACAGAGAGGCGGGTAGCAAGTCAGTATAGATTTCTTAATGGGTCCTGCTGAATGGGTGAAAGGGAATTTTACAAAAATATATTGTGGGCAATTCTGTCTGAGTGCCTGTTTACATTAGTCTGGAAACGTAAAGAAGAACTCACGCAAAAAATGTTATTCTACTACTACTACTGCTACTTTCACACTAGCGTTTTTGAATTCCGGTATTGAGTTCCGTCATAGGGGCTCAATACCGGAAAAAAACGCTTCAGTTTTGTCCCCATTCATTGTCAATGGGGACAAAACTGAACTGAAGACAACGGAATGCTCCTGAAAGCAGCATGCTACGGTTTGCTCTCCGGTCCAGGCATCCGCACCAAGACGGATCCGGAATGACCCCCAATGCAAGTCAATGAGGACGGATCCGTTTGGTGTGACCAACATGGTAAACGGATCCGCCCTCCATTGACTTTAAATGGAGTTCAGGACAGATCCGTCACCACAGACAGACACATATACACACACACACACACACACACAAACACTTATATACTCCAGGCAGGCCGCACGTCTTCATGCCCAGGAGGTGTGCCGCTATGACGATTCCCTACAGCGCCCAGCAGAGGGCGCTGTGGGGAATCGTCATAACTGCGTGCCTCCTGGGTGTGAAGACGTGCAGCCTGCCTGCCTGGAGTATGTAAGTATGTATGTGTTTGTGTGTATGTATGTGTATGTCTGTATATGGCCCTGTGTGACGTGTGGGGCCGGAACGCGGTTCCGGCCCCACACGTCCCTGCGGCAGTCCAGAGCTGACGGCACCCTTCACCTGCCGGATCCGGACTGCCGCTAGTGTGAAAGAGGCCTAAGAAAGGTGCATGATGTAATCTATAGTGAATGCAATCTTCTTATCAGACACTGCATTTCTCAGTTATCCACTTTCTTCTAATTGTAGCTGGGTCGTGTGACCAACTCCCTGACCTCCAACTGACCCAGGACAGCAAGCCAGTAACTGCTCTATTCATTCCTATGAGACTGAAAGTGAGGCTTCCATAGGAAGGCATAGAAAATTAGACTTCCTGTCCACACATAAGGTGCTGTGTGAGTTGGTGGGTCTAATTCCTTGTCACATGACACAGATAAGAAACTTCCGGATTATATAAGTCAAAAATGCAGACACTGGTAAGAAAATGATATTCACTACAGATTATGTCATGTACATTTCTAGCAGGACATGGAATAAAAATTTTTGCGGGAGTAGTTCTTTAAACGATCCACATTGAAACTTTTTTTTTTTTTTGGAACATGATCAGGGTGGGTCAAGTCATATATCCATGGCTTGACTATACCTGATCATGTTCCAAAATCTTGTTTATTGAGTCTCAGTTGACTTGGGCCCCTTGCAGACGAGCGTGTCACGCACAGAATCTGCGCCGGCCCCTGACCTCCCAGACGGGGTTCACATAGCATTATATTGATTTATGATGCTATGTAACCCTTACGGTTCTGGAAAGTATTAGATGACTCTGACATAATGCTGTTAGTGTTGTCCAATACATTCCAGAACTGTAAGGGTGACATAGTGTCATAAATCAGTATAATGCTATGTGACCCCATCATTTCCGGGAGTTCAGGCTAGGAGCTGCGATGCGGACTCTGTGCGTGACACACACTTGTCTGCAAGGGGCATTTGAGTAGATGTCACCTCTCCTGACATGCCTGTGTTAGTAACTAAATGCATTCTCCAGGTAATACCACTTCTGGAGCATCTATTCTTATAACTCTATTATTCCTGCTAGAAGTTTGGAAATAAATTGCCAGCAGTCTGCAGTAAAGGTACTCCTGGGTGTTACCAGTAGCGGGTGTGTCTGACCAGTGCTTCTACAGTCATGGCCAAAAGTTTTGAGAATGACACAAATATTATATTTTCACATGATCTGCTGCCCTCTGGTTTTTATGTGTGTTTGTCAGATGTTTTTATCACATACAGAAATATAATTGCAATCATATTATGAGTAACAAAAGCTTATATTGACAGTTAGAATGAGTTAATGCAGCAAGTCAATATTTGCAGTGTTGACCCTTCTTCTTCAGGACCTCTGCAATTCTCCCTGGCATGCTCTCAATCAACTTCTGGACCAAATCCTGACTGATAGCAGTCCATTCTTGCACGATCAATGCTTGCATTTTGTCAGAATTTGTAGGTTTCTGTTTGTCCACCCGTCTGTTGATGATTGACCACAAGTTCTCAATGGGATTAAGATCTGGGGAGTTTCCAGGCCATGGACCCAAAATCTCTGTTTTGTTCCCTGAGCCATTTAGTTATCACCTTTGCTTTATGGCAAGGTGCTCTATCATGCTGGAAAAGGCATTGTTGATCACCAAACTGCTCTTGGACGGTTGGGAGAAGTTGCTCTCGGAGGACATTCTGGTACCATTCTTTATTCATGGCTGTGTTTTTAGGCAAGACTGAGAGAGCAGATTCCCTTGGCTGAGAAGCAACCCCACACATGAATGGTTTCAGGATGCTTTACAGTTGGCATGAGACAAGACTGGTGGTAGCGCTCACCTCGTCTTCTCCGAATAAGCTGTTTTCCAGATGTCCCAAACAATCGAAAAGGGGATTCAACAGAGAAAATGACTTTACCCCAGTCCTCAGCAGTCCAATCCCTGTACCTTTTGCAGAATATCAGTCTGTCCCTGATGTTTTTTCTGGAGAGAAGTGGCTTCTTTGCTGCCCTCCTTGAGACCAGGCCTTGCTCCAAGAGTCTCCGCCTCACAGTGCGTGCAGATGTACTCACACCTGCCTGCTGCCATTCCTGAGCAAGCTCTGCACTGCCGGTAGCCCGATCCCGCAGCTGAAACACTTTTAAGAGAGGGTCCTGGCGCTTGCTGGTCTTTCTTGGGCGCCCTGGAGCCTTTTTGGCAACAATGGACCGTCTCTCCTTGAAGTTCTTGATGATGCGATAGATTGTTGACTGAGGTGCAATCTTTCTAGCTGTGATACTCTTCCCTGTTAGGCCATTTTTGTGCAGTGCAATGATGACTGCACGTGTTTCTTTAGAGATAACCATGGTTAACAGAAGAGAAACAATGATGCCAAGCACCAGCCTCCTTTTAAAGTGTCCAGTGGTGTCATTCTTACTTAATCATGACAGATTGATCTCCAGCCCTGTCCTCATCAACACCCACACCTGTGTTAATGGAGCAATCACTGAAACGATGTTAGCTGGTCCTTTTAAGGCAGGGCTGCAATGATGTTGAACTGTGTTTTGGGGGATAAAGTTCATTTTCTAGGCAAATATTGACTTTGCAAGTAATTGCTGTTAAGCTGATCACTCTTTATAACATTCTGGAGTATATGCAAATTGCCATTATAAAAACTGAAGCAATAGACTTTGTAGAAATTAATATTTGTATCATTCTCAAAACTTTTGGCCATGACTGTAGTGTCACTTTACAGAGACACATCCCCAACTGGTAACACCCATCTGTTTTTTGTAGAAATAACTGAGGAACAAGACAACATAGTCATAAGACTAAATGCTCCATAATTATTGTGTTATGGGGAATGCAAGTACTTCCTACAGCAGACATGTCTGGAGAGGTGACAAGTCCCCTTTATAGGGAGCTGTCACCATTAGGTGGCACTACATAGAGTTCTCTTTACCTCTGAGTGATCCGTTTCACATTTATTACCCATGGAGCATTGTCAGTAAATCTCCATACTGAGTGATCTGCCATTTCCACCTAAAGATGTCGTTATGCTACTAAGATGGTGAAATGGAAAGCTGCCCATTTTATTGGCATCATTTGGGGGTGGAAAAAATTTGTCTGCTTTCTGAATATCCAGATATGATGGTTAACATGAGTATATGGACTAAAACTTGCTTAGAAGCCTCAGATGAATCGGTAAGTACGGCAGGTTTAGTATATTCACTATGTAATTGTGTGTAAAGGATATTCATTTTATTCACAATCTGATAAATTTTCTTATAGTTCTTATATACCAGCTTCAAAAAGTACTGAATATGAGGTCACCTCACTGCGCGTCCCTTGCTCTTAGAATTGCTAAAATGAATTGTGTTGTTGATTTCGTGGATTCCAGAAGGCATCCCAGTCTTTGAATCTGAGTCCTTGTTCTGTTGCTGAGAAGAAAAGGTAAGAAAAGGTCTCCTTGACACATACATTGTGCCAATAAAACTTGGGTTCAGGCCATGCACCACACTTATTAATCGTGTTACACACTCTAAGACACTTTTTCCAGGCGCCTCCACAGCGGAATGGACATGTAGGAGGAGATGCCCCACCTCCCATAGGGACAGGAAAACACATGGAGATCTTTAAATAGGCCCCTCTAGGATACGGTGGAGATCTCGGATGTTCCAGCTTGGGATATCGGTGTGGTAGCGCCCAGAAGAAGACCAGCCTATGGTGAGGTCGGCTGGGTAGAGGCCAGGGTCGCAGAGCTCTGGTAGTGGCTCTTCCTGGCCTTTGGAGTAAGTCCTCCGGTGAAGGCATCCCCAGGCTGCGTCTGTGCACTATTCCCGCGAGAGGACGTGGGGTCATGTGATCGGGTGCGGCGAGATTCCCGCTGGGCACGGGTTCTCGTCGGCTTCTGGTTCCTGCTCCTCCCCCCCTAGGCAACAAGCGCTTGAAAAGTGGAGAGAGTGTGAGGCTGCAGCATGTGGGCAAGTGATGCAGACCAACCCAAGACCCTCAGCCCGGTAAGCTCCCCTCCCCAAACAAGCATACTAAGTGGTAAAATTTTTTGTATGGTCACCATGCCTGGTGGATGTCTTTACTAAAATTATCACATTAGGGTGCTGGGTTCCCCTATATGGTTTTTTCTAGTAGGGCGGTTCCTCCTGACTAGCTCTTTTAATATGCCGTCAGGTCAGGGACTCTCAAAAATCAGAGGGCTCGCAGAGAGGAAAAAAGTGCTCCATATATAAGAGTATTCCCTCTGGGCATAAAAAACTGCTGTGCGCCAAATGTATGGATAAAATTATCTCTGAGGAAATGCCATCCCTGTTGGATAACATCAGGTCGATTATTAAAGAGGAAGTCAGCAGTGCGGTTCATTCCAAAATGGCGTCTATACCTCTGAAGCCGTCTACTTCTATGGGTGTTATATCTGAACCTTCTGAGATTGACCCTCATGAGGAGGATTTGGATGAAGGAGAGCTGGTGGCTGGCTCAGACTCGGATTCATCTGGGGATGATTCTGGCAAACCTCTCTGCTCCCTTGAGCTGGATGCCCTTTTTAAAAACAAGAAGGGCAACTCTGAACATTGAGGATTCTAAGCAGCCTAAATCCGTACAAGACGTTATGTTCAAAGGTTTAGGAGAGAAAAGGAAAAGGGTATTTCCCCTGCATTCCAATATTTCCAGACTCATTAATAAAGAATGGGAAGATCCAGAGAAAAAAAAGCAGGTGTATCTAGGATATTTAAAAGAAAATATCCCTTTCCAGAGGAAGACACTTCCTTCTGGGACCGTTGACCAAAGGTAGATGCTCCGGTTGCTAAAATAACTAAAAAATCGGCTCATCCCTTTGAAGATGTGGGTCTTCTGAAAGACCCGATGGACAAGAAGAGTGAGGCTCTTTTTAAAAAAAAAAAAAAAATCTTGGGAGGCCTCTACTGCTATTTTTAGGCCCAGTGTAGCGGCTACTTATACATCACGCTCTGTCTATCTGGATCAACCAGTTAGAAGAACATTTGGTTGGAGATATGCCTAGGGAGGATGTTGTCGCCTCTCTCCCTATGCTTAAAGGGAACCTGTCACCTCCTTGGGCTAAAAAAAACTGTTAGCAGTACCTTAATTTATGTTCCAGCGTGATTCAGAAGATGATCTTTGTAAGGAGAAGAGATCCTTCAAACTGTGTAAAATTCATATTTTAATCCTCCGTTGGCGCGCTGCCTTGACTCGGCTTGAAGTCAAGGGGGCAGCGGCCTCCTTGACTCGGGTCAAGTAAACCACTCCCCTTGGCAAGATGATGGACAGTTTGCTGATGGGCCGGGGATCACGCAAGTCTCGCGCATGCGCGGTGCGCGATATCTCCCTGCGCGATCCCGGCCCCAGCTCTTCAAATTCCGTGCGCCTGTGCCTGTACTGTGCATGCGCCAAGTAAGCGAGCGCTTGGCGCATGCGCAGTACAGGCACAGGCGCCCGGAATTTGAAGAGCTGGGGCCGGGATCGCGCAGGGAGATACCGCGCATGCGCGAGACTTGCGCGATCCCCGGCCCATCAGCAAACTGTCCATCATCTTGCCAAGGGGAGTGGTTTACTTGACTCGAGTCAAGGAGGCCGCTGCCCCCTTGACTTCAAGCAGAGTCAAGGCAGCGCGCCAACGGAGGATTAAAATATGAATTTTACACAGTTTGAAGGATCTCTTCTCCTTACAAAGATCATCTTCTGAATCATGCTGGAACATAAATTAAGGTACTGCTAACAGTTTTTTTTAGCCCAAGGAGGTGACAGGTTCCCTTTAAGCAGGCTGCGAACTTCATGGCGGATGCTGTTAAACTTGCCACTAGGTCAGCGGCACTAACGCTGCCAGAAGGGCAGTCTGAAGTCTTGGACGGGGGATGCGGCCTCAAAAAACAAGCTATGTGGTATCCCTTGTGAGGGAGATGGGCTGTTCGGGTCTGTCCTGGACGACATATTGGAAAAAGCCATGGACAGAAAAAAAAGGTTTTCCCTCGGAGGCAAAGAAGGAAATTTGATTCTTCCAAAAGAGGTAGACAGCCAGGAGCTCAGCCTATCTTCTAATGTGCGGGAGCTCCGTGCGGTTTGGGAGGCTATCAGAGCTCTAAAACCAAAATTAGAGAACAGGAATGTAAGGATTGTCTTGGACAATATCTCGACAGTCGCTTACATAAACAGACAAGGGGGGACAAGAAGCAGAGCCTTGGAGACTATTTCAAAGATTATATTTGGTTTGGCAGAAGAAAACTTAAGCTCAATATCGGCAGTCCACATAAGAGGAGACAATACTATGGCAGACTATTTCAGCAGAGATACATTGGGAAGGAGCGTGGTGTCTAAACCAACAGATTTTTCACCAACTAACAACCAGATGGTCTCTTCCTTATATAGATCTCTTCGCCACTCGTCAAAACAGACAGTAAGGTTTGCCTCCCTATCCCTCAAAGATCAACCGGACTTCGTGGACGCTCTGTCTCATCCATGGCCAAAAAGGTTCCTGTGTGCTTTTCCCCCTGTAGCACTGATCCCAAGGACTCTCGGGAAGATCATGGAAGAAAAGGCAAAGTTAATTCTGGTTGCACCCTATTGGCCCAAGAGGGCATGGTTTCCGCTTCTCCTCTCTCTGTCAGCAGGGGTCTATTGGATTCTTCCATCCAGTCAGGATCTTCTTCATCAAGGTCCAGTCTACCACCCCAAAGTGGAACATCTGCAGCTCACAGCGTGGAACTTGAACGCGCATTATTGAGCAGACAGGGCCTCTCGGACGCGGTAATTTCGACCATTCTGAGCAGTAGGAAACCTATAACTTCATAAATTTACCATAGAGTTTGGGGGGCTTTCCTAAAATTCTGCAAGTTGAGTCCGGGGTAGTCTGTACCCTTTAATATGTCTGTTATTTTAGATTTTCTGTAGGCTGGTTTAGATAAGGATTTAAAAGTCAATACTACTAAAGTTTAGATTGCAGCATTAAGTGTTTTTCTGGACCGAAAACTGGCTGATCGTGAGCTGATAAAGAGATTTTTAAAGGGAGCTAGAAGGTTGCAACCTATGACTAAGCGCACGGTTCCTCCTTGGGACTTAAACTTGGTACTATCTGCCCTGATGGACCCCCCTTTTGAGCCATTGTCTGACATCCCATTGAGATTGCTTTAATTTAAGGCAGTGTTTTCGGTAGCAATTACTATGGCTAGGAGGGTGGGAGAAATACAAGCCTTCTCATGTAGACCCCCTTATTTGTTGATCAGTGATGACAGAATTACTCTCAAGCACTGCCCTTCCTTTTTACCTAAGGTCATGTCCAATCTTCACTGCCGTCAGGAAGTATCTCTGCCATCATTTGGTTGTCCTTCAGGTTCTGCGGAAGAGAGACGCTTTCATATGTTGGGTGTCCTGACTTACCTGGAAGCTACTGAGTCTCTGAGGAAAACAGATCGTCTGTTTGTCCAATTTTCTGGTTCGGGGAAAGGACAGGCGGCTAGAAAGCCTACTTTAAGTAGATGGATTAGATCTGCTATTTCCATTTGCTATGAATCTAAGGGGGTGTCAGCTCCCGAGGGGTCTAAAGGCCCACTCTACTCGGGCCATGGCAGCTTCTTGGGCAGAGTTTCATCACGTACCATTAGAACAGATTTGTCAAGCAGCAACCTGGGCTTCCCAGAATACGTTCTTTAAGCTTTATAAGTTGGATGTGTTAAAAAACAGGGACTTATCATTTGCCCGCAGGGTATTATCTGCGGTAGTCCCACCCTAGTTGGTTGATTTCTCTGTTAATCCTCTGTGGAGGCGCCTGGAAAAGATAATTACTTACCGGTAATTGGATTTTCCTATAGCCTCCACAGCGGCACAGGATTTTTTCCCCCCTACTTTTTGCTCATGATGTTTTGGATTTGTTTTCTGTTTGTTATTTGAATATAAAGATAACAATTATTGCACCCATTTCAGAGTTTCTCAGTTATTTACTGGAGCAGGTAAGGGAAGGGGCCTATTTAAAGATCTCCATGTGTTTTCCTGTCCCTATGGGAGGCAGGGTATCTCCTCCTATGTGTCCGTGCCTCTATGGAGGCTATAGGAAAATCCAATTACCAGTAAGTAATTATCATCTTTTCCGACTTTTCTAGCTGTGTTTAAATGAGACTTTGTGGACCAAAACCTGTGCCATGCAGGGCTGAGATTTGGGCGGCAAACTAGGCAATTACCCAGGTCGCCATCCCGATAAGGGCCCACCCCCAATCACTACAACTCAGAAGCGGGGCAATGCTGTCAGTTTTGGAGGAGAGAGGAGGCTACATCTGAGAAGAGCACAGGCAGCAGAGCAGGGAAAATGACTGGAGTCCCCTTCTGTCAAAGGAGCCAGTGGTGCAGAGACAGGACTTGGGTGGCGCATGTCTGCATCAAACCAATAGCTGATGTGACATCAGTACAAGAGATCTGGTGAAGCTAGTGGTGCGATGTAGTCATGAAGTGATCCATGGCCTACACATCACATACTGTGACCTGGATCTGACTACTGTCCTGAAATTACAGTGACAGTGACCTGTCTGTTCTGTCCATAATTTTTTCATGACCCTGTTCAGCAGTGCAAATTTAGCACCCTGGAGGAAATAGTGGCAAACAGTCGAGATCACTCTAGCAGTGGACAGCAGGCAGGAAGGTGCCTGTGCAGAACGCCATTCTGATGTGTACGTGTGCCCTGGTAGGAAGCTGTGTTGTGGCTCTGCCTCTGCAGGCAGAAAGTCCAACCTAAAGACTATAAGAAGATTATATGGTGAGAATAGGTGATGGGAAAGGACAGAATAAGAGAGAGAATATTTGGGGTATAATCAATGGGAGGGAATGGGAACTAGCCACTATCGGGTGTATTTGCTGGTGGGCTACTGTCAGCTATCCTCTGGCAACTAGTTCTATATTACAGATTCCTGCCAAAACATTGTTTTAAATAGAAAAACATCTCTTTCACAACTGTGTTAGTGAAGGCATACCGCATCACAACGTCCAGTTGAAAAGACGCATCATGTAATGGGCACTTTTTCCTCTGCAAAAATCTTGCATGAGTTTTAGTGAATGTGTTATTCTGTGAAAAAAACTTTCAATAATTGTACCTCATTTAACAGCCATAATGTAAATTACAACTGTATTAGTGAAGGCATACTGCATCACGGCATCTAGTTGAATAGATGTTTCACTGCCCAAAAATTTCATTGTCACACCCAACTGTTTGTAAAGGGCCAATATTTCTGCATCAGGGTGTGTAGTTCAATCACATTACACTGCAACAATTGCATTTATTACCAATGTAAATTTGTACAGTGTTTGTGTAAGGGGTGCAATTTAGGGTATTTAGTTGCACCTCTGTCTTTAAATTAAAAAAACACTTGCTAGTACATTTTAATAATAGGCATCATAATAAAATGTCTGGAAAACAGAAGACCGCAAAATGAAAGACCCAGGCCTCATCCTCCGAGAATCAGAATGTGAATGGCAGCACCAACCATCCATTGCCTGCAGGTCACAGTTCTCCATGGCTCCTGAAAGGTGCAACATTATTGAGAAAAAAAAGGATAAGATTGTGGACTAGATGGCTTAGGCCTCTTTCACACTAGCGTTAGCACGGATCCGGCACCTAAAGGGTGCCAGCGGATCCGTGCTAACGCTATACATGCAGCGCTCCGGCCCCACACATGACACACATTGAAACAAGACACAGACATACATACTCACATACTTCAGGGACGCCGGCAGAACGTCTTCACACGCCTCCTGCGCGCAGTGATGACGATTCGCCACAGCGCCCTCTGCTGGGCGCAGTGGGGAAACGTCATAGCTGCGCGCAGGAGGCGCGTGAAGACATGCTGCCGGCGTCCCTGGAGTATGTGAGTATGTATGTATGTATGTATGTCTGTATGTCTGTATGTATGTCTGTATGTATGTAGCCGGATCCGGAATGACCCCCCATTGGAAATCAATGGAGGACAGATCCGGATTTTGGTGTGTCCACACCAAACGGATCCGTCCCCATTGACTTGCATTGGGGGTCATTCCGGATCCGTCTTGGTGCGGATGCCTGGACCGGAGAGAAAACCGCAGCATGCTGCAGTTTGTTCTCCGGTCTGAAGAAGGAACGGAATGCTTTCAGGAGCATTCCGTTGTCTTCAGTTCAGTTTTGTCCCCATTGACAATGAATGGGGACAAAACTGAAGCGTTTTTTTCCGGTATTGAGCCCCTATGACGGAACTCAATACCGGAATTTAAAAACGCTAATGTGAAAGTAGCCTTACTCTCAGACACAGCAGGATGATATGGAGATCACGTCCGAGTCTGACACCATGTCTAAGAGCCAAGGGTCACAGCATTCCTCTGCCGCTTCTTGCAATTCCAAAGAAGCCTTTCAGTTGCATACTCTGTCAGCACTGCCCCCTGCTAAGAAGACAAACAAAACCCCACCACGCATTATGGGAGATAATCAAGGGACTCTCCCTGTTGATGAGTTCTGTGAGAACAGTCAGTGTTTGGACTGCCATGAGGAGAGGGTTCAGGGGGAGGCAGGGGACCCCATGCATTGTAGTAGTGGTAACGAAAGTGTCACTCACAGGAGCATCACAGTCTGAGAAAAGTGCTGGGAAAGGTGAGGACTCTGATGATTGTGTGTTGGGCAGGACCAGGGAAACGATTGGTATGCTGAGGAGGAGGGTGGTGGCATATGCAGCAATAAAGAGCAGAGGCGACTCACAGCCAGAACCTACCAAAAATCCAGGATGGCTAGACTGCTATTATTTTGGTCATTTCATGAACTGGTGATACTGTTTAAGCATGCCCAAAACATGCCAGACCTAATCCAACCTCGGCTGCTGCTAGATCTTTGCGAATATCTCAGTTTTTCTTCACACTACCAGAAGACTAAAGCATTGCCGTATGCAAGGTCTGCAAGATGAAAATAAGCTGTTAGTAGCATAGTAACATAGTTTATAAGGCGAAAAAAGACATCTGTCCATCCAGTTCAGCCTGTTATCCTGCAAGTTTATCCAGAGGAAGGCAAAAAAAAACCCTGTGAGGTAGAAGCCAATTTTCTCCACCTTAGGGGAAAAAATCCTTCCCGACTCCAATCAGGCAATCAGAATAACTCCCTGGATCAACATCCCATCTCTAGTGTAATATTATTACACTCCAGAAATACATCTTATTACACTCCAGAAGTTCACTCTTTTACCATCACCACCTCCTCAGGCAGAGAGTTCCATAGTCTCACTGCTCTTACCGTAAAGAATCCTCTTCTATGTTTGTGTTGTATAGTTTTCAAACCCACCAGGGCTCTATCGCAACACCTGCTGTGGCATTACCAGTTACTGTGGGAAAATGGAAGTGGCCAACAGCTAGCGCAACGAGTGTCCTCTGTCTCCCGATATCCTTTGTGACAGCCAGGCTGCATCCAAATGCATTACAGTGTCCTTGTCATCGTCATCACTTACTGCTTCTCCTACTCATACTAGCCTTCCTTCGCTCCATTGTCAGCCATTGATAATGGAATGTGCGGTCAGGAAACAACTCTATATGTGCAGCAATCCACTGGTGCACAGGCCTGCAGAAAATGTAGGATGCACATGACCGCTATTTGTATTTTGCAGATTTGCGGACTGGAAGATACATAGTTGAGTGCACAAGATGTAAGTGACGAAGCACTGAAGTCGTCATGTCTGTCACTACTTAATGCTGCCCATAGAGAATGCAGCATAATGGTCTTCACAGGTTCCTTTTTAAGGGTTTCTGTCATCAGATTTTTGCATATGAATCAGGCTGACATTACAGATGTGCTAATGTCACTTGATTCTTACTGTGTATTTCTTTTATTAAATACATCCAGGCCCCTCTTGAACTCCATGTGTGGTCCAACAAGTGTGACTAGCCTCTTTTGATGCAGCCCATTATCTTATTGGCCTTGGCAGCAGCTGTCTGACACTAGTTTCTACAGCTTAGTTTGCTGTTCACTAAAATTCCTAGGTCCTTCTCCATGTCAGTGTTACCCAGTGTGGAACACCACCTGTCAGTATAGAGTCCTTAAATATCAAAAATAAGGGTCTGGCTATGACATTACTTCTCTGCATGCCCCCGCCATGGGGTGCATGCCATCCGGTCCTGGCGATTTGTCTATTTTAATCTTTTTAAGACGCCGCTATACTTCTTCCTGGGTCAGAAAACTTTCCCGATCTAGTGCAGCAAAGAAATAATCTACAGAAGGTTAAGCAGCCAAAATGAAAAGAAAGGGGGGGTGCCGACAGATTGTGGAGGTAACAGACATGTTTCGACTAATGGCCCCCATAGCTACTTGACTGGGTAAAAAGGCTTTAGGTTCCTAGTCACACAAAACAGAAAGAGACCGATTACAAGTCTGTTTAAGGCCAAGGTTGTGTTGGAGGCTCCGTTCTGTCAAAAAGATCTGACGAAAAAGACCTGCCAAAACAAAACAGAATTCTGAACTGAAACTAAATGGACGCTATTTTAGTCAGTGGAGTCTGTTCAGCTTTGTTCGGGTCAGTTATTTACCCTATCCGGCACTTTTGTTACTTCCGTTGTTTTGCTCCCCTAAGGGAAATATAAAACAGTGCTGTGAAAGGGGCGTAGAGTCTATATCTCGCAGTGAGTATTGTAGAAACATATTTTGGGCTCATATTGCACCTCCAGGCTGGACTACAGTAAAGCATAGTCATATATAGAACATGCATTTGGATGTGGTACATGGAACTGGGGGTTATCCAAGACTATAAAATGCCCCCATATGCCCAGGCCTCTCACAATGAATATACTTACTTTGTCCCTGGTGTCGGGGGGCGGGGTTGGACAGGGATGAGCCTCCCTAGCTTCACCGACGATGCTAGGGAGACTTGTTTAACTAATCTGGCCTCCTCCTTCTATCTTCTGGCTCCCTGCACTCCACAACATCAACACCAAGGGCACCACACCTTCCAGCACTGGAGTGGGACTGCCACCACCATGAGTAGCACCAGCATTTGCGACTACTACCACTTCCGGCACCACCTCCACCACGCACCTTGCCCGACGAGCCTTTTGCACAAGCAGGATGTCACCTGCTAACTATGAATGGGAAAGGGCTTCAACTTGTTGGTTTCCAATCTCTGCAGTTAGTGAGCACCCAGCACAGAAAATGGAGCAGCAAGGTCTTCGATCAGAGCTGAGCGGTCTCACAGTCCCACAAAGTTTTAGGTCCTTTATCCTGTTTAAACTCTGTTAAAGTCCATTGGGTTCCATAATTTTACCTAAGACGTGTGCTGAATGTAGCGCTATTCTTCCCATCGGAGGGCTCAGTTTTGGTGGGGCAGTCTGTATTTTTCATTTATAAAATTTTGGTACGCATATGACTTTTTGATTACTTTTTATTTAATTGTTTTTGGGAGGTAATCGGACCCCCCCCAAAAAAAAATTTTTTCCCATTACTCCAATCATCATTCGTACATAACCGTGTTAGATTTTAATAGTATGGGCATTTGAGATGTGACAATAACAATGATCTTTATTTTTTTTTTACAGTTTATTTTTAAAATGGGGAAAAGGGGTGCTATGAATTTTTATATATATTATTTTTTTATATTTTTTAAACTTTTTGTATAAATTGATTTTGGCCAATTGATAACACTACTTATGGAGGCATTTTGTGGGTTACATTATTGTTTGGGCCACTGTGGGGGAGATATTACTATGGAGGGGAAATATCTGCGGGGGCCATTACTGCTGGGGGGACTATTTTAGGACGAGATTACTGTTAGGGCACTGCGGGGGAGATGTTACTATGGGGAGCCATTACTGTTGGGGGGCATAATTGTTGAGGTTGTTATTTTAGAAGGGCATTACTGTGAAGGGGCACTGTGATAGACATTACTGTTGGGCATTATAGTTGGGGGATGTAATTTTAGGGGGGTCATTACTGTTGTGGTACTGTAGGAGGACATTACAGTGGGGGTTGTTACTGGCAGCATTATACGGAACATCACTGGGGACTTTTAGTACTTGGACACAATAGGGGCCTTCAATGCGGGCATTTTGCTACTGAGGCACTATAGGAGACATCACTATTGCACTATGTGCACTATAGGGGACATTACTGGGGACATTATAGGGGTATAACTGGAGGCACTGGGGCACTATCATTACTAGGGGCACAGTAGGGGGGCATTATTATTGCTGGAGGCACTATGCTATACATTAATAATACTGGGCATGCTATATGGGTATATTTACTGGAGTACAATTGGGGTATTGTTGGAGACAATGTAATGGCATTTTAGGGGATATTATTACTGATTGCGTTATACAGGCATCATTACTGAGAGCACAATGGAGGGGGGATATTATTACTGGGGGCATTATTATTCCTGGAGGCACTATAAGGGCATTACAACTACTGGGGGTACTAGATAGGAATTCTTATTAAAGGGGTATTCTCATCTTAGACAACGGGGGTATATCGCTAGGATATGCCCCCATTGTCTTATAGGTGCGGGTCCCACCGCTGGGACCCGCACCTATATCCAGAACGGAGCGGGGAGCGCTGCGCCTGGAGGACCCCAGGTTTCCGGGGGTCCGTCCACCACCAGGCGCAGCTCCCCGCGCTGCTCATAGAAATGAATGGGAGCCGGGCCGTGCATGTGCTTGCTGTAAATAAAATAACCTGAGGCTTCCTTTGTCTCATGTCTATGACATTAAACTTCGGTTATGCGCATAAACTACTGTTTCAAAATCCAAAGTTGAACTTGGCTTCGATAATGAGATTTTTAAAACAGTAATTCATATAATTTATATGCACATAATGCAATGTCATATTCACAAGACGAAGCAAGTCTCACGTTATTTGCAGGACGATTTTCAAGGCCTCAAAGGACCCATACATTTCAGTGCGCTATGGAGTAGATATTTAAACAAAGTTTTCAAACGAATCGGGTTCAGATACAGCAATCCGCACCCTATTCGCTCAAGCCTACAGCATTAAGTTAATTCCTCTTCCCACTTGTCCCAGACTTATCTCTTATCTTTACTACACAGAAGACCTAAAATTATAGAAAATAAAAACAACTAAATGGTAAAATTCGGTTTAATAAAAGAAAATTCTGCATGTTTTAAAAGCAAAGTTACCTAAGTAACTTAAGTCCACATAGTATATATAGGACACAGTTAAAATCTCAGCAAAGCACTTCTGTCTGCTGTCTTCTTCTCTTCAGAAGGAAATGTGTTGATCTTTACTTGTTGAAACTGATGTTTCGGCAGTTTTCCACCTACTTGTCACGCGCAATCAGTTGACACGCAGGCGCTGAAGTTAAGTATGTCACTAGTTACAAAACTACATTTCCTGGTGTGCGCTTCAGTGTTTTTGGGTCAAGTGTCGCGGTCTATCTTCCTCTCACTTCTCGCCATCTTTATTATAGAAGAGGACAAGCTCTTCTTTTGTCTGTGCATGCATGGATCCAGCTTATTGTATGCTCAGCCATCACATGCACCTTGCACAGAGCACCAGCCCAAAAGTGGTGATGTACTGTCGACAGGGCATGATTTATGAGCCTGGAACATGTGACCATGGAAAAAAAAGTCATTGATACCGGATCACACCAGTGCTTCCAAGTCACATGACTGAGTGCTAGAAACAGGGAACAATTTCGTAATAAAAGTTAATCACAAAATTTAAAACTTGGTCCCTGGTATTCTGCAGCTGTCAACTACAAAGAAATGCTCCAAGCCAAATAAAAATCATGCGTTCAATTGTAAAGTCCAGTCAGATCAAATATCATTGCACCATAGTGCAGCAATCTGATCAAAAAAATCATTGTCTGCTCTAAGAGCCATATAGTATCATCTCTAAGAGATATCAACGTAAAAAGTCCTCGGAGATCCAGAGTGTCTTGTGAGGGGGCATGTATAAACTAGGAGTTCATACACCATACATCCTGATATTAGATGCAGGTCACAGGTTGAGTCTTATTGCCCTACAGCTTTAAGCTCGGCAAAGGTCTGACTATAAATCTCGCGGTTAGAATTGATCTGCATCATCTTGCAGCTCATAATGTTGATGTATGACAGGCATCTGTCCCAAAAGGCTGTCCTTGAGCCCACCAGGAATGGTGTTTCTGGATACCCATTGCCATTGCCAGTGTAACAGTGGGTGATGAAATAGCAGGTCAGGAGAGACATTTGAAGTTGTTCTATGCTGTCTGTTTCTGGGGAGATGAGGTCCCGGCACAGCATATAAAGAAAGACCACGCTGCCTGAGCTCAAGAAACTTACGGGTTGGTAACCCATAATAAGGAGATAGTGGTCTATATTTTTCAGCCATCTTATAGCCTGTGTGGGGGCAAGATCAAGCTTATAGCACCTCCGATGTAGATATAGTCCGAGACACCTCAGGAGCTCACTGGACGGGGTGTAGAGCACGAGACGCCGCTGAGATGGTTGTGCAGGGTCAATCAGACGCCGCTTGGCTGGTAAGTCGGGGCAGCAAAGGCGTCTCTTCACCATGGTTATATAGAAGCTCACACTCCCTTCAAAGACAAAAATTCAATATAAACCATATAACCCTCAAAAGACAATACATTCCAGACAATGAAATAGCATGTAAGGCTCTAGTCACATAAACAAGCAACGCTGCTCTCCCTGATAAAATTACAAGACCACAATGGAACGTGACGGACTCATTAAGGTCAGTCAGACCACAGTGGTAACCATTATGTGAACAATTTATGAGTCTTGGTTTCTAGTATACATTAAAGCAGTATTTCCATATGAACATTTGATGTTTTCACAGGATATGCCATAAAGGCCGATAGGTGCGGATCTCACCATTGGGACCTACATATTGGTTGAGCCGTTTGTTGAGTGGTTGGAGTTGCTGTGTGCAGCTTTGATTTGCAGGACAAGCTGTAGTTTTCAATAGTGCCATTTTGGGATACATATGACTACACCATTTGGTTTGAGTGAATACACACTTGGGGCATTTATCAAATCCGATATATCAATTCTGTGGCTTAAATAATTAGCATGTCATGGCGACTGCGCTGTTTTCTGCAATATTTCATTAATTTATGTGACATTTGGTGTTCCTTGCCATTTTTCAGAGGAACAGCCTGCCGGAGTTCACAGTATCCGGCATAGCCAGATAATACTACAAACTTCCAGATGCCTATTGATTACAATGGGATCCGACTGCTTTCCAGGATAATACTGGCTTTCGAATGGACAAAAAGTTGCGCATAACGGTACTGTGAATGTAGTATAAGACCTCAAAGCTATGACTACAGGTCAGCAGTGTGCAGTCAGATCATATTTGCCTACAGTCCCTGATTTTCTAAGAATCATCCAAAACAGGGAATAAAAAATTGGGTGGTACGTAGCTGAAGGGACGTGGCCTCCTTGCTCCAGAAATTGTCTTAAAATATAGCGCAAATTTACACCAGCTGATAAGCAGCATAGCTTTTTTTCTGCAACATGGAAAGATACCAGAAGAGGCATGTGCATCACATATTAATACCAGCGTATGAAACACCGGCCTTAATACATTCCCCCCAGTATCTGATTATATATGACGGTACATTACACTTATTATACTTTACCGTTTCAGCTCCGGAGATCTGTTTTAGTAATTTCCCTTCCAGTAATATCGCAGTAATTGCACGGTAAATGTTCACTTCACCTGTAATGTGTGAAATATGAGGAAAAGCTGTGTGTACTTCTCATAGTTCTAGGTGTCCGTGTTCTAGAACCTAATACACAATAGAACAGTCTGGTTGCTATGACGACATGACCTCTCATAGTTACTGCACCTTTATTTCTTAAAGGGAAACTACCTTCACTAAGTGGAATCCTTTTTAACCCCTTCAGAACCTCATTTATTTTGCTCATAATAGTGTCATTACTTTTGCACAATACAATCACTTTTAACCACTTTCAGACCAGGCCATTTGCCCCCTTACTGACCAGGCCTAATTTTGCAAATCTGACATATGTCACTTTATGTGGTAATAACTTTTACTTATCCAAGCCATTCATAGATTTTTTTCTCATGACACATTGTACTTCATGTTAATGGTAAATTTGAGTCAATATATTTCACCTTTATTTATTAAAAAAAATCCAAAAGTTAAATTTTTAAAAATTCACTGTTTTCTAAATTTGAATCTCTCTGCTTTTAAGGCTACATTTACACGACCGTTGTGTTTTTCATATCCGCAAAACTCTGATACTAGCCCATGTGCGTTCCACAATTTATGGACCGCACATGCCGCAGCTATCATAGAAATGCAATTGCGGACAAGAATAGGACATGTTCTTTTCTTTTTGTGGGGCCACGACACGGAGCAATGGATGCGTGCAGCACACAGTGTGCTGTCCGCATCTTTTGCTGTCCAATAGAAATTAATGGGTCCGGATCTGAGCCCGCAAAATCCACTGTCATGTGAATGTAGCCTAAGGCCCCTTTCACACGAGCGAGTTTTCCGCGCAGTTGCAATGCGTTGACGTGAACGCATAGCACCCGCACTGAATCCTGACCCATTCATTTCAATAGGTCTGTTCACTTGAGCGTTTTTTTCACGCATCAGTTCTGCGTTGCGTGAAAAAGGCAGCATGTTCTATATTCTGCATATATATTCACGTAGCCCTGGCCCCATAGAAGTGAATGGGGCTTCAGTGAAAAACGCATTGCATCCTGAAGCAAGTGCGGATGCAGTGCGTTTTTCACTGATGGTTGCTAAGAGATGTTGTTTGTAAACCTTTAGTTTTTTATCAACAACAGACAAAACTGACTGAACTTGCTTGCTAAATGGTGCTAGTTTTCCTGAACGAATCCTGACCTAATCCGTCAAGCGCATGTGAAAGGGCCCTAAGACAGATAGATACCTCTTAAAATACTCATTAATTACCATTCCCAATATGTCTACTTTATGTTGCCATTATTTTGGTAATGTAATTTTTTTTTAGAATGTTGGAATGTTTAGAATTTTAGAAGCAATTTTTGAAATGTTTAAGAAAATTTCCAAAATCAATTTTCAGATCAGTTCTGAAGTTATTTTGAGGAGCTCACATAATAGAAACCACCCATAAATACTCAATTTTAGAAACTACACCCCTCAAACTAATCAAAACTGGTTTTGTTGTTACTCTTTTAAGTATTCCACAGGAATTTCAAAATTTCACTTTTTTTTGCAGATTTTCCATTTTAATCAATATATTCCTGTAACACATCAAAACAACAAAATAAACCTCAATATTTTTTCACCCTGATTCAGCAGTTTACATAAACACCCCATATGTGGTCTTATACCGCTGTATGGGCACATGGCAGGGCTCAGAAGGCAAGGAGCGCCATATGATTTTTGGAGGGCAGATTTTGCTGGAATAGTCTTAGGGCACTATATTGCATTTGAAGAGACCCTGAGGTACCCCCACAGTGAAAACCCCCAAAAAGTGACCACATTTTGTAAACTACACCACCCAAGGAACTTTTAAGGGGTGTAGCGAGCACTTTGACCCAACAGGCGTTTCATAGAATTTATAATATATTTTTTTTTACAAGAAAATGCTGCTTTAGGCCCAAACTTTCTTTTTCACAAAAGATAACAGGAGAATTTCCCCCACAATTTGCTACCCATTTTCTCCTGAATACAGTAACATCCCAATCGTGGTCATAAACTGTTATTTGGGGATACGCCAGGGCTCAGAAGGTAGGGAGCAGCATCTGGATCTGCATTTTGTGGGATGAGGTGACATTTTTATTGCTACCATTTTGGGGAACATACGACTTTTTGATTGATTAACATTATGCTTTTTGGGAAGTGAGGTAAATAAAATAAAAAAGCTGTTTTGACTAATGTTTATTTATTTGTATTTTTTTACGGTGTTCACTTGATGGGGTAAGTCATGTGATATTTTTATAGAGCCGGCTGTCACAGATGCGGCCATGCCAAATATGTCTATAAATTTTTTTCTATTTTTTACATTTTTTAAATTACTTAATTGGAGATTTTTTTTTTACATGTGCAACTTTTTTTTTTTTAAACACTATTATTTTTATTTTTTAATTTTTTTACTCTTAGGCCTCTTTCACACGATTAGGTCTGGATGTGTTCAGGGAAACTCGCACCATTTTGCAAGCAAGTTCAGGCAGTTTTATCTGTAATTTTGTTCAGTTCAGTTTTTTTCCGTGCGGGTGCAATGCGTTTTCATACTTTTTCACGCGCGTGATAAAAAAACTTCAACACAACACAACTACAACATCTCCTAGAAACCATCAGTGAAAAACACATTGCATCCGCACTTGCTTCAGGATGCAATGCTTTTTTCACTGAAGCCCCATTCACTTTTAAAGGGTCAGGGCTGTGTGAAAAACGCAGTGTATAGCACATGCTGCGTTTTTCATGCAACACAGAACTGATGCGTGAAAAAAAAAACGTTCATGTACACAGACCCATTGAAATGAATGGGTCAGGATTCAGTGCGGGTGCTATGCATTCACGTCATGCATTGCACCCTCGTTCAGCGCTGTGTATACAGCGATCTAGAAGACAGAGACACCCAGGAACAGTCCCTGCCTTCTCTCTGGGGTGCTGCTGCCACCTCTGAAAGGAGGTTCCAAAACCCGACTGGCCAGGACGATTAAAGTCAATGGGTGGTTGGGATGTGCTTAAATTTAAAAATAAAATTATTTGTTTTTGTTGCTATTTTCTGAGAGCTGTAACTTTTTAGTCTTTTAATGGGGATGTTTGCGGCTAAGAAATGCAGGACAAGCTGTAGTTTTCAATAATAATCTTTATTTATATAGCCCCAACATATTCCACATATTCCACTTTGTGGAAGTCAGTGGTAAGTCATTGGCTGAACGGAGAGCATGGGTGGGATGGTAGATAGAGATGAGGGAAGAGATGTAGGGGGGTGCAGAACTGTGGAGGGCTTTGTGGGTGAGGACAAGCAGTTTAAATTGGATTCTATAGTGTACAGGTAGCCAGTGCAATGACTGGCACAGGGCAGAGGCATCAGTGGTTGGGAAGATAGGTGACCCTGGCTGCTGTATTAAGAATAGATTGGAGCGGGGAGAGTCTGGTGAGGGGGAGGCCAATTAATAGTGAGTTGCAGTAATCAAGACGGGAATGGATCAGGGCAACAATGAGTGTTTTTGCTGTTTCCATAGTTAGAAAGGGGTGGATTCTAGAGATATTTTTGAGGCGCACGCGACATGAGCGGGAGAGAGATTGAATAGAGGGGGTGAAGGAAAGATCAATGTCAAAAGTCACACCAAGACAGCGGGCGTGCTGCCTAGGAGTGATGATGGTGTCACACACTGAGAGGGAGAGATCAGGTTTAGGTAGGTTAGTAGATGGAGAGAACACAAGAAGTTCAATTTTTGAAACATTTAGTTTCAGATAGAGAGGACATAATGTTAGAGATGGCAGAGAGACAGTCTCTGGTGTTCTGTAATACAGCAGGGGTGATGTCAGGGGATGAAGTGTATAGTTGTGTGACATCAGCATAGAGATGGCACTGGAAACCAAATCTGCTGATGGTCTGTCCAATTGGGGCTATGTACAGAGAGAAGAGGAGAAGGCCTAGGACTGAACCCTGAGGAACCCCAACAGTGAGAGGGAGAGGAGAAGAAGTGGAGCCAGCGAATGATGCACTGAAAGAGTGACCAGAGAGATAGGAAGAAAACCAGGAGAGGGCAGTGTCCTTTAGGCTGATAGACTGGAGCATGGTGAGTAGGAAATGGTGGTCTTCAGTGTCAAAAGCTGCAGAGAGGTCAAGGAGAATGAGCAGAGAGTAGTCACCATTGCATTTTGCTGTCAAGAGGTCATTTGTCACTTTGGTGAGGGCAGTTTCTGTTGAATGTAGGGGGCGGAAACCAGATTGTAGTGCATCAAGGAGAGAATGATCAGAGCGGATGAGGCGAGAGTAGACCAGACTCTACAGGAGTTTAGAGATTAAGGTAAGATTGGAGATGATCTGTAGTTAGTTGTGCAGGATGGGTAGAGAGATGTTTTTGTTTTGTTTTTTAATTAATGGAGTGTTTGAAAGAGGATGGGAAGATACCAGAAGAGAGAGAGAGAGAGGTTGAAGATTTTAGTTAGATGAGTGGTGACAGCCGGAGAGATAGATTGGATTAGGTGTGAGGGAATGGGGTCAGAGGCGCATGTGGTAGGACGAGAAGAAGAGAGGAGCCTGGAGACTTCTTCTTCCATGACCGGGCTAAACGTGGACAGTGAGACAGAGGAGATGCGGGGGGAAGGGGATCAATAGCACTTAGTGGCTGGGAGCTGATTTCATGACGGATATGTTCTATTTTCTCTGTGAGGTAAGCAGCTAGGTATTCAGCAGTGCCATTATGGGATACATATGACTTTTTGATCACTTTTACTCCTTTGCATCTATTTTGTGGATATGATATTATTGGTTTTATGGGAATACCCCTAAAATAGGAAAGCTGTCGACTGATTAAAACTATTGAGGGTCTAACCTTGTATACATATAGAGCACATGCACGCATTATTTCCTAAGAGACGTCTCTACCATAAAGGTGGATGAATCAGTTTCCATAGTAAAAATGAAATAAAACCGATACACGCAATAGTCCTAGCAAATAAGAACTCTCTCATCCCTCAATATTGTCGACACAGTAGTAGAAAATTCAGTTCACAGTTCAATATAGAATCGGTGATGGCTTCAAGAAATATTCACTTAGAGGTGTTCAGTAATCAAGCGGTACATACAGTGTCGGACTGAGGTACCTAGGGCCCACAGTAAAATTTATTTTGGGGGCCAACCGTACAGCTATATTCAAATATTACCTGCTCACACAGCAGCAAGATGCTACCAGATGATTGCATATGGGGGTCCTGGGGAAAAGAGGCCACTGGCTAGCTTTCCTCTATACCTAGAAGTCATCTCAGCACTGATCGTGTCTATAATAACAAACTGGGGAGCTTCTTTAATAATCTATCAGGTGTTTTATCTGAACATAGGCTGGTTGAGGTGCTGTACATTGAATATATGTATGTAGTGCAGTAAGTCTACTGTTTATATGCCACTTGTGCAGGGGGTGGGAGACTGGGGGCCCACCGGGGGATTCACCTGTACCCCTGTGAGCCAGTCCGAGCCTGGGTCCATATAGTACATAGGAGGTTGGAAGGTACATGGAGACGCTGTTGGAGAAGAACAAGCATGGAGTTGCACTTTTCGTATGACATTCTGGAAAACGAAGGAGGTCCAAGTGCTTTCCAATCAACTATGGACTATATGGAATACTTGATATGTGTAGAAGAGCTGTCTATAGAAGTGGGTAGGACTGTGGAGTGGGACATAGAGCTAACCTCCCATAACATTGGGACTGCACCAGAAATCCAGGACTGTCCTGCTGGATCCACAGTAGTAGTTCACAGTAGTATCTGGCTCCACCTACTTTACCCTACTTGTGTCACCCACTCCGTCTAGAAGTCTCCTTATCCTTGCCCTGATAGGGAGAATTCAGACTTGGTGCCTAAGGTGGCACCAGCTATAAATACGGCCCTGGATAAGTGATGAAAGCAGCGGAAAACTGAAAGTTGAAAAACATTAATTTTTTTTTAGCAAAATGCTGCTTGTACTTCACTTCATACAGCCTTAGAGTGTTGAGTGAATTGGGTTTGGATCCAGCAATATTCGTTTACAATATCTCCTCTGTAGTGCTCTCAAATGTATAGGCTCCTCTGAGGCCTGGAAAATTTTGCTGCAAATAACAGAAGATTTGCTCTGTCTCACGTCTATGACGTTACACTTCGGTTATGCGCATAAATTACTGTTTAAAAATCCGAAGCTGAACTCTGCTTCGTTAATGAGATTTTGAAACAGTAATTTAAATCATTAATATGCGCATAAGCAAAATGTAACATCAAAGATGCAACAGAAGCAAGTCTCCCGTTATTTGCAGGAAGATTTTCAAGGCCTCACCGGAACCCATACATTTTAGTACGCTACGGAGGAGATTTTGTATACGAAGTTTTCAAACGAATCGGGTCCAGATACAGCAATCCGAATCCTATTTGCTCTAGTCTACTGCCTTCAACTAATTCTCCTTCTCCCAGAGAGCCACCGTGAAGAATTCACTTTTTAGCAAACTCAGCCTGATTGCACTACATATCCAGGATTTATTATATAGTTTGTATGTTATTTAATCTCTTATCTTTACTACTCAGAAGCACAAAAATTATGGAAAATAAAAACAACTAAATGGTAAAATTCTGTGTAAGTTTAATAAAAGAAAATTCAGCACGTTTCAAAAGCAAAGTTACCTAAGTAACTTAAGTCCACATAGTGTATATAGGACACAGTTAAAATCTCAGCAAAGCTTCTACTTCTGTCTGCTGTCTTCTCTTCAGAAGGCCATGTGCTGATCTTCACTTGTTGAAATTGCTGTTTTTTCTGTTTTTCACCTCCTTGTCATGCGCAATTAGTTGACCTGCAGGCGCTGAAGTTGTTAAGTATGTCAGTAGTTACAAAACTACATTTCCTGGTGTGTGCTTCAGTGTTTTTGGATGAAGTGTCGCGGTCTATCTTGCTCTCACTTCTCAGCCATCTTTATTATAGGAGAGGACAAGCTCTTCTTTTGTCTGTGCATGCATGGATCCAGCTTATTGTATGCTCAGCCATCACATGCACCTTGCACACAGCACAGAGCACCAGTTCAAAAGTGGTGATGTGCTGTCGACAGGACATGATTTATGAGCCTGGAACATGTGACCATGGAAAAAAATAGTCATTGATACCAGATCACACCAGTGCTTCCAGGTCACATGACTAAATGCTAGGAACAGGGAACAATTTTGTAATAAAAGTTAATTACAAAATTAAAAACTTGGTCCCTGGGATTCTGCAGCTGTCAACTACAAAGAAATGCTCCAAGCCAAATAAAAATCATGTGTTCGATTGTAAAGTCCAGTCAGATCACATATCATTGCACCATAGTGCAGCAATCTGAAAAAAAATCATTGTCTGCTCTGAGAGCCATATAGTTTAATCTCTGAGAGATATCAATGTAAACAGTCTTCGGAGATCCAGAGCGTCTTGTGAGGGGGCATGTATAAACTAGGAGTTCATACGCCATACATCCTGAATGCAGGTCACAGGTTGAGTCTTATTGCCCTACAGCTTTCAGCTCAGCAAATGTCTGGCTATAAATCTGGCGGTTGGAATTGATCTGCATCATCTTGCAGCTCATAATGTTGATGTATGACAGGCATCTGTCCCAAAAGGCCGTCCTTGAGCCCACCAGGAATGGTGTTTCTGGATACCCATTCCCATTGCCGGTGTAGCAGTGGGTGATGAAATAGCAGGTCAGGAGAGACATTTGAAGCTGTTCTATGCTGTCTGTCTCTGGGCAGATGAGGTCCCGGCACAGCATATACAGGAAGACCACGCTGCCTGAGCTCAAGAAACTTACTGGTTGGTAACCCATAATAAGGAGATAGTTGTCTATATTTTTCAGCCATCCTATAGCCTGTGTGGGGGCAAGATCAAGCTTATAGCACCTCCGCTGTAGATATAGTCCGAGACACCTCAGGAGCTCACTGGACGGGGTGTAGAGCACAAGACGCCGCTGAGATGGTTGTGCAGGGTCAATCGGACGCCGCTTGGCTGGTAAGTCGGGGCAGCAAAGGCGTCTCTTCACCATGGTTATATAGAAGCTCACACTCCCTTCAAAGACAAAAATTCAATATAAACCATATAACCCTCACAAGACAATATATTCCAGACAATGAAATACCATGTAAGGCTCTAGTCACATAAACCAAGCAACGCTGCTCTCCTTGATAAAATTACAAGACCACAATGGAACGAGATGGACTCATTAAGGTCTGTCAGATGCCAGTGGTAACCATTATGTGAACGATTTATTTATGACTTTTGGTTTGTAGTATACATTAAAAAAGTATTTCCATATGAACATTTGATGTTTTCACAAGGCATGCCATAAATGCCGCATTCACTGTGGCCTCAAGACATTGCTACATTCTTGAGACAGGTGCCGGTCCCTTAACCTATCAGACACTTTATTTGATGAAGTTTTTAGAAACACAGCAAAAAATGTGGCACAACTGTCACATAGAGAAGTTTTAAAACTGCATTAAAAAGATGCAGTTTTGCAAGGCAGTTATCGGCCATATGTCTTTTGTACAGGTGAAATGCATTTATTTTTATTTATTTATTTATTTATTTTTATTGATGCTTGACCTATGAAAATTGCACAGCCAATTATCACATTGCAAAACCTCAGCCAATTACAGTAAAACCATGGCTGTGTGTGATTACACACATTTATCAAATCAGATATATCAGTTTTGTGGCTTAAATAATTCTCAAGTCATGTCAATTGCACTGTTTTCTGCAACATGTCATCAATTTATGCAACATTTGGTGTTCCTCACCATTTTTCAAAGTGGTCTATATTTAAGAGCTAAAAGTGAGATTAGACCTGGATTATAGCTCATTTACTATGTGCCCCTTGTGCAAAAGTCGCAAAAAAGTCACAACCAATGCCAGGCAACCCCCCTGGGAGTGTAAGAGTTTCCAGTGCATTTTGGTGGCAGGGCACATAATCCACTAAACATAATGCACCATACATAATAATATAACTCTGTCTAAGGCCACATTCACAGTAGCATTATGAAGTCCGGCATGCTCCTCCCGCAGAGGAACAGCCTGAAGAAGTTCACCGTATCCGGCATAGCCAGATAATGCTGCAAACTTACAGATCCCCATTGATTACAAAGGGATCCGAATGCTTTCCAGGATAATACTGGCTTTCGAATGGACAAAAAGTTGCGCATAACGCTACTGTGAATGTAGTATAAGAACTCAAAAGCTAGGACTACAGGTCAGCAGTGTGCGGTCAGATCATATTTGCCTACAGTCCCTGATTGTCCAAGAATCATCTAAAATAGGGAATAAAAAATTGGGTGGTACGTAGCCGAAGGGACGTGGCCTTCTTGCTCCAAAAATTGCCTTAAAATATAGCGCAAATTTACACCAGCTGATAAGCAGCACAGCTTTTTCTCTGTAACATGGAAAGATGCCAGAAGAGGCATGTGCATCACATATTAATACCAGAGTATGAAACACCGGCCTTAATAAATTTCCCCCAATATCTGATTATATATGACGGTACGTTACACTTATTATACTTTACCGTTTTAGCTCCGGAGATCTGTTTTAGAAAATTCCCTTCCGGTAATATCGCAGTAATCGCACGGTAAATGTTCACTTCACTTGTAATGTGTGAAATGTGAGGAAAAGCTGTGTGTAATTCTCATACGTTCTAGGTGTCTGTGTTCTAGAACCTAATGCACAACAATAGGACAGTCTGGTTTCTATGACAACATCACCTCTCATAGCTACTGCAACTTTATTTCTTAAAGGGAAACTACCTTCACTAAGTGAAATCCTTTTTAACCCCTTCAGGACGTCACTTATTTTGCTCATAATAGTGTCATTACTTTTGCACAATACAATCACTTTTAACCACTTTCAGACCTGGCCATTTGCCTTCTTCCTGACCAGGCCTTTTGCAAATCTGACATGTATCAATTTATGTGGTAATAACTTTGGAACGCTTTAACTTATCCAAGCCATTCAAAGATTTTTTTTCTCGTGACATTGTACATCATGATAATGGTAAATTTGAGTCAATATATTTCACCTTTATTTATTTAAAAAAATCCAAAAGTTAACGAAAATTTTAAAAAAATTTCTAAAGTTTTCTAAATTTGAATCTCTCTGCTTTTAAGGCTACATTCACATGACCGTTGTGTTTTGCGGATCCGCAAAACACTGATACCGGCCCATGTGCGTTCTGCAATTGGTGGACCGCACATGCCACAGCTATCATAGCAATGCAATTGCAGACAAGAATAAGGCATGTTCTATTCTTTTTGTGGGGCCGCAGCACGTGCACACGGTTTGCTGTCCGCATCTTTTGTGGCCCCATAGAAATGAATGGGTCCGGAACTGAGCCCGAAAAACAGCCGAAGACAGATAGTGTAGCCGAAGACAGATAGTGATAACTTATAAAATACTCATTAAAGGGGTTGTCCGGGTTCAGAGCTGAACCCGGACATACCCTTAATTTCACCCAGGCAGCCCGCCTGATGTTAGCATTGGAGCATCTCATGCTGGATTGCGCAGGGCAAGGGCACTTTTGTTGACAAATACACACTGCAGGGCGGAAGCTTCCGCTGTAATGGGCCGGCTTTAGCGCTTCCTTAGCCGTTTTACTGGCTAGGGCAGCGCTAAAGCCCACCCATCAGCGCCGGTAGCGTCACTTAGCTCACTGCCTGGCGGAAGACTCGGTCTGGCAGAGCCTGGTTCGTCGCCGGAATGCGCAGGGCAAAGGAGGGCATCGGATCATAGGATCATAGGATGCTCCGATGCTAATATCAGGCAGGCTGGGTGAAATTAAGACTATGTCCGGGTTCGGAGAAGTCCCTTTAATTAACATTCACCATATTCACCGTATGTTAGAAGGGTTAGAATTTTAGAAGCAATTTTTGAAATTTTTAAGAAAATTTCCAAAATCAATCTTTTTAAGGACCAGATCCATTCTGAAGTCATTTTGAGGAGCTGAAAAAAATAGAAAATACCCCGTTTTAGAAATGTTGTTAACCTCTTAATGACCCAGGACAAGAATGCTTGTCCTAATAGCGGGTACATAGTGCCCCAGGATGAGCATTCTCATCCTGGGGTCCTTCCTTTCCCCCATGTACAGTGCCATGATTAGCAGGAGAGATCCAGCTGTTAATGAAAGCCGGATCACTGCTGCATCCACCAGCATCGGTGATGACGCAGATGCCGGTGGATTAACCCCTCATATGCCGTGGTCAGCGCTGACTGCGGCATATGGGAGTTTGGCGCTCCGTCACCTCATGCATCGGGTCCCTGCACTGTGATCGCGGGGAACCGATGGTTGCCATGGCACCCCAAGCCTCTCAGAGGCCTGGGGGCCCGGCAGCTACGGAGGCCTATGAGGCCCAGGCTGGGTCTCATAGGCAATCCATAAGTGTATTACAGTGTGTAATACACTGATAGACAATGCAGTACAATTACAGGGATCAGACCCTGTAATATTAAAGTCCCATAGTGGGACAGACATAAGTAAAAAAAAGTTTAAAAAAAAGTGTTTTTCACAATAAAAGAAAATAACGTTTCAATAAAAAAAGCCCTTTTCCCATAAAAAGTGACATATAAAATTGTAAAAAATAGAAAAAAATTAAAAAACAGACATATTAGTTATCGTCGCGTGCAGAAAAACCTGCTCTATAAAAATATCACATGAACCACCCCATCTGGTCAACAGCGTTAAAAAAAATAAAATAAAAACTGTGCTAAAAAAAACATTTTTTGTCACTATGCATCACAAAAAGTGTAATACCAAATGTTCAAAAAGTAGTATGTATAGTACCAATCAAACTGTCCTCTCATCCTGCAAAAAATGAGACCATACCTAAGACAACAGCCCAAAAAATAAAAAAGGCTATGGCTTTCAGAAAATGTAGACATAAAAACATGATTGTTTTTGTATCAAAAATGCTTTTATTGTGTAAAACCAAAATAAATATAAAAAAAATAAAATAACAAATAAGCTATCACCACGTCCGTAACAACCTGCTCTATAAAAATAAAACATTATTTTCCCCATCAGGTGAAAACCGTAAAAAATAAATAAATAAAAACCATGCCAAAAAAATCATTTTTTTTGTCACCATACATCACAAAAGGTGTAATACCAAATGATCAAAAAGTAGTATGTACCCCAAAATAGTACCAATCAAACCGTCACCTCATACCGCAAAAAATTAGACCCTACATAAGATGATTGCCCGAAAAATAAAAGTAATATGCCTTTTAGAAAAAGGAGACACACAAACATGATTTATTTAAAAAATGCTTTATTATGTAAAACTGAAACAAAAGAAAAATAAAAGTAGACATATTTGATATTGTCGCCTCAATAACAACCTGCTCTATAAAAATAGCACATGATCTTCCAGAACAGCCATTTTTTTGCTACCTTGCATCACAACAAGAGAAATCAAAAGTCATATATACCACAATAAAACCAATAAAAGTGTCACCTTATCCTATGATTTATATAATGGGGTCACTTTTTTGAAGTTTCTACTCTAGGGGTGCATCAGGGGGTCTTTAAATGTCATATGGCAACTTTGCCATAAAATTATCCCAGTAAAATCTGCCCTCCAAAAACCATATGACGCTCCTTTCCTTCTGCGCCCTGCCATGTGCCCTTACAGCAGTTTACGACCACATACAGTGGGGAAAAAAAGTATTTAGTCAACCACCAATTGTGCAAGTTCTTGAGATCTGGAGACTGGCTAGGCCACTCCAGGACCTTGAAATGCTTTTTACGAAGCCACTCCTTCGTTGTCCTGGCGGTGTGCTTGGGATCATTGTCATGCTGAAAGACCCAGCCACGTTTCATCTTCAATACCCTTGCTGATGGAAGGAGGTTTGCACTCAAAATCTCACAATACATGGCCCTATTCATTCTTTCATGTCCACGGATCAGTCCTAATGGTCCCTTTGAAGAGAAACAGCCCCAAAGCATAATGTTGCCACCTCCATGCTTCACAGTAGGTATGGTGTTTTTTGGATGCAACTCAGCATTCACTCTCCTCCAAACACGACGAGTTGTGTTTCTACCAAACAGTTCTACTTTGGTTTCATCTGACCATATGACATTCTCCCAATATTCTTCTGGAACATCCAAAACTTCAGGCAGGCCCGGATATGTACTGGCTTAAGCAGGGGGGCACGTCTGGCACTGCAGGATCTGAGTTCCTGGCGGCATAGTGTGTTACTGACGGTAGCCTTTGTTACGTTGGTCCCAGCTTTCTGCAGGTTATTCACTAGGTCCCTCCTTGTGGTTCTGGGATTTTTGTTCACAGTTCTTGTGATCATTTTGAACCCACGGGGTGAGATCTTGCGTGGAGCCCCTGATCGAGGGAGATTATCAGTGGTCTTGTATGTCTTCCATTTTCTAATTATTTTCTAATCCCACAGTTGATTTCTTCACACCAAGCTGCTTGCCTATTGCAGATTCAGTCTTTCCAGCCTGGTGCAGGTCTACAATTTTGTTTCTGGTGTCTTTCGACAGCTCTTTGGTCTTCACCATAGTGGAGTTTGGAGTGTGACTGTTTGAGGTTGTGGACAGGTGTATTGAGTGGAGGACAAAGGAGACTCTTAAAAAAGAAGTTATAGGTCTGTGAGAGCCAGAAATCTTGCTTGTTTGTAGGTGACCAAATACTTATTTTCCACCATAATTTGCAAATAAATTCTTTAAAAATCAGACAATGTGATTTTCTGGATTTGTTTTCTAATTTTGTCTCTCATAGTTGAGGTATACCTATGATGTCAATTACAGGCCTCTGTTATCTTTTTAAGTCGGAGAACTTTCACAATTGGTGGCTGACTAAATACCTTTTTCCCCACTGTATTGGGTGTTTCTGTAAACTGCAGAATCGGGGTAATAATGAATAAATTAATGAATTAAAAAAGAAATTCTGCCAAAAAAGTGAAATTTAAAAATGTCATCTCCTTTTTGCTTTAATTCTTGTAGAACACCTAAAGGGTTAACAACGTTTGTAAAATCAGTTTTGAATAACTTCAGGGGTGTAGTTTCTACAATGGAGTCATTTATGGGTGGTTTCTAAGCCCCACAGTGACTTCATAATTGAAGTGGTCCTAAAAAAATGGGTTTCGGAAATTTTCTTAAAAATTTTAAAATTTGCTTCTAAAATTCTAAGCCTTATAAGATCCTAAAAAAACAGCCGTCTAAAGTTCACCATATCCTGCCTAGCCAGATACTGCTG